>CM034154.1:569310160-569910160 GCA_019776745.2 Taxus chinensis
GAAATGTATGGACTCATATTTTCCCATGCGTGGATTAACTTAGCCCTAACTGCTTGCAAACAAATAAAATAAAATAAAATTATAGTAAATCCAAAATGCTCAAGGGTTAATATGTTCCCCACTAAGAGTTTGAGCAAGTCAAGAGGCTCATCTTAGTTTACTAAAGGTATAGTATTTGCTTACCAAGTTAACATTTGTTTAAGGAAGATGAGTTAATAATATCTAACCCCTTTGTGATTTAATGAACACTTAAATGAAATTAACATCTCAACCACATAATTATCTCATTGATTATTTTATTTTATTTTTATCCAACTCATGAAAAGGGAAACATTAAATAATAACCATTAGAAAAATGTATAAAATTAAGAAAAATTGAGTGGGATAAAAAAAAGTGGAGAAACCTAGGTCCATTTGGAATCGTTGGATTAAATATTTTTACACTATAGACCCTAGGTTTTTTTAATGAAAAAGATCTTATATTATATTAAATGCAACATGATACAATTTTTTTCCAACAAAAAAGTGGGCAATATAAGAGCATGCCCCAAAACCACAAACAAACTAGGCCAAGCGTAGGAAGGCAATGAACAACCTAGGAAGAGCCTAGGAATAAATCAAAACAACAGAGTTAAGTTGCCACAAAAATATGTCAATAGAGGGGGGTCATGATCATCAGGCCAACCTAGACCATGAAAGTCCTTTCCAGTGTTAGGTATGTCCCAACCCAAGCCAGGAGGATCTCCTCTTCATTTTCAACCACCACCCATGTGGGAGAGATGATAAGGGGAATCAGAGGTAGATTTTTCGAAGGTGGTTTGGGTGGAGGTGGAATATTTCATCTGTCATGGGTACAATGATTAGGAGCAACCAATGAGTCCTAATTGAGTTGGAGAGCTAAGGGGAGCCCCAACCGTCTGGGTAATCTAGTGGGGAAGTAATCCTCTATGGTTGACTGCATGGGGATTAGTGAGCATGGCTAAAAGAATGCCACAAACAGTGGCTCCCATGACCTCCACAGAGACGTGTGTCACAAGCTGTAGAATGTCAAGAAGGTGAAGATGGCTCCTAAATGACATTACATGAGGTGTGACCCAAATTTTGTAGAATATTTTGTAAATGCTCCACCTCTAGGCTAACCTTTTTGGCATGAACTTGAATTTTCATAAGCACATTGGAGATAAACATCAATTTATTATACACTATTTTTTTTAAAACTTCAGTATTAGCAAAGAAAAAATTATTCCATTATTTACTTAACTTTAAAAAACATTCCCCTCTGAAAACATGCAAAATCTAGGAAAAGGCATGAGGAAAGATGGGGCTATCTCCTATAATAATGTGTTTCCAAGTGAAACATTTAGATTGGAGGGGGAGGAAAAATAATGAATCCAATTCCAAGCCCACTGGGATTTGGGATAGAACTAGAATAAGTGTAGGAAGGTTTCCAAGTGGCCAAAAAATGTACATTTAGGGGCCGATACACCAATTTGAACTAGGTGGGAGCCTATTAGAATAACTTGATGTAAAATACACCATATACAATGTGTAATTTTGGGCTCCACGTAGGCAGAAAAAGTAGTGTCAAACCTCCTTCTCTAATAGGAAGGGGGAGTGAAACCCCCACCTAGTGATGAGATTTTCAACTATGGGAAAATGTGGGGAAAGCCAACGATAACCCTTACAGACTAAGTAATTCCAAAAAGGGGTATCAAAAAACCACTTCCGTTTTGTCCACTAAGGACCAGAGGGATGCACTAAAATTTTATGTAACATATGATCGAGGTCCAAATTGATGATTTTGATAATACTAACATGAGCTTGGGTGGTGAGTCCAAAAAGAGACTTGAATTCAGCTTGAGGAAACCAATATTTTGTGTGTTTGCACAAAAAATATTGAATGATACGAATTCAACACTTAAAAAGATCAAGTACAATAATTCCAGGGACTTTTGAAAGTCACTGATCTTAAGCTTGAATGACAGGTGACCACCGTAATGATTGCTAATTGATGGAAAGGCCATTGTGGAATCCATTTCCTTTCCATTTAATCCATGGATTAAAGTGTTCACATGATTTCCAAATACTTTTAATCACGAAAGTTCCAACAAATTTGATAGGAACTAGATTAATGAGAAGATTGGAAAACCCTAGACCTTTCCATGAATGGAGGCCATAAGGGGAGCCCTTTTCAATGCCATTATTCAGAATAAGTTTCCACACTTCTTGAACTTCAATGCATTAAATTATCCATTTCACACAGAGCGCTTTCCACTGTCCTAGTATATTACTAAGACCCACTCTCCTAGAGTCATGGGGAAGGCAGAAATTCTCCCATGTGACTATGTGAAAACATTTTTTAGAAGAGGAAATAGCCCATATAAATTATTTAAGAAGCTTCTCTAATTTCCTGATGGAATATTTTGAAGACACCCAACACGAAGAGTAGTAAACATGGGTTGATTCAAGGAATTTGGAAAAAAATTGGAATTTACCTACCATCGACAAAGTCTTGGCAATTTAATATTCCAATTTTTTTTCCACTTGTTGAACCACATACTACCAAATTTTCATTGGCAATGCCTCAAAGGAAAATTGAATACCAAGTAATTTAAAAATCTCACCATGATAAATAATTTTCCAATCAAATGAGGCCAGCCAAGTGGGCGCAGGGAGGAAATATTACCTATAACCCTATTTTTTCCATTAAATGGAAGAACTAGAAGCTAAACAGAAAATATTGAGACAATGCATGGCATTGCAGATATTTTTCTTTTCCTTAATGAGAGTAAGGAAAGAATCACTAACAAAGAGACCATTAATAATTTGAGATCTGTCTGTAGAAGGAAAAGTAATTCCCTTGACAAGCCATTGAGATTTGGATTAGGCTAGATGATACCCAAAACCTTAATTTGTGATCACATAAAGCATAGGCGCTAATAGGTACCCTTGGCAAATAGAGTGGAATACAAAGAAATACTTAGATTTGTGGACATTAAAGGTGATCTAGGAAGAGGCATAGGTGGAAAGCATTTAGGCAGATTGAATGAAGATGGTGTCAAAGCCAAGAGCTTGAAACAAGGTCAGAATAAACATGTTAGAAGCACTAGGGACTGAGATGGGGGTGAATTAGTCCTTAACTAAAGTTTATTTTCATTTATCAACACATACATTCATCCATTTGATTTCTTAAATATGCATCCATAATCGTGTGTGCTTATTAAGATATAAAAATCAACCACAAGAGCAAGAAAGTAAAATACACAACACAAGAACACCATATGTAAGTGGGAAACCCTCATGGGGAAGAAAAAAGATAAAACTCTTCTTATATTACTCAAATCAAAACAATTTAGTGTAGCACCAACTACATAACGAGCACCAACCCCTAATTTAGTAGAGCACCAACCCTACAAGGAGCACAACCACTAATTTAGAGAAGAACCCACTCCGCAAGGAGGATACAACCCCCTAAGGATGACCAAGCACCAACTCACCCACCTGAAGATGTTTGATCTCTGATTTTATTCTGCCACAACTTATGGAGATCACTAATTCAGCTTAAAAACCGTAGCTCACACACTAGGTCTTCAACCTTGCATATTATTCACTTTTATTTGCTCTATTTTCTTTCTCTCATGCTGCCAATGTCTTCCTCAACCTATCATGATATTCCTAAACCTTAAAATCATTCCTTCATACATGAAAATATCACCTCTCTAGGTCACACTCTTCCCCCATGCATGACTAGCTCACAAAATGAGCTCAACCTTGACTTTAATAGCCATTTGTTCCTTCTAAACCAAAAATAGGTTTTTATTTCGTAATTAATGCAACCCATAAAGCTTTATTACATTCATAATTTAAAATTACAACATTCACATATGACCCATATAGGTCGGTCTAGCCAAAAACTTCATTACATGTTCCAAAAATGGCTTAAAACCCCATGAGCACAATCTTTAAAATGCCCTAACATGAGTACCATAATTTTTCATGACCCATGAACCCTAAAATATGATTAAAACATCATTAAAAATACATGCATGGTTGTAATTAATATCAACCAATAAAAATATTTCATTTACTGGACCCAATTCTCTTTATAATTTTCAGAACAGTTGTTTCTTGCACCCTTGAACACCTTGACAACTTCATACTACCACAAAATCACTCATACTAAATGAAAACATTCCATGTGGCCAATAAAAATAAATTTAATAACCTATATAACACTTCTAAGTATGTTAGAAGTCATGAAACATCTTATAATTCAAATCCCAACAAGATTTACCTTCACCTAATCAACCTGCTAAATGAATGTTTCCAAAGGTTATCTCATAAAATTCAATATACATTCATTCAATAATTAAAATTAGATTCATTAGATTAAAAATTCATCCCTCTTCACATTAAACATTATAGTAGGCACCACCCAATTCATCTCGTGCTTCAACAGGTGTCAAGCTTGCACAAAAAGAGATCTTGTCTAAAACTATTAAAAATATTCTTTCTCAAAGAATGCCCTAGAAACACAATCAATGAAACTCATCATGAGGTAATACATATACCACTTTAAATCCCTCTGAATCTTGTTTCCAACAAAACTTGAATCATCAAAGGAATCATCCTGGAACACAAGATACAATGAAAACACTACAGACTGCTTTTTGTGATCCCAAAACTGTCCTTTGACTAGTCAACCTGTTTGGACCTCAAAACCTCATGAACATGCATAAAATTTATCTAAAACCTCCATGGAAATAAATATAAACTCACATTCATCAAAAAACATCAATTTGAAATATCACTTCTTTATACCATCTTATCTTAAATTGAAACTCTTCATAAACTGTTGTTTTGATTTGGGGCCCACATATGGTCAAGGCCTCAAACATACATTTCTAGAAATATGAAAGATTCATATTATAGACATACCTGAAATAAAAAAATTCTCATGTAAATCACATGATTTATAATGATCATCTTAATTTCAAACTCGAGCTAAATTTAACACTGTTCTTGACCCTATCTCACAAAAACTTGCATATCTTACAAAACACACATCATGGCACCCTAAAATTTTTCTAAGAACACTATTACACATCAAAATAACATTTAAAATCATCATAATTTCAATACATATTCTCTATCTTTCCATATAATCTCATTTACATACCTTTACCTAGACAGTTCTGCTAGTAACAATTAGGACCAATGGAAATAATGCAATAACTGATTATGGAATCTTTGCAAATGACCCAAAATACCTCATATTCCATGATATAACTGAATGGATGCTTCCATGAACTCATCTAGCCCCAATTCATTCTATCACACCTCCAAGCTATCATACCTACTCCCAGTGAACACTTGTAACATAGTAAATCACCTTTACCTACACTATGCCACTGTTGTGAGTGCTCAAGCACCCTCAAAACCTCATATTATTCTGGTCAATATGTTTCTCCAACATCCATGAAGATTACTCATCCAAGAAACACCTCCTAGGAATCTTTATGGGATTGTTAAAGAAAGCATGCATCACTAAATCTCCCTATAACATCTTAAACACATTTGAACATGTATGTTAGCATCTCAAAAATAATCATACCATCATCATATAACATCAAATTTTTCATTAATGTGGTTTTGCATCAATGACAACACCTATTAGGCCTTTATGCCAACAAAATCCCCCTTTTTTATTGATGGAAAACACCCTGAACCTCTCCCACTTTTTACATTAATGAAAAAGGATATTATAACTCTTACCTCATTCACCTACGTCAGTTTCATACCTTCATTATTTGATTAGAAGCATTCATGAAAGGTCTCAAACAAGCTCAATTTCTTTACTTTCTCCAAAAATCTGATTATAGGCCTCATTTCAAGCATGAACATTCCAAGCTCTCCCTAGGTATAGCATCTAAAACATCTGAACATCATTAGTCAAGCATGAAAAATCACAATCTCACCTTACAAGGAGCATAAAATATCATCTTCCATCTTCTAGGCATGCAAAAACAAGTTTTCTCCATCAACCATGTTTTAGCTTCTGTAATGGTACTATAGCTGACTGAAACCTGATCTATATCTTTCTTATACATGCCAAAAATGGTGTGAGGGACCATACAACAACATTACTTCATCATTCTAGACCTATCGACACTAAAATTTTCCTCCGTAATTTCTATTTCATTAATGTATGTATTAGGAATAGGATGTTGTTAAGTATAATTAGTAGTAGCGTCCGATTGAAGATAACGGTGCTGTCGGTATGATGCCACCAATAATGTATAGTACAGTAATAGTCAAAAGTACAAAAAGAATGTTGTAGTAAAAAGTAAATATTTGTTGTAAGTGGTCCGGTAATGTTAAAATGTCAAAGTTGGGGTAAGTAGAGAAGTAGGGTCTACATGATTAGGAATTAGAAATATTATATTATTAATAAGGACAAGGAGTGAGGTCATAAATATTTTATGTATTTTATTTGTAAAAAGTCTAAAAATGTGGAACCCATGTGAAATGATAAGGTTTATCTTATCTTAAAAGATAAGTTTACATGTAAAAATAAGAGTTAAGGTATGGAATATGATTCGTCAGAGTAGATTTCTTGTCTTATCTTAGAGATAAGATGGATAAGCCTTGAAGTTCTATAAATAGAGAGGCCACCCCCCTCATTTAGCATAGAAGGAAGTGGTGAGAAATATTGTATGAGTGAAGGAAGCCATCATTTAGAAAGTGTGTTAAAGAAGCCATTAAGATGTGTAATTGTGAAGTTTCTCCCATAGTTATTGTTGGAAGGCAAGTGAAGTTAGTAACGCTTGAAGTACCTCATGGGTGAGATTGTAACAATTTCATGTTGATATTATAATTTACACTTATATTTCATATTTATCATCATTCCTTCTTATCATAGTCTATGGTATTCTTGTGTTATGTTTGTTGTTGTGTTTCCAGATTACATCCACCAAACTAAAAGTTGTGCATTAGTAAATAATCATAGCACGAGGAGTTCCTGGTGAAGAATTATCATAGTACCAGATTGCTGTTGACATTTTGGTTCCGTTGCCTGGACCATTCCTCATTGGTGGATTTTTCGAAGAGATATTCCCACTTAGTTAGAAAACATTTGGAGGGTAACCTTGTTTTTACTGTGCATAGTAGTTACCATGGTAAAGTCACTTTTTGCCATGTATAGTATTTACCGCAGTAAAGTCACTTTTTACCGTGAATAGTATTTATCACAGTAACTTCACTTTTTACTGTGAATAGTGTTTACCAAAGTAAATTTAGTTTTTACTATAGTAATTCAAGTTTTACCATAGTTTACCGTGGTCATTTCTATTTTCTATTATAGTGATTCTAATTGTTTGTGCACATAAGTCTTGTTGATTGTACTTGTGGGTTGGTATTTCACAGTGGTTACTTTTGAAAATGGGGAAGATTCCTATTTTTTCAGCCCAATCTAATGAAGATTTTTCCTCTTTCATTCAAGAGTTTAAATGATCTTGTATTTGTAATGGCCTTATAAGAAGGGAACAATGGACTAAATTTTTTCCTACCTTTTTGGATGATTCAGCCCTTAGGTGGTTTGAAACACTAGGTAATAATGTGAAAAACTCATGGGATTTATTAACTGAAAATTTTCTTAAAGAATTTGGTGAACAATAGAAATATGTAGATCTCATGATCGATATCACAAAGCTATCCCAAGGAGAGAAGGAGAAGATAAAGGATTATCATGCTCATGTCCTAGAGATAAGGAGGAAGCTCGATGCCCAGATTCAGAAGGAAGGATTAGCGGATGGGTTGATGAATGGCATGGATAATCTCCTCTGTAAGCACTTCATTATTGGGATGAAGCCAGAGATCAGACAACGAGTGAGTTATGACTGCCAAGTTACCATTGAACAAGTAAAGGAGATCGCAAGAAGGCAAGAAGAAAGCATGGAAGAGGAGGCTAAAGTAGAGCCTACACCAACACCTTTGTTCTAGAATCCACAACCATTTTCGGTGAGCACAAATATTTCTCCTATTACATCTACTGAGTATGAATATTTTCTTAGGAAGATGGGCCAATTAACTATTAATCCTTTTCGAGGAAAAGAATTTAGTTCTCAAGGAGGAGATAGAGGTCCAAAAAGAAATATTTCTGAAGTTGTATGTTATGGTTGTTATAAAAAGGGTCATTATAAGTATAATTTTCCAGATAGAGATTCTACATCTAGTACAAGAGATAATGATAAAGGAAAAACACCTGTGAATTCTTTTGACGTAGTAGATAAGAGCATAAATAATGAAGTAGATGTGTTTGTAACAAAAAGAAAGAAATAAAATGATAACCAAGATGGAAATGATCCTAAGAAGATGAAAGGAGAAACTAGTAAGAAACAAAGGAGAAGAAAGCTGGGTGTGTAGGATTTTCTGATTTCACAGGGACAAGGACTATACTCCATCTTAGAAGATTTGTCCAAAAGACCTGCAAATATTACATATGGTCAACTCTTGGCTATGTCTTCAGAGAAGAGGCGGGATCCGCGAAGTGGAATCAATGCTCGACGAAGGAAGGAGGTTGAGGTCCCTATTTTGGAGGCAGAGGCGGATCCCTACACTCCACAAAGGTATTATGTAATGGTATTTCAATTCATGATGTCAGGTGCTGAAGTTAATGTAATGACCGAGTCTGTAATGAATATGTTGGGTTTAAAAATTGATCGCCCCTCAACACTTATGTTAAGGTCATTAAATAATGGAAAAACTAAACTAGAAGGTGTAGTTTCAAATGTGGCAATATCTGTTATGGGTGTTGTATGTGTGGTAGACTTTCAGGTGATAAAAAATGGTACTGTTGCGTACCCAATGTTGTTAGGAAGACCATGGCTAAGGAGAGTTCATGCAAGAAACTAATGGAATGAAGGCTTCATGACACTTGGACGTGGTAGAGAGAGGGTGAAGATAAACATGATCCCTCGACATCATAAGATGGAACCTGTGGATTCAAGTGATGAAACTGATGATTGGACATCCTCTTATTACTCTAGTACCAGTGAAGTGGACATAGAAGATGAAGAAAGTGAGGTTGATGTTTCGGTCATGGATATCCTTCCAGTCACACCAACTCATGAACCCATAAAATTATTTGAAGAAGAGATTGATGATCATCTCCAACAAATAAAGATTGGTGATGTGGTGATGGAGAATGAGAAGGAATCTTACCTCCAGCTCTTTTGAAGGTACATACACCTATTCACTTTTGATTAAAAGGAACTCTGTCAAGTAAGTTGGGTAGAACATTCTATTGAGATGGTAGATGTTGTTAAGCCCATAAAGAAAATGCCATATAGAATGAATCCTAATTTTTCCAATACTGTAAAAGAAGAAATAGATAAGTTGCTTGATGTAGGATTCATATTTGCTATGGAGAATTCAGAATGGGTTTCTCCCATTGTGATCTCAATAAAAAATAATGGGAAGCTATGCATTTGTGTTGATTATAGGAAGCTCAATAAGGCAACAAAGAAGGATCATTACCCTCTTCCATTCTCAGATCAGATCTTGGATGAAATAGCTGGCCATGAGTGTTATAGTTTTGCTGATGGATATAGCGGATACAACCAAGTTTGTATAGTAGAGAAAGATCATTTGAAGACCACATTCACCACTCCTTGGGGAACGTTTTCTTATAGAGTTATGCCTTTTGGGTTGTGTAATACTCCGGCAACGTTCTAGCACTTGATGAATAGAGTGTTTGAATCCTACATTGGGAACTTCATCAGAGTATTTTTGGATGATTTTTTCATCTATGGGAGCAAGATGGACCACCTACACTAGATGGAGACCACATTTCAAAGGTTAGATGAAGCACAAGCCTCACTAAACCTTACAAAGTGTTTCTTTGGATGTTCTAAAGGTATTTTGTTAGGGCATGTTATATCCAGAGATGGTATTGGTACTGATCCTGATAAAGTTTCAAAAATCAAAGAGTTACCATTTCCTATGAATAGAAGTAAGTTGAGATCATTTTTAAGCCATGTGGGTTACTATAGAAGTTTCATTAAGAATTTCTCAAAGATTTCATAGCCACTAACCCAGTTCTTGAAGAAGGATGTTACTTATGAACTAGGAAATAAGGTGCATGAAGCTTTTGAACAACTGAAGGAAGCCCTGGTGTCTTCACCTGTTTTAAAGAATCCAGATTGGAGCAAGCCATTCATTGTGTATACTAATGCCTCAGATGCAGCACTAGGAAGTACTCTAAGCCAAAAGGATGAAAATGGGAATGACCATCTAGTTTACTTTGGGAGCAGACAAATGAGCAGTGCTGAGGTAAATTATACTGTAACTGAAAAAGAGGCTCTAGCTATCATTTTTTCTATAAAGAAGTTTAGAAATTACTTGCTAGGGCAGAAATTTATAGTTGTAACAAATCATCAGGCTCTAAAATATATTATAAATAAGCCTAACCGATCAGGGAGGATAACAAGATGGATAATTTTGCTACAAGAATTTGAATTTGATATTATAGATAGGCCAGGAAAGAAGCATGTCAATGCAGATGCACTCTCTCAAGCCTATGATGGTTTAGGTTCATCTTGTGATGATGATGATTTCCCAGATGCAACATTGTTATCCCTTGACACAATCCCTAGTGAATACATAGATATTTGGAATTATCTGAATGAATTCAAGTTTCCTGATGGTGCCAATGCAAAGACTAAGAGGAAGATTACTCAAGCCAGTCATCCATATTCTATTCTACATGGAGTATTATTTTGAATAGGACCTGATGGACAGTACAAGAGGGCAGTTAGACGTGATCAAGGGAAGGAGATGATAGAAGAATTCCACAATGGTACATGTGGAGGAAACTTCTCTAGATAACTTACAGCAAGAAGGATCTTGGATGTAGGTTATCACTAGCCCACTCTTTTTAGAGATTGTTATAATTATTGTAAGACATGTGATATTTGTCAAACACATGGTAACTGTAAGACTTCATCAGCTCCATTATGCCCTATTCTTCCACTTGGTCCCTTTGAAAAGTGGGGAATAGACATTGTAGGTCCACTTCCAACTACCCCACGCCAAAATAAGTATATTGTAGTTGCCACAGATTATTTAACCAAGTAGGTTGAAGCTAGGCCATTGAAAACAACTTCCATGGATGAAGTGGCAAGGTTCATATATGAACGCATTGTCACCAGATTTGGTTGTCCATTAGAAATTGTAACATATCAAGGAAGCCACTTCATTAATGAGGTGGTAGAAGCCCTAGTCAATAAGTTTTCTATTAAGCACAAGAAGGCAACAACATACAAGCCAAGAACAAATGGACAGGTGGAACGAACAAATTTTGTGTTGTGTCAAATTCTAGCAAAAGATCCACCCTTGCAGGTACATAAGTGGGATAAAAGGATTCATGCAGCATTGTGGGCATATAGGGAAACATCAAAGTCAGCAACATGATACTCCCCATTTCAGTTGGCTTATGGCATTGATCCAGTTCTTCCTATTGAGTTTGATATTCCCACTGTGAGAGTTATGAAAAATGAAAGGATGGATGAAAGTGATTCAGTAAAAGAAAGGTTGGTACATCTTCATTTGCTATAGGAAATGAGGGAAATAGCGAAGGATACAAGCTATAAGAAGAAAATGAAGCAGAAGGAATACTTTGATCAAAAGATCCGTTGGTCTTCATTTCATGTGAATGACTTGGTTCTAGTATATGATTCCAGATACAAAAAAAGAAGACAGAAAATTTCTTCCAAAATGGATGGGGCCCTACAAAATAGCAGCTGTGCATGAAAATGGTACATACCAACTGGAGGAATTAGATGGCACTCCCATTACAAAATGGGTCAACCACTGACAAGTTAAATATTTTCCAAGCACCGGAATAGTCTACTCCGAGGACGGAGTAGAAGCTAGGAAGGGGGAAGATGTCGACACTAAAATTTTCCTCCATAATTTCTATTTCATTAATGTATGTATTAGGAATAGGATGTTGTTAAGTATAATTAGTAGTAGTGTCTAATAGAAGATAACGGACGCTACCGGTACAACACCACCAATAATGTATAGTACGGTAATAGTCAAAAGTACAATAAGAATGTTGTGGTAAAAAGTAAATATTTGTTGTAAGTGGTCTGGTAATGTTAAAATGTCAAAGTTGGGGTAAGTAGAGAAGTAGGGTCTACATGATTAGGAATTAGAAATATTATATTGTTAATAAGGACAAGGAGTGAGGTCATAAATATTTTGTGTATTTTATTTGTAAAAAGTCTAAAAATGTGGAACCCATGTGAAATGATAAGGTTTATCTTATCTTAAAAGATAAGCTTACATGTACAGATAAGAGTTAATGTATGGAATATGATTCATCAGAGTGGATTTCTTATCCTATCTTAGAGATAAGATGGATAAGCTTGGAAGTTCTATAAATAGAGAGGCCACCCCCCTCATTTAGCATAAAAGGAAGTGGTGAGAAATATTGTATGTAAGTGTGAAGGAAGCCATCATTTAGAAAGTGTGTTAAAGAAGCAATTAAGAGGTGTAATTGTGAAGTTTCTCCCATAGTTATTGTTGGAAGGAAAGTGAAGTTAGTAACGCTTGAAGTACCTCATGGGTGAGATTGTAACAATTTCATGTTGATATTATAATTTACACTTATATTTCAGATTTATCATCATTCCTTCTTATCATAGTCTATGGCATTCTTGTGTTATGTTTGTTGTTGTGTTTCCAGATTACATCCACCAAACTAAAAGTTGTGCATTAGTAAATAATCATAACATGGGGAGTTCCCAGTGAAGAATTATCATAGTGCCAGATTGGTGTTGACAGACCGTGAAAAATCATATCTAGGCCTAAATTTTTCATTTACAAGGCTTGAGCATACTCTTCATACCACAATCAATAAGAGACCATAACAGTCCTTTTAGTTTGATTTTGACATATTTCAATAAGAAAATGTAGGTCAACCATACTTAGACTCATGCAAAAGGTACTCCCCCTAGGTTTAAGGCTACCAAATCTACCTCCTAGGCACAATTTCAAGCATCTTACCTTTGATTCATGCTCATAAATCACCTTAGACACTTTTGCTTGGTTATAAACCACCATTTCAGACCTTAACAGTCATATTTGAGTGATATAAATTATATTTACCCTTTTCATGCAAGAACTTAGTGAGAAAACACATATACCATTCTTCAAACATCAAAGCCATCTTCTTGAATATTGAGCCTATTCTCCCCTTTCCATGAACATTATTAAGAAACATTAAAGTATTCTGATATCACACTGATATATGCCACTATAGTAGTGCCATTAAAAGAAAATTTGTGATCTTCATCATACCATTATAAAATTTACCTTGATCAAGTATTGACAACTTCTCTCATACCTTGCTTGATGTTTACTAAGACATCTTTTTGGCATAATTTGTTTCAAAGATTTGTAGAAGAAATTTTCATTCCTTTGACAACTTCATTCTCAAATATTCATGTCATTTCTAGACCTATATGTTCTCAGTTATATAGTCTTTGTACACTGTACCTTTCCATTTCAGACTTCTATAATGCATACACAAATTTTCACAATGGTCTAATCCTTCATATTCATGAATGAGTTCCAAAGTTCTTCAACTACCTTCATACATAAAATCCTTTCTCGTTCCTCTTTACACCAACTATGATTTAAAACATTTTCAAGGTCATACAATAGCTAATACACACACACACACACACACACACACACACACACACAGTCTTAGAACTGAACATATATAGTGACTCAACTAGATTTATTTGTCCATAAAGGCACTAATCAATGTATATTCATCATAAAATGTTTGTTGGTGCTCAGATTTGTCTCACCCCATTTTCCATTATTTTCCTCTGATCTGTGTGTTTTGAAACATTTTATCTCGCGATGTGGATGTTTTGAAGCTTCTACCTCCATTTGAAATGCTTCAAATTGTTTGCAGAATACATTGTCATGTCCCTCCTTGAAGAAGTCTCTGAGTTTTCCCTGTTTTTGCCCTAATTTCTTCAAAATCCGTGGGCTTTGCCATTTTTCCTATTTTTCCCCGACCATGGAAGCTCGAGAATGGTTAATTATATTTGTATGCCTTTGAAAAATCCAAATCCATGGTCGAAAAGATGCTCAGAACCATGATTCACTTGTTTTTGTTTCAAAAAAAAAATTCATCCTTAGCGAAAAATCAGGTTCTGGGCGTGAATGGTGATTTTTCTGTATTTTGACGGTCTGACAGGTGTCTTTTTCCTATCAAAGTTATTCCTCAGTGTTCAGTGGTCACGTGGCTTCTTTTGGTTGGTCAGGGGATGACGGGAAAATGCTTTAACTTATCACTTTTTGCTTTTTTGGCAAAAGGAAAATTTGGTCCCGTAGCTCTGCTCAAATCTGATTGGTTCTTTTGGTGCTTACGTGGCTTCTTCTAATTGGATGGGGTGCGGCGGGTTTGTTTTCTCAACTTGTTCTTTTTTGGATACTTTGGAAAAAATTTTGAACCCACCCCGTAGCCCCGCCAGGCTTTGATTAAAGAAAATTTTAAGTGGCAGGGAAAAAGTCTTTCCTTGACCCCGCAGGAGGACACATGCAAAGCTAATGGCGGAGATGCGGGCCTTTAGAGGTAAGTTGGATGTTTTTCCCTTTTGGAAAAATGGAGTAAAATTCTAAAGTGGAAGCGTGCCCCTGCCAAATCATTTTTGAAGCCTTAAGGTTTTTTGAAGTTGTGCCATAATGACACGTGGCGAGCCCTCGCTCATCCAAGGTCTCAACTTTTGGGGAACATCTCAAGATGCGCCATTGTGACACATAGCAATTTGAAAATTCAAAGGGGTGGGGAAGTGGACCATCGGAGGCAACTTGGATTTTTTGCCTCTTGTCATCAAAAGGATTAAAATCTCAAAATGGCCCACAAGCCTGACAAGAAGGAGGTCAAAGTTGGCATTGAAAATGTCAAAAGGTGGGGAGGTGGGTCATCGGGGGAAACTTGGATTTTTTGCCCCTTGATATTCAAATGACTAAAATCATCAAAATGACCCTAGTAGGCCCGATGGAGAAAAGTCAAAACTTGCTCCAGTCAACGGCGGAGGTGCGGACCTTCAGAGGAAAATTGGAAAATTTTCCTTTTGTGGAAAAAAGGAGTTAAAAGTGAAAAAGGAAGCGTGGTTCCGATGGGACCCACATTTGGACACGTGTCAGGCCCATTTTTCAAGGGCAGAGCTATGGGGAAAACTTGGAAAATTTTCCCTTTTCCAAAAAAGAGGTGAAATAGCAGAATTTGGCCGTGGTTCCTTTGGGACCCACCTTAGGACACGTGTCAGGCTCATTTCTCAAGGGCAGAGGCTGCAGAGAAAAATGTGAAAATTTTACATTTTTCCAAAAGTTGTAAAAGGAAAAAAGGAACCACAGGCCCGCTCTAAATTGGATCTCCCATGTGGACGGTTAAAATTCAAAATAGAAATCAACGACAATTGTGCATCTGTATCTGATTTTTCTGCCATTTTCACTCCAGAGCTCCTGGAAGTGCGAGTCTTCATGATTTCTCAATATTTCTTGCATGCCAAATAGGGAAGGGGAGTTAATTTGATATCTAAGTTTGGTGAGGAATATCTGGGGACGTCTTTTTCCATTAAGATGAGATCTGACCTTTGGGCTTGATCTGGTCTTCCATTTTTCCTTCCCGAGCACGCAAAGAACCAGATTTGACAGATTAGGGGTGGAAGTGGTTGGCGAGTAGAGGGAAAAGTGATCTACCAGAAGAAGGAGTTGAATGTGGGAGATATTCGAAGAGATCCACCCCTTGAGCACCTGACAACTTTTTACAGATTTGATTCTTGGGAATCGTGATCAGAATCATGGCGAGCACTGGTGCATTCAATGTTTGGATTTTTTGGGGGGAAAAGGCCCTATTGTAAAATGTTATAAATAGGCATGATTTTTCCATGAAAAGGGTTGGGAGTTTGTGAATGTAGAAGTGTTAGGAGTCAAAAACTGATTTCCTAAGAGAAAAGCTTGATAGAGCCCATCTTTCTGAGAAACTATCTGAAGAAGCCTGTTTATCTCCTTTGTGTTAAATTTGATCATGTCAAGGTGGTTACGAGTGTACAACCATTGACAAGCTCTGAGATTGTTCGAGAAACTTTCCCCTACTGATAAATTTAACCAAACTTGAGTTAATCTATGTTATTCTTGAGAAAAATTTGTGTTTGCTTCATTTTTGAATGTCTGCAAGTAGTTTTTCTTGTTCCCGTTGCATTCTTACATTGAAATCTGTGTGAATCACACAAGATCTTATCCTTGTGATAGTTTAGTGGTATTTGCAATTTCATTTATCAGAAGAGCTTTCATTTGATAGTGAAATAAACAAATTTAAAATCACTGTGACTCCTAGCATGACTATAAGATTGTTTGTTAGCCTTTGAGGGTATCTTAGGCATGATGAAACAGAGATTGATAATGTTCAGTTAAGTTTTCCAATTTGAGCCTTCATTTTGGATCCTTGAAGTTTGTGTGAAAAGTGCTGATTTGGGCCTCCATTGGAGCACATATTCTAGTTAAAGGAACACCCTAGCTACTCTGAAAGCATTCTGCTATTGAAGTTTCCATTTTTGTAAAAGTTCTCAAAGATTTGGTATAATCAACTTTATCCTGCTTCACCTCCCACCAAAATTCATTTAAAAATAACTTAATCATACCCATACTACCCCTGTTTGTCATGTATGTATACAAATGCATAATTTTTACTACCAAAACATGCAAAAACAATCAGGTTTTCATTGTCTTTAGTGGCCTAAACCTTGCCTAGAAAATATCTCCATTATCTAGAGTGACAACTCGTGAGAGTTAGGTTTTGTTGCATTGATCATATTTTCTTCAAGGTCTTCTTAATACTTGAACAAGGAAGGATATCTCCATCTCCTCCATAAACAATAGGCTACAAAAGGGTCCTCTCACCCTGGTTGAAAGGCACAACCATAAAGTAGTGAGGATAGGTCAAATCCTCTTGAGGGTGCTACCCATTTCTCCACATCTGAGTGACAAAGAGAAAGCTGCATTTCATCCCCAGCTACAAAATGACATACTACATGCTCTGCTTGTCTCTAAGCTTCCTGCCAAACCTGTGATGCTGCTCAGCTTCTGAGGGAGAATCAATTTGGGTACCAACACCTTACTGGCACTGTTGATTAATTTGAGGGACATAGTGATCTAGCAGTTCATATTCAGACCCTGTAAACACTTCTTGTATGGCTCAACAGTACTAATACATTTTTTCAAACATCATCTTGTGTTACAGCTTGTAAGATAGTGATTTTCAAGGTTGTTCCAAGTGTTGTGTGCAATTCTTTCAGTTTCCACACCTAGTGCACTAGCTTTCATTGATAAATCTGGGTAAAGAAAAGTCAGAATCTTTCCATTTCAGTTTCTAGTGTTGACAGACATTTGACAGATCATATTTAGTGCATTTTCACAACTAAGGTGGAAATCCTTAGTGGACGACTCCCTGTTGATCTGATTCTTGATGAGTACAGTGTCTTAACCTCTGTCAAGTGAGATTTGTTACTAATCTTTGCAAAGATGGAAGGAAGAAGATATTTCTTTGCTAGGGATCCTGCTAGGACATTATTTCCAGAGCTAGGAAAAGCAAATTCAGAAGGAAGAAAATCCTGGAGAGTTGTTGGAGATCAGCAGACAAGAAAAGGGATCTCCATTGATGAAAGTGATCGGCCTATCATTGAAGACTGCAACTCAAGTGCTTCTAAATTAGGTAGCCTCTTTGTGGAATTGAATTCTCCAACTGGAGAGGGCCTTCATTTGATTTTGAAAGGTTTGCTTCTCATTCTACCCTGTCTTTTTAGAAGTTGATAGGGTTTTCCAAGAAACAAGGCCTTTAGGGGATATCCATTTTGAAATTTATACTCCTGTGTTTCAAGACCCTCTACCCCTTATCAATTTGTCTCCCCCCAGGGTCACCTCCTCAAAACAACATGGCCCTGCCCCCCACCCAGACCCCCATTTTTTGTAAACACCTTTGGTCCTATAAATTTTACAGGGATGGCTGGTTATCCAAATGCAGTTCCCCAGGATGTAAGAAATAGATTACCAAAGTTCCAAGGAAACAATGCTATAACTGGTGATCAACATCTAAATATTTTTATCAATATGATGGAAGACTTTGAGATTGAACATGAAGATGTATATATCAAATTGTTTATCCATACTTTGGAAGAGGATGTCAGGGACTGGTACAAAGCTTTACCAGATAATTCCATTGATTCCTGGACCGAGATGAATAATGCATTTAGATTGTAGTATGGTGACAGAACTGACCCTAGATTTCTTTTGTCAGAATTTGAAAACATCAAGAAGAATCCTAATGAGTCAGTACATGATTTCAACACAAGGTTTAATAAGACCTTGAGGAGATTTCCTGTTAGGATAAGGCCATGTGATGAATCATGTTTGATCAAATATTCAGATGCATTTGATAAAAAGGTTGCTTACTACTTGAGGGACAAAAACCCTACTAATTTGAGGCAGGCATTCACCATGGCCCTGTAAATTGAGAATAACATCAAGGAAATTGGAAAGCCTCCAAAAAGGGAGGGTGTAAAACTAATTAACCTAGAAAATCCTCAAACAAGTAAGGCTGCTGATTTGGAGGAAGTTGTGAAAACTTTGGTAGGGGCTGTCAAAGAAATATCATACAAATTAGCCCAGGTAGAAAAGGGAATTGGGCAGAGTTCACAAGGTCAACACAAGAAACAAGGCCAAGACAGGTTTACAAATCACCAAATGATCTGATGATAGAGGCAAGGGACCTGTTGGATTTGGAAATAGGTAGTCCCAGGCTAGGGAAAATAGAATGGTACCTGATCCTTTGGCTGCCAGAGTTGTTTGTTGTGGAGGAGACAAATGTCATTGATTGGTGTGACAGATGTTTCATGCCCCATGCTCCATGTGAGGAAGATCAGCAAGAAGAAGAAGAAGCTGGTGATGATAATGATGATGATGTTTGCATGATGGGTTGCTCCATGAGCTCACAACAAGGGGAAACTTCAACTGAGGTAATAAGTGCCAGAACTGCTGCTAATTTTTGGGATTGCATCCATCGGGTACCTATTCTTCCTCCCTCTCATACTTTAGAAGTAGATACTGTACAAGATTTTGAATTTCCCAATAATGAATTTGAATATTTGAGGGCTTTAATGATAAATAAGTATGATGGAGGCATCCCCTCTGAGGAGGATAGGAAGTTGTTGATGAATGTTGTTGTGGCTCAAGAAAAGGAACACAACACAAGAAGTAGGGTTGTCAAAGGGACAGGGCCTCAGGCCAAGCCAAAAACTCCATTGCTTTCAAATGTTCCTAAAGAGGCTCCTAAGAAAGATGCATCTGCCAAGGGCCTTATTGTCCCAAACAAAAATCATACCCCTCCTCATGCCCAAGCTGTCAAAAATATTGTGCCATCTAATGAGTGTGTCAACCTTCCTTCCAATGCTACCTTGCCAAAGTCTGTCCCTTATGATATTGCCCAAGTCTTGAGTCAGATCAAGATCTCAGTTCCAATTGTTGAGTTGCTTAGGATTCCTGAGCACAAGAAGAGGGCATCTTGAGTATTTGGGATTGAAAGAAGAGAAGACTGCCCTAGGCAGAAATATAAATATTGTGGAGACTCCTCCAATCATTGAAGAACTAGAAGCACCACCAGCATCAGAAGAGCTAGATGAACCACCTGAGGTTTATTTGGGAACATCCTTGGTAGATTCTCAGCTGAATGTGGATCCATTCTTCACCACTCTGATCATTAAAGACAGATTGCTACACAACTGTATGTTTGACTCAGGGGCATCATGCAATGTTATGCCTCTAGAAGTCATGAATGAGATGGATATCAAGGTAACAATAACATATGGGAAGTGTACTGCTATGGATTCTAGAGAGGTGCCAGTGGTGGGATGTGTGAAGGGTCTGGTGGTACAACTTGCAGCCTATCCAGGAAGGAATTTGAAGCTTGATGTAGTTATTGTTGACTGCCCAGCCAAGTGGGGTATGTTGTTATCTAGAAAATGGGCTGCAAGTGTTGGTGGGAGTGTTCAAATGGATATGTCCTATGCCACCATCCCAATTGAGGGCAGCCTTGTCAAGTTGTATGGGGAAAAGAAGATGTTGCACCTTATTGAAGATCCCAACAATGCATCTTATGAAGTATTGTACACAAGTGTTGATGCTGATAACTTTGTAGGATTTGCTGATGGAAAAGAGCACAAGATTGAAGAATGCAAGTGTCTTGAGTAGGCAGGCTCTCCTTGGACTTTATTGTTTGATGGAGCTTGCTCCAAGTTTGGAAATGGTGCTGGTGTTGTTCTAATCTCCCCAAGTCAGGAAGAGTTTGTCTTTTCTTTCAAACTCAACTTTGAATGCACTAATAACATTGCTGAATATGAGGCATTGTTGTTAGGTCTGAGGATTGCTTGGAAATATGGTGTTAAAGACATCATTGTCAAAGGAGATTTAGAATTAATTGTAAAGCAAGTCAGAAAACTTGTATGCCACAAAAAATCAAGTGAATGAAACAATACAAGCATGCAGTTTGGGATCTCATTGAGATGTTTGATTCATTCAACATTGTGCATCATGATAGGAAGGTTCAATGATTTGGTAGAAAAACTTGCAGTGTTAGGATCTCGGTTTGATAATTGTGCAGTGTCCCCATATTGTGAATATGATGTTGAGGTGTTAACAAGGCCATCTGTACCTGACAACATTAAACATTGGAAAGTTTTTGATGATGATGCTCAGGTCAGAAGATTTCTGCAGAATAAAGAGGAGTTTGCTGATCAAAATATTGATTGGGAGCCAATGGTGTGTGTAGCAGAGGGTAAAGAAACCTTGTTTGGAAAAGGCATCATCCAACTAAAGACTAATACCATTCCCAGAGGGCTGGTTGCTCTTGAGTCCAATTTTGATAATGTTGATCGCATTATTAACAGATGCATGGCAACCTCAAGGGATATTGAGGAGCATGACCTTGGCACAAAGGAGAAACCAAGGAAGATTTGGTTAGGTAGAAATCTCAGCAAGGAGGAGAAGCAATCCTACATCCAATTGCTGAAAAGGTATCAAGATTGCATGGCTTGGACTTATTCTGAGCTGAAGGCATATAGAGAGGATCTGTTTCAACATGAGATTCCCTTGGAATCCAATGCAAAACCATTCAGGTAGAAACAAGAGGCCAATCAATCCACTCCTATCTCTTAAAATGCAAGAGGAACTGAAGAAACTGAGGGATGGAGGGATTATTCAGCCCACAAGGTATTCTTCTTGGGTTACAAACCTAGTACCAGTTAGAAAGAAGAATGGTGACATCAGGCTGTGTGTGGATTTCAGAAATCTGAATAGAGCATCAATGAAGGATAATTATCCTTTACCAAACATGGAAAACATGTTGCAACTAGTGACTGGTTCTGAGCTACTTTCTACCCTGGATGGTTTCTCTGGTTATAACCAAGTTGTGGTGAAGGAATCAGAAAGAATTAAAACAACCTTTACCACTCCTTGGGGGACTTATGTATATGTCAGGATTCCCTTTGGTCTGATGAATGCTGGAGCAACCTTTCAAAGAGCAATGGATGTTGCTTTTGCTGGTTACATCAATGATTTTATTGTTGTCTACCAAGATGATGTAACTGTGTTCTCCAGAAAGAGAAGTGATCACTTGCTGCACTTGGAAAAGATGTTGATAAGATGTAGAGAATATGGCATTTCACTCAATCCAAAGAAGTGCCATTTTGGAGTGCAGAAGGAAAAATTTCTTGGTCACATTGTGTCACAAGAAGGGGTAATGATTGATCCAGAAAGGGTAGAGGCCATCAACAAGGTCCCAATCCCAAGAACCAAGAAAGGAATTCAGTCCTTCTTTGGGAAGATAAACTTCATCAGAAGATTTATATCAAACTTTGTTGAGTTGACCATTCCAATCACTTACATGTTAAAGAAGGACCAGGTCATCAAGTGGGAGGAGGATGCCATTCAGGATTTCAATGGGATTAAAGAGGCACTAAAGCATGCACCTGTTCTAGCAGCTCCAGATTATAAGAATCCCTTTCAACTATTCTCTTTTTGCTTCAGAGAACACTATTGCATCTGTCCTGTTGCAGAAGGATGATGAAGGGGTTGAGAGGCCAATTGCCTTTTTTCAGTAAGGCATTGTAGGGGGCTGAGCTGAAATACACTATTATGGAGAAACAAGCATTTTCCTTGGTAAAAGTAACAAAGGTTTTCAGGCCTTACATTTTGAGTTCTAAGATTTTTTCTTATGTTCCCCACACCATGGTGAAAGACATCTTATTAGAGATGGAAGTCTCAAGCAAAAGATGCATATGGGTGAACAAGTTGTAAGAATATGACATGGATATCCAAACCACAAAGTTGGTGAGAGGTTTGGGCTTGGCTAAGCTTATGGCTGAGAGAAACTTGCAAACTATTGAGGTAAATGAGGTAGAAGAAGGTAGGGTAGATGTTTTTGAAAAATTGATGAGTTCTGAGTGGTACAAAGATGTAATTTTTTATCTCAGACATCTGAACTACCCTGAGTATTTAAGTAAGAACAAGAAAAGAGCCCTTAAGTTGGCTTCCAGAAATATGTCATTACTGATTATGGGTTAGCTTGGAAGAACCCTGAGGGAGTTCTCTTAAGGTGCATTACTGAAGATGAAGCCCCCAAGATAATTGTCTGATCTCCATGGAGGAGTTTGTGGGGGGCATTTTGCTGGAAGAGTCACAACACACAAGATCTTGAGGGCTGGTTATTGGTGGCCAAACTCTCTTCAAGGATACAACTCTTTTGGTTAGAAGATGTGAGAGTTGCCAGTGCTTCTCTGGAAGACTGAAAGCTTCAGGCTCCCTTCTTTTGCAGCCTGTATCAATTGAAGCCCCATTCAAGCAATGGGGGATGGATTTCATTGGTGAGATTTTAGACCCTTCAAGTGCTGGCCATAAGTGGATTCTTGTAGCCACTGATTACTTCACCAAATGGGTGGAGGAAATCCCCACCAAAAGAGAAACACACCAAATTGTCATGGATTTTCTGTTGAACCATATCATCTGCAGGTTTGGGGTGCCAGTCAAGATTGTTGCTGAACAATGCCATGAGCTTTAGAGATAAACCTTTGGTGGAAATGTGAAAAGAATATGGGATCAACTTGACATATGCATCTAATTACAATCCCCAAGGAAATGGACAAGCTGAGTCCAGTAATAAAAATTTGCTGAAGATTATCAAAAGAACCTTGGAGCTGAACAAGAGAAAATGGGGTGAGCAGTTGAAGTTTGTTGTCTGGGTAGACCTGAATTACTATTAAAAGAGCCACTGGAAAGAGTCCATTTGAGTTGGTGTATGGAACTCAGGCCCTGCTGCCCCTGCATATGCAATTATCCTCATATCAGTTCATGCAACAACTGGAAGATCAAGAGGTAGGTCCATATGATGCCCGCATTAACAGATTGTTGAACTTGATGAAGAAAGGAGGGCATCCCACCAAAGGCATGTAAAGTTCAGAGAGAATATGAAGAAGTTGTTTGACAAGAAGGTCACCCAAGAGATTTCAATGTTGGAGATCTCATGCTGTTATGGGATATCAGGCATGAAGATAAGGGCAAGCATGGTAAATTTGATGCACTTTGGATGGGCCCTTACTCCATAGATATTTGGATTGGTGAGCATACCTTCTTCTTGAAGGATTTGGATGGAGAATTGCTCAAATTACCTATTAATGGCAGGAATTTGAAGCATTTCTTGGATTGATTCCCAAGAACCAAGGTGAACATTCATCTGTACAGTGTATAGTTTGTTGGTTTGTTTTTCTGTCTTTCGTGTTTTTGTTCGTTCTGGCCCCGGTGGCTTGTTTTTGCTAGTTTTTGGGTTCTTTTTGGGGGTAGTCCTAGTTTTGTGCTCTACAAGCTGACTCCTTTTCCCAATGGATATTTTGGCACTTGGTCTACCTTTTTTCTTGTGGCACTCGCTAGGAGTGCCCATCCCTGAGTCAGAGCCGATGTTGGTGCTCAGATTTGTCTCACCCCATTTGCCATTATTTTCCTCTGATCTATGTGTTGTGAAACATTTTATCTCTCGATAATGGATGTTCTGAAGCTTTTACCTCCATTTGAATGCCTTGAATTTTTTACAGAATCCATTTTCATGTCCCTCCTTGAAGAAGTCTCTGAGTTTGCCCTGTTTTTGCCCTAATTTCTTCAAAATCCTGTGGGCTTTGCCATTTTTCCTATTTTTCCCCAACCATGGAAGCTCGAGAATGGTTAATTTATATTTGTATGCCTTTGAAAATCCAAATCCATGGTCAAAAAGATGCTTGGAACCATGATTCACTTGTTTTTGTTTCATTTTTTTTTCATCCTTAGCGAAAAATCAGGTTCTGGGCGTGAATGGTGATTTTTCTGTATTTTGACAGTCTGACGGGTGTCTTTTTCCTATCAAAGTTATTCCTCAATGTTTGGTGGTCACGTGGATTCTTTTGGTTGGTCAGGGGATGGTGGGAAAATGCTTTAACTTATCACTTTTTTCTTTTTTGGAAAAAAGGAAAATTTGGTCCTGTAGCTCCGCTCAAATCTGATTGGTTCTTTTGGTGCTTACGTGGCTTCTTCTAATTGGATGGGGCATGGCAGGGTTGGTTTTCTCAACTTGATATTTTGGCTACTTTGGAAAAAAGTTTGAACCCACCCCGTGGCCCCGCCAGGCTTTGATTAAAGAAAATTTTAAGTGGCAGGGAAAAAGTCTTGCCTTGACCCCGCAGGAGGACACGTGGCAAAGCTAATGGTGGAGATGCGGGCCTTCAGAGGTAAGTTGGATGTTTTTCCCTTTTGGAAAAATGGAGTAAAATTCTAAAGTGGAAGCATGCCCCCGCCAAATCATTTTTGAAGCCTTAAGGTTTTTTGAAGTTGTGCCATAATGACACGTGGCCAGCCCGTGCTCATCCAAGGTCTCAACTTTTGGGGAACATCTCAAGATGCGCCATTGTGACACATAGCAGTTTGAAAAGTCAAAGGGGTGGGGAAGTGGACCATCAGAGGCAACTTGGATTTTTTGCCTCTTGTCATCAAAAGGATTAAAATCTCAAAATGGCCTGCAAGCCCGACAAGAAGGAGGTCAAAGTTGGCATTGAAAATGTCAAAAGGTGGGGAGGCGGGCCATCGGGGGAAATTTGATTTTTTTCCCCTTGATATTAAAATGACTAAAATCATCAAAATGACCTATGGGCCCAATAGAGAAAAGTCAAAACTTGCTCCAGTCAATGGCGGAGGTGCAGACCTTCGGAGGAAAATTGGAAAATTTTCTTTTGTGGAAAAAGGAGTTAAAAGTGAAAAAGGAAGCATGGTTCCGATGGGACCCACATTGGGACATGTGTCAGGCCCATTTTTCAAGGGCGGAGCTATGGGGAAAACTTGGAAAATTTTCCCTTTTCCAAAAAAGAGGTGAAATAGCAGAATTTGGCCATAGTTCCTTTGGGACCCACCTTAGGACACGTGTCAGGCTCATTTCTCAAGGGTGGAGCTGTGGAGCAAAATGTGAAAATTTTACATTTTTCCAAAAGTTGTAAAAGGAAAAAAGGAACCCGCAGGCCCACTCTAAATTGGATCTCCCACGTGGACGGTCCAAATTCAAAATAGAAATCAACGATAGTTGTGCATCTGTATCTGATTTTTCTACCATTTTCACTCCAGAGCTCCTGGAAGTATTCTTTTGGTTTCTTCATGATTTCTTGATATTTCTTGCATGCCAAATAGGGAAGGGGAGTTAATTTGATATCTTATTTTGGTGAGGAAGATCTGGGGACGTATTTTACCATTAAGATGAGATCTGACCTCTGGGCTGATCTGATCTTCCATTTTTCCTTCCCGAGCACGCAAAGAACCAGATTTGACAGATTAGGGGCGGAAGTGGTTGGCGAGTAGAGGGAAAAGTGATCTATTAGAAGAAGGTTGAATGCGGGAGATATTCGAAGAGATCCACTCCTTGAGCACCTGAAAACTTTTTACAGATTTGATTCTGGGAATTGCAATCGAGATCATGGTGAGCACTGGTGCATTCAATGTTTGGATTTTTTGGGGGAAAAGGCCCTGTTGTAAAATGTTATAAATAGGCATGATTTTTCCATGAAAAGGGTTGGGAGTTTGTGAATGTAGAAGTGTTAGGAGTCAAAAACTTATTTCCTAAGAGAAAAGTTTGATAGATCCCATCTTTCTGAGAAACTATCTAAAGAAGCATGTTTATCTTCTTTGTGTTAAATTTGATCATGTCAAGGTGGTTGCGAGTGTACAACCATTGACAAGCTCTGAGATTGTTCGAGAAACTTTCCCCTACTAATAAATTTAACCAAACTTGAGTTAATCTGTGTTATTCTTGAGAAAAATTTGTGTTTTCTTCGTTTCTGAATGTCTGCAAGTAGTTTTTCTTGTTCCCGTTGCATTCTTACATTGAAATCTGTGTGAATCACACAAGATCTTATCCTTGTGATAGTTTAGTGGCATTTGCAATTTCATTTATCAGAAGATCTTTCATTTGATAGTGAAATAAAAAAATTTAAAATCACTGTGACTCCTAGCATGACTATAAGATTGTTTGTTAGCCTTTGAGGGTATCTTAGGCATGATGAAACAAGATTGATAATGTTCAATTAAGTTTTCCAATTTGAGCCTTCATTTTGGATCCTTGAAGTTTGTGTGAAAAGTGTTGATCTGGGCCTCCATTGGAGCACATATTCTTGTTAAAGGAACACCCTAGCTACTCTAAAAGCATTCTGTTATTCGAGGTTTCCATTTTTGTAAAATTTCTCAAAGATTTGGTATAATCAACTTTATCCTACTTCACCTCCCACCAAAAAAAAAATTCATTTGAAAACAACTTATCATACCCATACTACCCTTGTTTGTCATGTATGTATACAAATGCATAATTTTTACTACCAAAACATGCAGAAACAATCAGGTTTTCATTGTCTTTAGTGGCCTGAACCTTACCTAGAAAATACCTCCATTATCTAGAGTGACAACTCGTGAGAGTTAGGTTTTATTGCATTGATCATATTTTCTTCAAGGTCTTCTTAATACTTCACAAGGAAGGACATCTCCATCTCCTCCATAAACAACAGGCTACAAAAGGGTCCTCTCACCCTGGTTGAAAGGCACAACCATAAAGTAGTGAGGATAGGTCAAATCCTCTTGAGGGTGCTACCCATTTCTCCACATCTGAGTGACAAAGAGCAAGATGCATTTCATCCCTGGCTACAAAATGACATACTACATGCTTTTCTTGTCTCTAAGATTCCTGCCAAACATGTGATGTTGCTTAGCTTTTGAGGGAGAATCAATTTGGGTACCAAAAAGGTTCATATAAAGGGTTGACGAAAATCATTCAGTACCTCAATACCACTACCACCATATTAATCATGAGCTCTAACAGACCCTTAAAATCATTATTTTATGCATATCACAACTCAATCCTGTTTCATAGGTTAATACCTTAGGGATTCCTTCTTGTATCTCCAGCAAGACCTGTAGCTTTCAAAAAAAATTCTTCACCTTGTTGCTCCACCTGTCATAGTATCCTTTTCTTTACTATACCTTAGACTTGTAGCCCCTTCATTAGATAAAAATTTGAACATGTAGCCTTTCATGAGCTTCCTCAATACATCATGAAGAAAAAAAAATCCATATTGTTTTATAGATAGGGTTTAAATGATCTAACCCTTAGTAGCTCATAACACCAATGGTTTAGAGTCACTCTTAGCACTTTCAATGCATAAACAACATGATCACATGTGGAAACCAGTTCAAGAAGTTAAAAGAATCAGTATTAATCATGCATACCTATAGAAGTTACTTAGAATACATCATCTAATATGTATATACACTCACAAACCTGTTAGTATTCAAAAATCTTGATGGCTTTACATAAACATGTACTTTTGCATCCTTTTTTGAGTCCCTGTTCAGTCATCAATACTTGAAACTCTTAAATCTTTCTTGAACTCCTTCTAGGCTTGATCACATTCTCCATAAGCTCCTACACCTTTGTAGAGAAGACACAAGTCATCAACAGATCAAAGACATCAAGAAATTGACTCTATGTCTATGGAGGGACACTCCCTTTATCATTGCAAGTCATGACAGAGAACATATCCATGAATTTTATCAAATTCCTATAGGTGTAACCTTTTCCTTTCTAGTCCAGTTATTTGAGTCACATGATGTGTCTCTCTTCATGGCTGTACTGACCTTACAACTTATTACATGTCTCTTGTAGCTTCATATTTTGTACTTACATTTCCTTGTAGAGGTATATTTCATGCTTCACTATCTCTAAACACTTTGATCAAACTGTAGCTTACCTCCACAATCATCTTAGCTAAGAATATCTTGAATTTTGAGGTTGATCAACATGTGACTGTATCTTAACATGAAAAATTCAACCTTGAATGTAAGAACAAAGAACTTCTTATACTCTTAGCTTTAACTATGAAATATGCACATATTCATACAATTATTGGTTTTAGACAGTAAACCCTGAGAATTAGTTTCAATTTTTGTAATTTCAACCACTTATAATTATTTTCATCCTAGTGCACATATAGATATAGCTTTAGAGAACACAATTGGTCTTTGACTATACCATTTTCACTTGTACATAGTAAGGTTTACCATAAAACTGATGATGTCAAAAAAATTACACTAATCTCCAACTATACCTTTTTTCTAACCCTTCTCAGACACACACTTTGACTTAAGAAATTTCTCATGTCTTCATATCTGATTCTCAGGAGGAAGCGTTTCCACTTACTTGAGATATCATTTTATTTTCTCCTCAAACTCATCCTTTAATGATCATTCTCACATGTAACCACTCATTTTAATAGTCATTCAACATTTAACCACCCCTAAAACTCTTCATAAGACCTTGTTTGATAACATTTCACCTTTGATAGACAATTAGCCATTCACAATTCAGAGGTTTGGAGTATCACTACAACATACCTTTCTCACAATCCTCGAGAAATCATTAAAAACCCTGATCTCATTCTTAACTTCACTGAGAACACAATTCCTTATGGATAAATTGCATAAACAAGCAATTCCTAATGCATTGTCACCTAAGACTTCTTTATTTAATCATTCTTAGAACATTGAATGACTAAGAAATGACTATTTACAACTTATCCTAAACATTATTATGGAAGAGGAATACTTTGTAGACATTAGACATTATTCAGAGACAATTGGGACTTAGGATAATTTGACACACATGTCTTCATGGTATAACATACCCTTTTAAGAATTTTAAGAAATTTTTACAAAGACTTGGACCTCAAACTCTTATGACAAGACTACATATGCAAAAGACCTTCAAGACCTTGATATCAACAAAAAACTGAGAATGATACTTCTTAAAGACTACAGACCCTCACGATGAAGAACATGAACATATTTAACACTTAACAAGGTATATGACAGCTTTGACTGAGATAGAACACAAACATGGAAATCATGAGGCTCAAACTTCAAAGAGACCTCATGAAACTACTAATTCCCCCTAGGAGTATACTCAATTTTGAAAATGAAATATGATGTTACTCAGCTTCAATCTATGACACATGAAATCATGAGGATAGATCCATCAATATCAGGACCTTTTATAACCAAATATGACTCTTCATAAATGAAATCAAGACAACACACAAAAACATATAAAAAACAAAGACTTCAAGAAGTAATGAAGGAATCACTTCCCATGCCTTATTACTTTTGATGTATCCAAGAATCCAAGTGACTTTAATTTCATATACACATAAGATTAAATGGATGAGATACATTTATGATGTTCTTCACTTTTGATTCGTTCCACTGAAGAAAATAAACCTCCTTGAACTGGTTTTGATCCTTACTTGGTACAACAAGTACCTTCTTTAACAAACTTCACTATTTTAGGTTGCAAATTTGAAAGTGAATCTAATTCCTTGTATTTTATTGCTAGAAAAACCATCCTCTTATTCTTAAGATCTATCAAAAAAATCCTTAGATGCATTCATGAGTGTCTTTTTCTTGAACACACTTCCATTTAGATCTTGAAATGTGCTATAATACCTTGAAGATCCCAAATTGTGACAATATATTGCATCATGCCCTTGTTTGTGAAACTTATAACACACCAAAACATTCTTATTTTTGAACTAGGTTCAAACATTCCTATATTCCATCCACAATCTCTAGCTCTATGCCCATATTCACAACATGAGTAACATTCACCCTTAAAGACACCTACCTAATTCCTTGGATCCCTCTTTTTGAAATCTCTAGCTCTATGACAAAAATCATGAAAAACAAACAAATATCCATGAAATGATGAACCATACCTCATAGCATTAGGTTTTCTAATGGTATACCTTCTTGTATCAACCTTCAGAGTCAAATTCTCAGCTGGTTTAGTGCTTAAACCAACTTCATGATCACACTTTCCTTGAAATCCTAGGCCTGATTTGTCACCAATGGACTTTTATCCTTCCAAGAACTCATTAAGATCATTAGGGGTCTTATCAAACATTTCATACATATTTAAATCACTAGTTGGATCCATTATATCTGATTCAAGGGCCTTTTACTTGTCTTTATACTCAAAACATGCATCTTCCTTTACCATTAGGGATTTTGTCAAATCCTTGATTTTAGTCTTCAATATGATGTTCTAAATTATATGGAATACCAAATCCTATTGTATATTACATTCCTCCTCTTTGAATTCAACTTCTCCATGAACACACACCTCACAGAGCTTGTTTCTTAGTCTTTCGCATTCCTCTTCCTTTGTGCTCAAATCTAAAATAACTTTCTCTAGCTGAATTTTTCGATCTTTTGTGGTTTCTTCATATTTGTTAGACATGAATTTCAATATTTTATTCTCTTTTCTAATTTTCTTTGTCATATTATGCTTCTAGGATCTCCTTCAATTTTTCAAACTTCTACAAGAAGGACCAACTCTTATACTAATTGTTAGAAGAACTAGGGACTTAGAGGGGGGTTGAATCATTCCTTGAATAAATTTAATTTTCAATCATCAACACATACATTGATCTATTTGATTTTTCAAACATGCATCCATAATCATGTGTGCTTATTAAAATATGAAAAATCAGCCACAAGAGCAAGAAAGTAAAATATACAACACAAGAACACCATATGTAAGTGGGAAAACATCATGGGGAAGAAAAAACACTTGAAATCTTATTATATTATTAAAATCAAAGTATTTTAGTGTATCACCAACTACACAAGGAGCAAGAACCCCTAGTTTAGTAGAGCACTAACCCTATAAGGAACACCAACCCCTAATTTAGTACTCCACAAGGAGGCTACAACCCCCTAAGGATGACCAAGAACCAACTCACCAACCTGAATATGTTTGATCTCTGATTTTTTTGCTGCAACAACTAATGCAGATCACTAATTTAGCTCTAAAACCCTAGCTCACACACTAGGTCTTCAACTTTGCATATTCTTCACTTTTCTTTGCTCTATTTTCTTGATCTCATGCTTCCATGTCTTCCTCAACCTGTCATGATCTTCCTAAACCTTAAAATCATGCCTTAATACATGAAAATATCACCTCTCTAGGTCACACTCTTCCCCCATGCATGACTAGCTCACAAAATGAGCTCAAACTTGACTTTTATAGCCATTTTTTCCTTCCAAACCATAATAGGTTAGTCCTTCATGATAAATGTGACCCATAAATGTTTATTAAATTCATAATTTCAAATTACAACAGTCACATATGACCCATATAGGTCGGCCTAGCCAAAAACTTCAATACATGTGCCAAAAATGGCTAAAAACCCCATGGGCACAATCTTAAAAGTGCCCTAACATGAGTACCATAATTTTCCATGACCCATGAATGCTCATATATGATTAAAAATAATTAAACATACATACATGGTTTCAATTAATATCAACCAATAAAAATATTTCATTCACTGGGCACAGTTTTCTTTACAATTCTTAGAACAATTATTTCCTGCACCCTTGAACACCCTGGAAACTTCATACTACCACCAAATAAATCACACTGAATGAAAACATACCATGTGAAAACTCAAAATAAATTCTAATAATGTTATAATTCATGAAATATATTCTACTTCAAACCACAACAAGATTTGCATTCACTAAATCAACTTGTAAAAAATACTATCTCCAAAGATTAGCTAATAAAATTTAATATACATGTATAAAATAATTAAAATTAGATTCATTAGATGAAAAAATAATCCCTCTTCACATTACATGTTATATTAATCATCACTCAATTCATCTCATGCTTCAACATGTGTCAAACTTGCACAAAAATAGATCTTGTCGTGAACTACCAAAAATATTCTTACTTAAATAATGCCCTAGAAAGCCTATCAATTAACCTTATCATGAGGAAATAAATACATCACTAGAAGCACCTATGAATCCTATTTCTTAAAAAACTTGAATCATTAAAGGAATCATCCTGAAACTCAAGATATAGCCAAAACACTTCAAACCACTTTTTGAGATCCCAAAACTACCCTTTGACCAATCAACCTGTTTGAACCTCAAAACCTCATGAACATGAATAAAATTTATCTGAAAACCCCATTTAAATAAATATCAACTCAAATTAATGACACATCATCAAATTGGCATATCACTTCTTTGAACCATATTGTCCTAAACTGAAACTCTTCATAAAACGATGTTTTTAGGTGGGGCCCACATATGGTCAATACCTCAAACATAACTTTCTGTAAATATATAGGATTCATATTATAAAAATCCTTGAAACAAAAAATTTCCCATGCAAATCACATGATTCACAATGAGCATCTGAAGTTTAAACTTGAGTTGGATTTTGTATTGTTCTTGACCCTATATCACAAAAACTTGCATATCTTGCAAAATACTCATCATGGTATCCTTAAATTTTTCTAAGATAACTACGAGACATCATAATAACATCTCAAATCATCATAATATCAATACCTATGCTCAATATTTCCAAACAGTCTCATTTTCATAGCCTTGCCTAGATAGTTCTTCATGTAGCAACTAGGACCAACTGAAATAATGCAATAACTGATTATGGAATATCTAAAAATTACCCAAACATACCTAATATTCCATGACATACCTGAATGGATGCTTCCTTGAGTTCATCTAGCCCCAATGTATTTTGTCACACCTCTAAGCTAGTTTGCATGCTTTTAATGAACACTTGTAACATAGTGAAACACCTGTACCTGCACTATGCCACTACTATGTGTGCTCAAGCACCCTCAAAACCTTATATTAATTTTTTCAATATGCTTCTCTAACATCCATGAAGCTTATTGAACCAAGAAACACTTCCTAGGCACTTTTATGGGCTTGCTAAAGCAAACATGAACCATTGAATCTCCCTGTAGCATCTCAACACATCTGAACATGTATGTTAGCATCTCAAACATCATCATACCATCATCCTATAACATCCAATTTTTCATTAATATGGTTTTGAATCAATGAAAACACCTATTAGGCCTTCATGCCAACAAAATCGCCATTCAATCATGTTATAGGATTTTTCAAAATCAATCTTAATGAGCATAAAAAATTGGTTGGATCTACAAGCCCATTCCATACCTTCTTAAATAGTAATGATGTTGTCAAGAATGTAACACCCTTAAATGAAACTAGTTTTCTCTAGTTGGATGACAACAAAAATGATACATTACAACCGAATAACTAGAACCTTTGTAATATTCTTGTATGAGACATCAAGCACGGTAATAGGCTGCCAACTAGTAATTTTCTCAGGATCTCCTAGTTTAGGGATGAATTTTATATTCGCTTTATTGATACGTGTACCCAATGAATTTTTTTGAAAGCCTTCAAGATAAACCTAACGAAGGTCTAGGAAAACAAGGTCCCAAAGAACCTTATAAAACTCACTTGGGAAACCATCACAACTAGGAGACTTGTCATTAACCATTTGTATGTCCACTTCATGAAGGTCAACAATGGTGAGAATACAGTTGCAAGACACCTTCTGAGTAGGAGATATTTTTCATGACACATCAGCTAGATATTGGTCAAAGGAAGCTTGTTTCTCTTCAGAGGGAGATTGAGCTTAAAACACCAAGTTATAATGCTTGAAAAAATCATGAAACATGAGATGGTGATTGATAACCCGAGTTCCGCCATCAAGGATAGAATGAATTTTCTACGAAGGATTTTTGGATTTGGGGGAGAGAAATTTTTTTTTTTGACACTTGATCCCCTACTTTAATCCTGTGCATGTGGGCATGAATTTGACCTCCCAAAGATTTGCAATTATTCACAATTTGACTTTATTGGAAGATCTATGCCACTTGAAGTTACAAATATTCTGAGAAAGTATTTCCTTGGAGTACCACCATAACTCAGCTAAGATCAGAGGTGGTAGTGGAGTATGAGTGGCACCAAATTTTAGACAACTGTTGGCCACAGATTTTGTAAAATCTAATCGTCCAAGTCATAACACCCTCCCAACATTGTGTTCAACTAAAATGCTTAGATGGATGAAGGTACTAACAATGAGTTGGCTGAGGGGACATTTTCTACACATGCTTGATGTGCTTGAGAGTGGGCTCATGTCCTATTAAGGAGGTATTGAGAAAAATGGGCATTTATGATGAAAGGGCGCCTATCATGTCAAGTGATACGAAATCAAAAGGGGGGATGCTCCAAAAGGGAAAATTCAGGCATGACCTCCATGCATACAGAAAAAAATAACTTAAACTCAAAAAAACCTTGAGTTGAAAACATAGCTTCGTCAAGCTATTTAAGAACCTGATCCAATCCTCCTTGAAGATTGGATCCAGTGAACCATGCTTCAGAGGTGGGAGTGCGAGAGATGTTAGAGTCATAAAACCCAAATTTATTGTGCATGAAATAACGCACCTCTTTCACCAACTGTCCATCGCATTGGAAAGTTTCTGCACTTATTGGTGGGAAACTCAACCATATTAAAATTTCCACTTATAACTCAATACATATCAAGAATTTTGTGTGTTATCCACCACCAAAGATCGGCCCTTTCGGTTACATCATTAGTGGTGTAAATGTTAATGAATCCAAAAGGGCAGTCGTCAATATTAAATAGGACCCATATGGCATGATTAGTGGGGTCGACACCATTATCCATCAAAATGGGCTTCCATTTGGGAGAAAAAGGGAAATTATACCAACACACTCCCTTCACAATTGCTACAAAATAGCAGGTTGTTAGGCCAGATGGATTTGCAAACCATCTGTAATTGAAAACTTGTAATTTTCACTTCCTCCAAAAATGAAACATCTAAATTGGAAAACTTTTACTGAGAATCACAAACAATACACTTGTGGTTAGAGTCTATGAGACTATGCACATTCAAAGATAGTAAATTCATGGAAAATGGTAATGAAGGGCCATACTGTCTGTATCCAAGCCATCTAAATCATCAAACTAGTTCTGTCGGAACTGAGCATTTTTTATGCTTAAGGAAATCATGAAATTCATTTTTTTTTCATTTGACATATTCAATATTATATTCCTCCTCATCCAAATCCATAGTGCGTGCCGGGATATGCTCCTAGGAGTGGTGAGGAGGACTTTAGGGCCCTTTTGGATGAGGCCTGTGAACCATTAGTTAAGAGCTATGATAACTATGGCAGAATAGAGAATTTATGAAAAGAATTTTTCTATTCCATGATATTTGAGGCTTCCTTTGGCGTGCTAAAGAATATAGGTAATTGGACTAGCGATTCAGTAGTGATATCTAGATCCTTAGTTCGTGGGCTACATGGTTATTCTTTAATAGATGAATCCCGCGAGCCATTTGAACCAGATGCTTTAGGTTGCATTGGTTTATTCTTATTTTTCTTTCCACCAGTTATTTTCCATCCCTTCTCCTGAGGGTATTTGGACATTTCTAGAGCCACCTTGGCTGCTAGGTGATTACGAGGGACATAAATAGGACAACGTTTGATCTTGTGATCAGAGGCCTAACACTAGAAGTAAGTATTAGGTAGATTGATTTATAAGATACACTAGGAATAAAAAATGTATCTTATCTAAATCGCTAAAAAATATTTCAATTCTTGCGAGAGATCCACTTCAACACAAACACACTTCTATGGATGGGCGTTGTAAAAATAATGAGGTTCCATATAGATCACCTGCTCAATAAAAGAGGAAACTTGATACATAAAATGAATGCAGGGTAGAGGAGGCTAGGAAATTCTACCCAAACTGGAACTTTGAGTGCAACATAATCAGATACCCAAAATTCTTTGGTCCATAGAAACTACCAACAAAGAGTTGTGAACATACCAAGTAACCAAATAGGTCAAAATTGTTGGGGCATTAGATGGGTTAGAGAAGCAAAAAATGAAAAATCCTTTGGTCATGTTCTATATGCTCTTGATCCGGATGTCGTGGGTAGCCTAGAGAAAATTGAACCAATATTTGAGCATTCTTTCATAGGGGATGTAACCCACAAAATACCCAATGAGGAAAAAATGCTCTAACCATTGACATGCAACAATAAACTCAAGAATAGGTAAAACAACATCAGGGAGAGATTCATTACCTCATGGAAGACCTTCTAGATGAACTTCTAAGGGAATTTTGGTGGTGGTGCCATTGTTTAAAGCTCCACTATCTCCAGACATAGTTTTAACAACCTAGCTTGAAGTGGAAGATCTCATTATATATAGGCACCCAGAGGGTGAGAAGCCCTAAAAAATATTGATATAAATATTATTCCGTAGTGCCCGAAGAGGCCGCAAAATGAAAAGTGCACACGAAGGAAACCCTAGTAGAGAAATATCCAATTAACTATCAGTCTCCATGACATAGACCCTAGGTTTGAAAAGGTAAACCTAGATATTTCATAATGTTCTATTTTATTTTTATTTCGTCTTTTTACTTCTCAACCTTTTTTAGTATTTTTTTGTGTGTTGTTGCAGGTGAAGGATACTCTCAAGAATAATGAGGATCTTTCCTTTTTTTTGTTCTTTTACTATTTCTTGTTCAAACCTGGATTGGTCTTAATGCTAGAGATACATATCTATTATTATTCTTTTTTCTTAATTTGGTTTGCAGGTTTAGGGAGCGCATTACCATGGAGATATCTACTCCTGGCAAAACTGGATTTCCATTTTATATAAGGTTTTTACCTTTTTTATTATTAAAGGAAGTATGTATATTTGGCTCATACATAGATTTATAGTGTATATATATACATATAATTTTCTTATTTTTTTATTATTTTGGGTACATGCATATGCTTTAATGAATGAGTGTATGTATATCCTTCAATGATTAAAAATTGGTCCCAGCTAATGGTGGCCACTCCATATTGTAGGTTATATATATATATATATATATATATATATATATATATATATATATATATATATATATATTGGTGAGCTAAAACATATGTAGTATTTGAGAGAGGACAACCATTTGAAGGCCTATTTCTTGTTAGGCCAATGAAATTACAACTATCCATTAACTAACTCTTTTTTTAATTTAAAAAATAAATTCTTCTATTTAAACAACAAGTAAAAGATTTTCTTATTTCAAATTTTTGGGCATGCAACTCCATTTCATGTGATTTTAAACAAACAATGCATCAAATATGTGTGTGTGTGTTTAAAAATGCAATGTACAACACAAATAAAAACAATTTAAAAAATCTTCAATTAATATTCCTCAAGTCACCAAATTTCATCTTTTCAAATTTTATCTTGAACTAGAAGTAACAATAATATTCGTCCACCAAAAGGACTTTATCTCATAACAACATTGAGATGACAAGAAAAAAATTAAACATGAGATTTCCAAACAAATGCAACTTAAATCTATTCTCAAAACCGTCATTGGACAATAATGTATATAAACTAAATTGCAAGAATAATAGCACTAATATTTCAAAACCATCTCCACAAAAGTTTACTTTTTCCTTTGTTACCCAAATTGTTATCCATATATTGCCCCCCGGGTCAAAATATCGAATCAGCCACGACCCCGCATAGAAAGAATCTGAGAAAAATCATTTAGATCTTGTAAATTGGTTACAGAAGGACTCAACAATGAAGTGGCGAGGGTAGAGAGAGACTAAAGGACCATGTGCAAAAGAAATGACTCTGTCGAGCTATTTCCATGTCTTAAATCCATTCTTCAAATTACAAATAGACTCAAGTATGGAATAGCAAGGTCAGACAAGAAGGGGCAGTGTTGCAGAGGAACCAGAAGCAAGAAGGGGAAGAAATAGTGAAGATCTAAAGTCCTCAGGTTCAAGAAAGTTTAGGAAAGAGTCCAATATCGACTAAGTATGGAGGATGTAGCGGAAAGAGCCACGTGTCTATGCGGTGCTCTTCCAATGTTAAATCCAAAAAAGGAAGCCCAAACAAGTGCCAAGCTTCCATGCATCCAGTGCCTCAAAATTTGCGGGGCCCTTGAAAATTCTTCAACTAAGAGAGAGCATGCCAGGTGTTGGCTTGACAAAAATATGAAATGGAAGCCCGGGGTGGAGACTCAAACTTGTGTCAGCCCTCTACATAGAAAATGGTCAAATAGAGTCAAAAGTCAGACAAGGCAGACCTCAAAATTGGTTAAGTGTAAAAGTGTAAGCGTAGAATGCCACATGTCAGTGTGGTGCATCTCCAAAAGATAGTCCAAATGCGGAGACCAAAATGAGCGTGAGCTCACCATGTAGCCTAAAGTCTCAGAAAGGGGTGGAGTCAGTTGAATAGTGTATGCATGGGGTAAGATGGGGAGTCTGCCAAGTGTGTAAGTGGCGTTGATTCAAGGATTGAAGAGAGAGAAGATTTCCAAATGAGCAACAGGCTGCCACGTGTCCCAGGTGAAGAGATATGCCCCGTCAAGCACAAGACTTAGCCAGAAAACACAAAATGGACCATAACCCCACCCAAAGGAAAAAATCAGCATTTGAGCCCGAGTCAAGACAAAGGAGGGGAGTCGAAGGAAAAGGTGAAAATTTTCCTTTTGAAAAACATTCCCAAAGACGAAAGGTGAAGTACATCCCCCATCCAACCAAGGGGTGCCACGTATCCAAGCGGAGCTTCGAGGCTGTGGGGAGTTTTTGAGTTTTGCATTTTCTGTGGAAAAATGGAAAAAAGATAGATTACAGACCTACAAACCTGATTTTTTCCCTACTCTAAATGCAACGTGTCTTATATGTCAAGGGGACTGATTTTTCAAACTATTCTCCTTCCCATTTGTATGGAATCAATACAAACTTCGAAGGGGCATATCTTTTGACATAGGGCTTGAAATATTGCAAATCTGACATCGTTGGAAGCATCTCAACATCTTCTACACCATGGAAAAATAAAAATTCATTTTCTTAGGCCCTAGAATTTGAAAAATGAAGAAACATCTTCAGGCCATCAATGCGGGATCGATTTACCTCAACATCCAAGTAAGATCGATCTGTTCTACCGTTTCCTCTTCCTTCAAGGCGTCGAACCAAAGATTGATGCAATAAAGATAGATTTGGGGGAAGATTTTATCAGAGGCATTAATGGTAGTAGTTGAGGTTCAACATGATTTTCCCACTTCTCTCTCTTTTTCTTCTCTCTAATCGAATCTATAAATACAGGGGATGGATTCAATGTAAAGGGTTGGAAATTATTTGTTTTACAGGCTCCCCTTTTCTTATGGAAAAAAAACTTGTGGAGTTTCAGACCTTCCACTAAAATGTAATATGTTTCTGCCTTTTTGCCATTTTTTAATGCATTGTATCAACCTATAGAGCAATGAAACATGTCTTCGATCGACTTTATATCCTTTCTTGTCTCATTTTCTTTCATCTAATCTTTCATTATAGATCTATTTATCTATGCTTGGTTATTGTATACATTTAGTTGGTTTGTGTCAATTGGAAAAACAAAATTTCATCATTCCTTTGGTGCATCACCTTATAGCTTAGTTTCATTTCCTGTATTCCTTTTACCCGTGTCTCCTTAGAAATTTTAGATTAGGTATAGAGAGAGATCCTCTACAAGTTCTCACGTATACAGCTAAACAGAGGAATAGGAACTAGCCTTTAATCTGGAGAGATTTCCCACTTTTGCAAGGTCCCACACCTTGGGTAAAGTTCAATGTTATGAAATCACACCAGATGACCCTGCCTTAGAAAAGCATATCTGTAGAACTCATTTGGGGGTGCTGTAATTTTACACTAATAGTTTTTGCATGCCATGTGGGATAGAGAAGTCTCCATCTTATTACAGTAACATTGATGTGCACTTCTTATGATTCTAAATTTTAAGAAGTTATTAAAATTGTAAATCTAGCGACTCCAAAATAAACAAATCTACTGGTTTTAGTAGTCAAATAAATTTCATGAGAAGAATACAACCATGGTCAAGAACTAGAGAAGAGGTATTATTTGTATACCTTGATGTATCCCTAGATAGAGGGACGGTAAGAAGTGCCCAGAGGTCTCTATCCCCGCCAAAAAAAGCCTTATCGACCCCTCCTCCCGGCAGGCCTTTCCTTTAATCAAGAGGGGTACTCAGGCCAATTAGGATATCTTAGCCAAATCCTTATGTCAATTTCACCGGTAGCATGCCACTCACTCTGAATGCACAAAATCCAGTTCTGATTGCAGCATTAAAGAGCATCCCCTATTTCACTAGGGAGAACTAGACTTCTCCTGGTGGTCATGTCCAATACATTGCAAATGTCTGTATAATCCATAAAATCCATGAGATGGACATTTCAGTCAATTTTCTCTCCTCTTCACTCAAAGGGAAAGCTTCAAAATGGTTCAGGAGCCTTGAGGTAAGCTCTATTCAAAATTGGAACCAGCTCTGTACAACTCTTCACAACCAGTTTGGAGAAAAAGGTGATAATTTATCTTTGTTGGAGTAACTAACAACAATCAAAAGAGATCTAAACGAGCAGCTGATAGACTTCAACCTCAAATTTCAGCAGACCTAGGATAGGATTCCAATAGCAGTAAAGCCCACTAATGAAGGTTCCTTATTATACTTTCTTAGGGATTTAAATTTTGATATTTCTTTGATGACTCAGTCAATGGGGGAACGACCTTGCCTGCAGCATATAGTATTTCCATAGGGGCTAAGAATTTTTGATTCAGGATGGAAAACTCACTCCTAGGCCATCCATGACTCTGTACCCTAAGTTAGGAAACCCAAATACCAACCAAACATCCACATTAGCCCCTGTACCTACTCCTAGGAGTCAAATCTCAGTTGAAGCCTCCACCTCATCATCTAACACTTCAAAAGAACTCTAGGAAGTCATGAAACAACTTTAGAACATGGGGAATGAGTTATTAACCATCAAAAGGTAGCAAGCTCAGAGTTCTAGGCCATATTAGCCTCAGGCTCAGTATCAGGCTAGACCCCAGTACTAGTAAAATAGACCAGCATCTCAGACTGTAAATCAGAACCAGAACCTTGATGAGAACCTCAAGTTGCTAAAATTTTTAGGTTATATGATCCAAACATAGCTTCAACATTAAGGGCATTGGTTCCAGTACAAAAAAATATGGCACAGGAATATGATTGGTGTTTTCCATGCAATCAGCCACATAACCAATCAATGTGCTTTAATAGTGCACTAAATCAGGCCTTGACGGTGCTTACCAGTGTGGTGTCCAAAAAACCTAGCCAAGAAGGAGATCAGCAACAGGGAGCTCAGTAAGAGAGACCCCCAGGTAAAACTATGCTTGTTAATTGGCAAGTTAAAGACTTCTATGGGATGAATCATTTCCCTTCTAAAAGTGTAGCTACTAACACACGGTCCAAAAAGAGAAACATTGGAGAAGGCCAACCACTGGATTCAGGTGACCCTCAACCTTCCATCACTCTACAAGGTTCTTGTGCTCCATAAATAACTCCCAACATGCATAACCAATCCAAGTCACCTTCCAAATCCACTCAAACACCAGTTGTGACAACCCATGTGTAAGAAAAAAATGTGCTAGGGAAGGGCCAATAGAAATACAGACCATTCAATATCATTGAGGAAATGAAGAGGAAAAATCTGAATATTTCACTATAGGAGTCACTGGCCATTCTAGGGCAGAAGGATTTATTGTAGACTGCTATACATAATTGGTCAAGTTTAAACCAACCCCCTAGTGAGCAAGAGAAAGTGCTTACCAATGTGGCTCAACTAGAGAGAAACCATGGAGAAGAACGGGGTAAGAATCTGAAGCCTCCTCCATTTTATGTTTCATTCATTATTAGAGACAAATTGGCACAAATTTTATGATTGATTCTAGGGCTAGTAGTTCTATGATGCCCAAACAAATAGCTGATTAACTGAGTCTCCAATATGAAGTCGTCTCTAGAGGAATAATGCAATTAGATGGGACAACAGTGAAAACTTTTGGAATCATCAAATATCTGAGCCTCACTCTGCATGCCTGCCACAATATGACTATTTTGCAGAACGTATTCATCATAGATTTGCCACCCACATTTTTCTTTGTGTTTTTCCAAGGACTTCACTGCCAAAATTGGAGGCTATCTATTTTCTGATTTGTCACATATGCTCTTTAGAACAAGGTATGGGGGAAAGGCCACAATCAGATCTGAACCTATTGTTGATTATCATATTAAACCTTATGTGCATAGCCCAATAAATTCCAACTACTCAGCTTTTGATCAAGAAGACATCCTCAACACTTGGGAAGTAGATACCAAGGTAGGATGTATCCCAAACTTGACCCTCAATGAGTGGGCCAACAAGAGACATGATTTCGACCCCTATAAGGAGATGGAAGAATCTGAGCTAGGTGTCTACTATCTACATGAAAAGAATCATCCTCTTCCTGACCTAATTAAGCCAAAATATAAAGATGAAAATAAGGTATGGCAATTGTTCTTTGATGGCTCAAGGATTAGACAAGGTGATGGAGGAGGAGCCATGATTGTGTCCCCCAAAGGTATGAAATATTATTCAGCCTTTAGATTTTCAGTTTGCCTACTCAAACAACACTGCTAAATATGAAGAGTTACTCTAAGGTCTTCATTGGGCAAGAAAGCTAGGAATCAGGAATTTGTAAGTGTTTGGGGACAAGAATTAGTTGTCAATCAAGTCAGAGGGATTAATGCTGTCAAGAATGACCTGCTCAAGAACTAAAAGAGGAGGGTATGGGATCTCATGGAGGATTTTGAGGCTTTCATTATTGTGTCCATACCCAGGAAGGAGAATGAAGCTGCTGACAGGCTTGCAGCAGTTGGAGCAACATTTGATGTGGTCGAAAACATCAAAAGAGACAAAGAATAGCCACATATCCATATAGTTGTGAGGCCAGCAGTGTGAGATAACAACACATGCTGGAAAGTGTTTGAAAATGATCAGCAGATTATTAATTTTTTACAAGAAGAAGCTCAATTCTTAGCTAGAAATCAAAGGAGATTAGAGCAGCAATACGGGAATCAAATAGTATAGCTAAATACAAACAAGATTCCCAAAGGCTTAGTGACATTAGATTCTATCTTCAATCGTAATGATCAGTTTAGAAAAGAGAATGCTAACATACAGATTAAGGGAGAAGATTCAGAGTCAATCCCAGTTGGAGAAGACAAAACACTTCAAATTGGAAAAGTGGCCACCAAGCAAGAAAGGTATGAATTCATACAACTTTGATAAGAATTTCTAGATGTATTTGTTTAGAGATATGAATACCTAAGAGGTTTCAATCCAAAGCTAGCACAACACACAGTCGAATTAGATCCAACTGCTCAACCCATTAGATAGAAGAAGAGACTAGTTAACCCGCATATTGAGCCTCTGATGAAAAAAGAACTAAATAAGCTGATAGAGGCAAGTATCATTTTTACAATCAAAAACTCAAGTTGGGTCACAAACTTGGTCCAAGTTAGGAAGAAAAATGGAGAGATTAGGTTGTGTGTAGATTTTCGAGACTTAAACAGAGCCTCCCTCAAAGATCACTACACACTCCCTTTAATAGAGAAAATCTTTCAGGTAGTGTCTAGTTCAAAGAGATTCTCTCTCTTAGATGGATACTCAGGGTACAACCAGATCATGGTGAAATAAGATGATCAATTAAATATGGTTTTCACCACAAAATGGGGCACCTATGCCTAAAAAAAAATTCCATTTGGATTGTCTAATGTCGAAGCCACTTTCCAAAGGGAATTGGATATGGCATTCAAAGGGCTAATCAACAAAATAGTTTTGATCTACCTGGATGACATTACGGTATTCTCTAGAAATGCAGTAGACCATCTTTTTCACCTAAGGCAGGTGTTCCAAAGGTGTAGGAGATTCAAGGTATCATTGAACCCCCTAAAATGAGTATTTTTGGCCCATGAGGGCAGGCTTCTAGGCCACATTGTGTCAAAAGAAGGTTTGGCAATTGACCCAGAAAGAGTTGAAGCCATAAGAGCATTGCCATACCAAAGACACAAGAAGGCTCTCCAAATATTCTTAGGGAAAATCAATTTTGTTTGCAGGTTCGTACCAAAATTTACTGCCCTTGTCAAGCCAATCACGTTGATTTTAAAGAAGAGTTTGGAATTTAGGTGGATAGTGGAAGGAAAATCAAGTTTTGAGGCTATCAAAGAGGCCATATCACAAGCTCCAAATCTCATGAATTTTGATTTCTCTAAAGAATTCATACTATATGCCTTTGGTGGTATTGATACAATTTCTACAATCTTATTTCAGCAGAACAAAGAAAGTATAGAACAACCAATTACTTTCTTCAGTCAAAGTTTGGAAGACTATGAAGTAAGATACTCCATTGAAAAACAAGTCCTGGTAGTAATAAGAGGATTAAATAAGTTCAAGCATCTGGTTTCAAATAATAAAATCCAATTTTCGGTCTCTCATGCGGGGGTTAAAGAATTCCTTCTCAGCAAGGACCTGAATGAAAAATATGCAGGATGGATCACTCGTGTCATGGAATATGACATTGAGCTCAAGGTCACTAAGCTGGTCTGAGGGAAATGGTTATGTGAGCAACTAGCCTCAGGTCAACAAGATGAAGCAAACAATGAAAATGAGGTTTTTTTGTTCTACAAGATAATCAAGAAGAAGGAAATGATGATCTACCTACTCGTTGTTGGACTCAAGAAATGGTACACTTCCTTAATATAGGCCTATGTCCTCATGGGATGAGTAAAGCAAAAAGGAGAAATTTAAGACTACATGCCATCCCATATGTTCTTATTGATGGGGTATTGTTCAAAAGAGACATCAATGGCATTCTGCTGAGATGCATTAAGACAGATCAGGTTGAGAGAGTTCTGCAAGAATTCCATAGTGAAGCAACTAGAGGCCATTTTGCTTCAAGGGTGACAACACTCAAGATCATGAAGGTGGGTTATTATTGACCCAGAGTGTTTAGTGACTGCTATTTATGGATCAAAAGGTGCAATAATTGTGAATTCTTCAAAGGTAAATAAAAGCTAGCAGCACTTCCATTGCACCCAATTTTAGTCGACCAACCTTTCATGCAATGGGGATTATACTTCATTGGAGTCATCAATCCAAATTCAAGCCAAGGTTACAAATGAATTCTGACAGCAACAAACTATTTCACCAAGTGGACCGAGCCAGTAGCACTCAAGGAAGCTAATGAGTCTAGTATCCTTGATTTCTATAAAGGGATACTGACCAGATTTGGAGTGCCAGCCACCATTATATCTAATAATGCATCGACATTTATAGGTTCCAAGATCACAGGATGGGCTGTTAAGAACGAGACTTACTTGAGCACTTCATCAAACTATTACTTCAAAGGTAATAGCCAGGACGAGTCCAAAAACAAGGACCTACTAAAGATCATCAGAAGAACTCTTGACGAAAACTAGATAACCTGGCACACAAAGCTCAAATCAGCCTTAGGAGCTGATAGGATAACACCCAAGAGATCTACAAGAAGCTCTTCATTCAAACTTGTCTATGGGAAAGAGGTAGTGTTGCCTATATCACTTAAGTTGCCAACATTGGAGCTCGTGACGCAACTAGAGAAGTCTAAATTTGAACTAATGGAGGCTAGGTATGCGGAGCTGATAGAATTAGAAGAAGCAAGAGAGCATGCACTCTAGGGAATGGAGAAGAATCAGGATTCAATCAAGAAATGCTTTGACAAGAAGGAAAAAGTAAGGACCTTCCAAGAAGGAGACCTGGTTTTGAAATGGGATGTAGATCAGGCAAAACCAGGAAGGCTTTCAAAATTGATGCCATTTGGAGTGGCCCCTATATGGTCACAAGATGCAAAAGTACAAATGATTTCTAATTGTCTACATTGGATGGAGAGGAATTACATATTCTAGTAAATGGAATCTATCTTAAAAATTGCTACAGAAGGGGAGGTTCTCACCCTGTATATTAGTTTAGTTTCTCTTTCCTCTAAGTGCTTGTGCACATTGCATTGCTATAGTATAGGTTGATTTTCTCCTAAGTTCTTTACACACTCTACATGTTCTATTTGGAGCATGTATGATTTCAAATTTTGTATATAGTTGTGGTGTTATTTTGTTTCTCTTGTGTAATCCATTTAGAAACATAACACACTAAATTCAAAACAATTTTCTACCCTCAGAAACCTTCGTTTTGAGATTTCGTATAAAAATTGAAAATGCAAGTAGCTGGGCTCGTGAATTAGTAGTAGAATCAATATCAGAACATATGTTCTCAACTCCAAGCCCAACTAATATTACAAGGAAATTGGTCATTTCATCTAGCAGGAAGATACCCCTGTGAGTCGCTAAATTGTCATCCATATTTCACCCCTTGGGTCAAAATATCGTATCAGCCTCGACCCCGTATAGAAAAAACCTGAGAAAACTCATTCAGATCTTTTAAATTGGAGAAAGACTCAACAATGGAGTGGCGGGGGTAGAGAGAGACTAAAGGACTCTGTGAAAAATAAACGACTTTGTTAAGCCATTTCCATGTCTTAAATCCATTCTTCAAGTTACAGGTAGACTCAACTATGGAATAGTAGGGTCAGAAAAGAAGGGGCAGTGCCGCAGAGGAACTAGGAGCAAGAAGGGGAATAAATTACAAAGATATGAAGTCCTTGGGTTCAAAATAGTTCAGGAAAGGGTCCAAAATTTACTAAGTATGGAGGAGGAAGCGGAAAGAGCCACGTGTCTACGCGGTGCTCTTCCAAAGTTGAATCTAGAAAAGGAAGCCCAAACAAGCACCAGGCTTCCACACATCCAGAGCCTCAAAAGTTGAAGAGCCATTGAAAAGTCTTCAACTAAGAGAGAGCATGCGAGGAGTCGGATCGGCATAAATATGAAATGGGAGCCCAGGGCGGAGACTCAAACTTGCGCCAGCCCTCCACACAGAAAATGGTCAAATAGAGTCAAAAGGTGGACAAGGCGGGCCTCAAAATTGGCTAAGTGTAAAAGTGTAAGTAGAGGATGCCAAGTGTCAGTGTGGCACATCTCCAAAATTTAGTCCAAAGGCGGAGACCCAAATGAGTGTGAGCTCGCCACGTAGCCCAAAGTCCCAGAAAGGAGCAGATTCAATTGAATAATGTATGCATGGGGTAGGATGACGGAGGCTGTCAAGTGTCTAACTGGTGTTGATTTAAGGATTGAAGAGAGAGAAGGTTTCCAAGTGAGCAGCAGGCTGCCACGTGTCCCAGGTGAAGAGATATGCCTCGCCAAGCAAAATACTTAGCCAAAAAAAGAAAAAATGGACTGCAACCCCGCCCAAAGGAAAAAGTTAGCATTTGAGCCTACGTCAAGACCAAGGCGGGGAGTCAGAGGAGAAGGTGAAAAATTTCCTTTTGAAAAAAAGTCCCAAAGATGAAAGGTGAAGCACATGCCCTACCCAACCAAGGGGTGTCGCATATCCAAGCGAAGCTTTGGGGCTGTGGGGATTCTTTGAGTTTTGTGTTTTCTATGAAAAAAGGGAAAAAAGATAGATTACAGATCCACAAACCTGATTTTTTCCCTAATCTATCTGCCACATGTCCCATATGTAAAGGGGACCCATTTTTCAAACTATTTTCCCTCCCATTTTTATGGACTCAATACAAACTTTGAAGGGTCATATCTTTCGACTCGGGGCTCAAAATATTGCAAATATGACATCGTTGGAAGCGTATTGACATCTTCTACACCATGGAAAAATAAAAATTCATTTTCTTAGGCCCTTGTAGGTGAAAAGTGGAGAAATATCTTCAGCCCATCAATGCAAGATTCATCTTCCTCAACAACCAGATCAGATTCGATCTATTCCATCGTTTCCTCTACCTTTAAGGTGCCGAACGAAAGATTTATGCAGTAAAGACGGATTTGGGGGAATATTTTATAAGAGGCATTAACAGAAGTAGTTGAGCTTCAACCTGGTTTTCCCACTTCTCTCTCTTCTTTTTTCTCTCTGATTGAATCTATAAATATAGGGGAGGGATTCATTGTAAAGGGTTGGAAATTCTTTTTTTTGCAGGATCCCCTTTTCTTCTGGTAAAGAAACTCATGGAGTTTCAGGCCTTCCACTAGATTGTAATATGTTTCTACCATTTGGCCACTTTATAATGCATTGTATCAACCTGCAGAGCAATAAAACACGTCTGTGATCGACTTTAGATCCTTTCTTATCTCTTTTGATTTCATCTGGATCTTTCATTATAGATTTGGTTATTTGTGCTTGGTTATTGTATACATTTTGTTGGTTTGTGTCTATTGGAAAAACAAAAGTTCATCATTCCTTTGGTGCATCACCTTATAGCTTAGTTTCATTTCTGATATTCCTTTTACCCATGTCTCCTTGGCAAATTTTAGATTAGGTATAGAGAGATAGATCCTCTGTAAGTTCTCACGTATGCACCTAAACAGAGGAATAGGAACCAACCTTTAATCTGGAGAGATTTCCCACTTTCTCAAGGTCCCACACCTTGGGGAAAGTTCAATGTTATCCAATCACACCAGATGACCTTTCCTTAGAAAAGAATATCTGTAGAACTCATTTGGGGGTGCTGTGATTTTGCACTAATAGTTTTGGCACGCCCGGTGGGATAGAGAAGTCTCCATCTTATTATAGTGAGATTGATGTGCACTTGCTATGATTCTAACTTTTAAGAATTTGTTAAAATTGTACATCTGGTGACTCTAAAAGAAACAAATCTACTGGTTTTAGCAGTCCAATAAAATTCATGAGAAGAATACAAACACGGTCAAGAACCAGAGAAGAGGTATTATTTGTCTACCTTGACTTATCCCCAGATATAGGGAGGGGAGGAAGAAGCTCCCAGAGGTCTCTATCCCCACCAAACAAAGCCTTATCGACACCTCCTCCTGGTAGGTCATTCCTTCAATCAAGAGGGGTGCTCAAGCCGATCAGGATGACTCAGCCAAATCCTTATGTCAATTTCACCGGGAGCAACCCACTCGATTTGAATGCATAAAATCCAGTTCCGATTGCAGCATTAAAAAACATCCCCTATTTCAATGGGGAAAACCAGACTTCTCCTGGTGATCATGTCAAAGATATTGCAAATATCTATACAATCCAGGAAATCCATGAGATGGACATTACAGTCAAGTTGCTCACCTCTTCACTCAAAGGGAAAGATTCAAAATGTTTCAAGAGCCTTGAGGCAGGCTCTATTCAAAATTGGAACTAGCTGTGTACAACTTTTCAGAACCAGTTTGGAGAAAAATGTGATAATTTTTCTTTGTTGGAGCAACTAACAATAATCAAAAGAGACCCAAACGAGTAGCTGACGGACTTCAACCTCAAATTTAAGCAGATTTGGGACAGGATTCCAATAGTAGTAAAGCCCACTAATGAAGGTGCCTTCTTATACTTTCTTAGGGCTTTAAATTTTGATATTTCTTTGATGATTCAGTCAATGGTGGGTACGACCTTGCCTGCAGCCTATAGTATTTCCATAGGGGTTGAGAATCATTTGATTCAGGGTAGAAAAATCACTCCTAGGTCATCCATGCCTCTATACCCTGAGTTAGGAAACCCAAATACCAGCCAAACACCCACATTAGCCCCTATACCTACTCCCAAGAGTCAAAGCTCAACTGAAGCCTCCACCTCATCATCTAACACTTCAAAAGAACTCCAGGAAGTCATGAAATAACTTCAAAACCTAGGGAATGAGTTAGTAACCATCAAAAGGTAGCAAGCTCAGAGTTCTAGGCCATATCAGCCTCAGGATCAGTATCAGGCTAGACCCCAGTACCAGAAAAATAGACCACCATCTCAGACTATAAATCAGAACCAGAACCAAGGACAACCTCAAGCTGCTAGACTGTTCAGGTCATATGATCCAAACATAACTTCAACATCAAGGGCATTGGTTCCAGCATAGAACAATATGGCACAAGAATATGATTGGTGTTTCCCATGCAATCAGCCACATAACCAGTCAATGTGTTTTTAATGGTGCACTAAATCAGGCCTTGATGGTGTAAACCAATACGGTGTCACAAGAACCTAGCCAAGAAGGAGATCAACAATAGGGAGCTCAACAAGAGAGACCTCCAGGTGAAACTATGCTTGTCAATTGGCAAGATGAAGACTTATGTGCGATGAATCAGTTCCCTTCTCAAAGTGTAGCTGCTAACAAACGGTCCAAAAAGAGAAATATTGGAGAAGGCCAACCACTAAATTCAGGTGAACCTCATTTTTACATTTAGTGTGATGAACTAAAAAAGACTCAAGGAGAGATCATGGCATATAAAAGAATTGTTGAGAATATCTAGAGGAGTTGACAACAATATTTGATCTCATAGTTGTATTCATTGATTATTATGAATATTTATTTAACATTAACGATATCATGGGGTCCTTAAAAACATTGGAGAAAATGCATTTATATCACAAATGTTCTTTAATGTAAAAGGGAAAATATCACATTATCGTGAAGATTTATCTAGACTAAGAAACAAAAATAGAGAAATATTTGTTTTAATTTGTGAAAGATTAAGGAATTTCCATGAAAAAAGAAGAACCAACTGTAATATCTATGAAGCAAGTTCAAAAGGTAGGGGTGGTAGCTGTAGCCATGCACATGGAAATAAAATGTATAATAAATCTCATGTACAATATGATTATTATATGAAAATTTCTTATTATTCCTGAGATTGTAGAAAGAAACAATTTGATAATAAAATGAAGAGTGTAAATATCTCTAAGCAGAATGAAGAAAAATATAAATAATGGATCTATGTTTATCACATGTGATATTATTGAGGAAATAACCAAATATGTATGGTATTTAGACAACATATGTAGTAAATGAGTTGAAACAAGAATATGTTTGTAAACATTTATAAGTGTTATACCAAGCCATCCAAATTATCTTTTGGGGTAAAACAAGTGGATTAATAGGGTCATATTGTTTCACATGAAGGGGTAACAACATACACCCACAACATCAAGGATTTAGTATAATCGAAAATTTAAAACAACCTAAATAAACTCTACAAATTCATCAATCTAAGAAGCTAATATCATCATTTTGAGAAAAATTTGGGTAATATAGAAACACCTCTCACATTTTTATTAAATAAGGACTCCTTCCATTGGAACAAATAATCCAAAAATTAATTTTAGAAGCCAAAGGAGGCCATGTGTACCACTCAATTTCTGGCTACTTCATATATTTTGAAGACCTTCATTTTCGAATCTGATGCATAAAAATATGGAATGGGATAATTATTCATTCTAGAAGATCACCCCATCACACTTGGGAGTCTCCAACTCAAAGGAGATAATTTTCTACAACCCATATATGAGAAGGAGATGTTGGCTGCCCTTCATGTTGTCAAATAAGGAAAACTATATGTAATGGATGGGTAGTTTAAAGTAAAAATGATCATGATAACCTAAAATTATTTTTGAAATAGAGATTGTTATTAGTAGAGAAACAAAATGGGTCACTAAGATTTTGGGACATGACTTTAATATTGTATACAAGAAAGGAAAATATAATGTAGTGGTCGATCCACTATCTTGATGAGATGAGCCCAATTAAAAGATATTTAGTAACATGGTTATATTATAAGCATACCAGGTGTAAGAATCAGGGTCATGATGGAAGAAGGGTTTAGTTATAAAGTGTCTTATTAAAAACCTGCAATAATATTCAGGTATGTTAGATAAAATCATGTGGAAATGGTTTTTCCTTTGGTATAAAGATCCATTAAACCTATGTAAAAACTAATCCTTTAAACATAAGGTTCTTACATAACTCTATGCTTTTCTAGTAGGTGGGAATTATCATCAAGTCATGAAAAATATTTTTTGGGATGGATAAAAGGATATGTAAAAAATTCATGGTCAAATGTGTGGTGTGTCATAAATATAATGGTAATAAAAACAAGACCATAGGGCTAATGAAATTTTTATTTATTCCTAGCCAATCGTGGAAGGAGGTGTGGATGGATTTCATTACAAGGATACCAAAATATATAGTGAAAAATGTTATCATGGTTGTTATGTATAGACTCAACAAATATGCCCATTTTTGTTCATTATAATATCCATTTGTAGTCAATACAGTAGCTACATTGTGTATAGATACAATACATAAGCTTTATGGTATCCCAAAGATCATTGTAAGTTATTTTGATCCTATCTTTACGTATAAATTTTGGAATGAGATATTTTATTATTTTGGTATGTATTTGGAACACAACTTATATTATCATCTACAATGTGATGGTAAAACTAATGTTGAAAATATATTAAGAATTATCACTTTTATTTTACATTCAATAAACAAGAAGCATTGGTTAAGTTGTTTACACTAGTAGACTGGAGTTATAGTAATTCATTCCATACTCCATCCAAAAAATTATTTTTTGGACATTATATGGGTACTATCCCCCATCTATCACCTCATATTTTAGGATCTAACCAAAAAGTTTTTGTAGTTGAAGAACACATTCAACACCAATAGGATGTACTCTCTATCCTGAAAGAGAACTTGGAAAAGGATTAATAGTGCATGAAGAAAAAGATGAGAAACACCATAGTTTTATAAAGTTTGAAATTATTTACATCGATAGAAGAAAATTTACTTGATTTAATAGAAAAGAATAAAAATATTTCACCCAAGTATTAAGGTTTTTATCAAGTCATGATAATTATTTTTATTGTTTCTCAAAAATTCATATTACAACCTAAACAAGAAAGCATCTAGTAATCCATTTTTCATGCTTGAAGAAGGTCATTGGACAAATATTTTAACCCAAGAAGAGTTTATATAGATTGATGACAAGGTTTCCATTACTTTATAATTTGAAGTAATTCAAACACATATAAAAGGTTTTTCTCTAGAGATATTATGGACTCTATTTCAAGTCGTGGAGTATCCCCAATGAGGATATAGCTTGGTAGGATTAAGTATTACTAAAGCATCACCCTAAGATAATCAACATTGAGGAAACCATTGGTTTGAAGGGAAGGGGCTTACAACCGCATAACTTATCTCAAGTTTAGAAAGATTTCTGGGCTTACCTATGTCAAACTTACAATTTATCTGTTCAATTATTGGTTAGTGATTTCTTAATGCAAAATTAGTTTGAATGAAAAGTGTGTCCTTACCTAGTTAGGAATGTGTGTACATACATACATACGTACATACACACATATAAAGATATACATATACATATACATGTATATATATGTATGTGTGTGTATGTATGTATGTATGTATGTATGTATGCGTATATATACATACATATATACATATGTACAAGTGCGTGCGTGTGTGTGTGCGTGCGTGCGTGCGTGCGTGCGTGCGTGCGTGCGTGCGTGCGTGCGTGCGTGTGTGTGTGTGTGTGTGTGTGTGTGTGTGTGCGCGCGCGCGCGCGTGTGCGCGTGTGTGCGTGCACATGTGTAAAGCTCTCCAGTAACTATCATATTGTGAAATTTTATCCTATTAGAATATTGTGGTGTTTCCCCCCTCAAAGATACCTTAGTATATATTCAACAATATGATATGTTATATTTATATTGAAATAATTATATTACATTAGATGGTCCCGGTTTACCCTCATGGGATAATCTAGTACATGAATTGATTGTGATCCTATTCATTCTTCATGATTCTGTTTTATTGTGTCTTATATTTTCATTGCATATAATATAGATTGCATTATTGTACAACCTATAATTTCCAGCATATCTTGTGATTTTCTTTTCATATATTCCTTGTGTTTCATTTGATAGTTATTAAACATTATTTACACACCTTTTAATTTATTTGATGTTTTTCTTAGAACTGATTAGGTTTCTTAACACATTACTTTTCATATCTTTTTATTTATTTGATTTCCTTAAACTTATATTACTATATTTCTTACAACATCATTTACACATTTTTTCTCTTAGATTTCATTAGGTGTCTTACAATGCTTCTAGCGTATATTTTTATCTCTTTTCTTACTTTCTTAGATATTATAAGATATCATTTTATCTACTTAATTAGATTTTTTATTTCCTTCTATAATATTATTAGGTGTCTTACAAATGTGCCCAAAACTACCTACATTTTAAATATATCTACACTTTGGCTCTATTTGGAAAAAAAATAAATCACTCACTGAATTTTATTGAGGACCTACTTTTTACACAGTTAGATACTAGGTACCCTTTCATATTTCAAACAAAAAACCTATCAAAATATTTTCTATAACCTACCCCCCACATTTTCCATGTCACACACCTACAATGTTGCCTTATGTTTTTCCCATTGTCTTTGTTTTCATCAAATTTGGACAACTTGAATCTTAGGAAAATCTTAAACTCAATTATTCAAAAAAGGAAAATGAGAGTTGAATTTTTATTTATATATTTCAAGAAGAAAATTTAAAACCTTCTCTTACAATATCTTTATTTAATGAAACTACAATTTTTTTTATTGTAATTTTAAATTTAAATTTGGAAGAAACATTGTGATTGTATTATCAAAATGAATACAACAACATGTTGCACATAATTTTCTACACATCTTCAAAATCACATTATTTTCATGCCCATAATCCTTATTTATTTTCTTTTGATGCCTTCTTTCATTAGACATCCTATTTGTATCCTACTTACTACCTTTATGTGACCTATTCACTGATATTCCCACGTCCTTCCGTTTGATGCCTTTTAGTCTATGGTTTAATGCTTATTTATCTAACTTATATTCTAGTGTTTCTTTTCAATTATGCATGTCTTGAGGTATGATAACAACTCTTTCTACACTACCGTCATTCACTTTATAGACAGCCATCGGATGGTAAATTTATAGTAACTGTATTTTATTTGAGTTCATGATTTCTATCAATTATTGTACTGCACCTTTTTTAGTATTTTGATTTCACTATTGTATATTATTTTCGTGAAGATCGTCTCATGTCCACTTTTGTGACAGTTAATTATCTTCAATTAGGGCATATATAAGAAACTAAATTTTCACTTTGTTGAAGTTTGTTCTTGACAAGCATCATTGGCACAATAAATTTTTTGGAGGAGTTGTTGGAGCACGATTTATGTTAGACCAAAACCTGTAGGCATTAATCTCCACTACAATCGCCAAAGTTAGGATTCACGAGAGGTGGTTAGTACATTTTACAAAACTCACAAGGGGCGTTGGATGCACATGCCAATAACCCCCCGTAGCATTACCCGAATGAGTTTCAAACTTGAGACCTATCTCTTTGATACCATTTGTGGGAGCACGATTTCCATTAGACCAAAACCTATAGGCATTAATCTCTGCTACAACAGCCATAGTTAAGATCCACGAGAGGCGGTTAGTCCATGTCATGAAAGTAGCAGGGTGTTGGATGCACATGCCAAAAAGAGTGTCGACATGAACATTATGTATGGGGATTTGGGAGTGACTAAAGTTGGTTATGTGTGTCCTTCATTGGTTACATTGAGCTTGTTATTTTTTTACTTATTAGAAAGAATTGATGTGTAACTTGGTCACATCACATTTCACTTGTTTCCACACCTTTACGGTCATCTTTACAACCTCTTTATGACTTCACTTTGGAATCCTCTTGCATTTATACATACACCTACTATCGTGTGCACAAACACATTCACCTTATCATCTTTATTTTGTACCTCCAAGTTTCCATCCATGAATTTTACTTGATTGTTTGATCTCCTCATGAGTTTAAGATTATTTTAGTGAAAAACCATCAACTATAACACTGATAACATCTTGAAATATTTTTCCTATTACTAAGGGCATATAAAATAGTTGATAATGTTAAGTAGATAATTTCTCACATGTAGTGTCATTGACCATGGTCAATACCATCTACTAGCAAAAAATATGAATGCTCGTTATGATTCCAGCGCAACAACATTCCATCACTCATTTGATTTTCTGGAGATCACCCAATTTCCCTTGAATCTTATAGGTATTGCAGTTGGTCATATTTTTCTTCTTCGGATGTTACACTTGAAACATTGGTTAGATATGATCTATAAACATAGGAGTTGCACTTACCATACTCTTTCCGATATTTGGAATCTTTTGATTCTTTAAACTAGAGGTTTTACTACGTAATATTATTCATTTTTGGTCAGCCACATTAACTCCCTCATAAGATGCGTGGAGGATCCACATTATAAAAATTATCATATCGCGTGCATTCATGAAGAGGGTTTATTAACTGCAAATAAATTAGCCAATATAATGGAAAGTAATAATAGGATGAATGTGATTTAATATTGTATTTTTTATAAACATAAAAGTGAGTAAGGTATGTGGGACGGGGATATGGGAGGACAAGAAGAGAACAAGTGAGACGAAGGCGATATGTAAAGAGGGGGAAAAAAAAAAACTTTTTACTTAACTTCAATATAACTCTTCCACGCATTTGTTTTGACTTTGATTTGAAGCTTTGAGTTAGCCCAATCTTTAACACATGGAGACCATTGACTTAAATTCTCACTACATGGCCTTAAAATTATTTTTTTACTGTAACTCTTCCTCATTACCAATTTGAGACATGTGGCCTCAATCTTCTCTATCATTAAGTACGTACATAAGCTTCAAAAAAATTGATCTATTTTTTCTTTCATATTGATCTTGGACACGTGTACAATATTGGTGTTGTCACTTACTAGAGACTTTCCAAGATTTTCTTTTCATTAGTATGTTTACTCTAATCTAACACATGGAGAGAATTGACAGAGTCATTCAACGCATTCCTTTGAGTTTTTTTATTTGCGTGTAGACCGATTAACTTTTTTGTATGCCGATCTTGGAAATGTGTCTCTGTCTTTAAAAAATATATAACTTGGTCTCCATGTACAAACCATTTGGTTATCCTTCATACCAATGGAAGACAGTTTCCCCTCTATCGGTGAAATTGTGCACTGTATAGCCTTGAAATGTTGATCCTTCACAAGGGTCAAACAGTTCAGCCGCCCAATGATAAATAATTTTCAAAGATTAGTATTCTACACTTTGCGAGGTTTTGAGCCTTGGATTGATATGTAAAATGTTAATAAACTCTCGTAATATTAACTCATCGATCATGGACACTTTTCCAAAATTAGTGTTTAAGTATTTGTATTCTTAAGAAAGGGTCACAAACATTTTAATTTTAGTAAGATGATATCCAACACGTCAGCAATAAGTGATACATAGACCAATCACAGATTTTGATGTTGGGTAAAAACACAATAAAATTGTTTTTTTTTTTTTGTATGTTTTGTACCTTTATAAACATGAATTTTCAGTTTCTTTGATTTTCTAAAGGTAATAGCCACAAAATCGTACTCATTCATGAAACTCCACAAACTAACGAAATGTTGTGTTTAGAGTGTAGAATACATGTATATTTTTAATTATTTTTTGGCAAAAAATACGGTCTTTTTCTTAATTTAATTCATGCATTGTTTCTTATGTTATAAAAGAGGACTGACTGTTCCTTGGTGGTTTTTTTGAAAAAAAAGTCATTTTTTCACCATGAAATTTTAGATATATGTTCAATATTTGAATTTTGAGGTCCTGTCAAATTTTTCGTATTTTTGTTTGCTTATATTTTTTTTAATTAATTATTTAGTAAAACTATTTTCAAATAAATGACGTACATATGTCTATACCAATAACTTTTAATATTTATATCAAAATTGAATTATTTTTTTAAACAGGTAAAAAGAAGAATTCAATAAATAGTAAGTTTATATTTTTCAAATTTTTTGATATATTTTGCTATTTTTCAAATTGGGTTGATTGTGTATGATTGATTGTCCTAAAATACCATATGTTAACAAAAAAATTAAAAAAAATAGTAAAATAATTTTTTTTTAAAATGAAAATTATATTTTTAGAAAGATAATAAAATTATATATTTTGTGTTAAATTTTTGTAATTTTACTAATTCGTTAACCCTAATTAGGTGGCACCTAAGTGACACATTTTGGCATAAAATCATCCTTCAAATTGATTTGGCACCAAAATGTGCCACATAGGTGCCACATAGGGGGGTTCTCACGAAGGGGGGTTCGCGTGAACCCCCTTTCGGCCAAACCCCCCCTAAACCCTAAATGTTCCTCCCACAACTATATAAATATCTATATATAACTTTGTACTGCCATAATTATTTGAACCCAGAGGGGTTTGCGCGAAAGAGTGTTCACGCGAACCCCCCTTCGCGCAAACCATTTTTTTTGCCAAGGTGGAAGTTCAACAGAAGGGGGTTCATGCGAAATAGGTGTTCGCATGAACATCCCTAAATTCTCATCCCCGCCCAACCTCTTACTCACTTTTTTTAGGACATGAAGTGGGACATAGAATCTATAAAAGTATTTGGGACACGAAGTGGGACATAGATTCTTTTAGTTTTTCCACCATATCCTTTGTTGAGTTCATGTAACTCAATCACACATGTAAGGATATCATACATGATTTATTCCAAAATTCCTAGATTCATCTTGAAATATCTTATAGCTCTATCAATTTTTCCTTTAAGAAGATTTATCCTTTGATAAGGATGACAGTCTATTATAACTCCTCACCTAAGCTTTTCAATAAAAAATTCTCCTATTTTTTCAATTCATTGTTAATAATGCATTATTGAATTGAATTCTTATTGCTCATGGATATGCCTTTAATATTCGTAACATATCATTTATTGTGTGTCTTTTTTATATCTATTAAGAATATACCCCTTGTATCAATGTATTAGTTAGCTATGCAAAGGGAATTGAAACTAACACCTTAATAGTTTCAAAACATGAATTAACTACATAAATATTATCATGTTAAGAGATAAACAAGACTAAATACCAACATCATACATTATAAATTGAAATAGAAATCAAACTAATATGCTAAGCATTTGAATATTTACTCTTTAGATCATCGAAAACACTAAATGAACCCAGATGGATCCATGGCAATCAAAGTTGATTGTTTGATCTTCAAGGGTTTGGGAATGGAAGCTCATTAAAGTATGGCTATAAGACCATTTTTATTCTCTCCATATAGACCAAAAACTTTGATGAATGAAATGCAAGAATGAGGATATTATCTCAAATGAAAGATGCTCTAAGATAAAATGTTTATAGATTAGCTATAAGCATGCAAGGTGTAAAGGTGTAAGTAGAAAGGTAGGAGGAAGGCTCCTTATATAGCCCAATGGATAAAAGAATCTCTACATCCCTTTACATGTGCGATAATAGAGAGGTTGGGTTAGTTGTGGATAAGGATGGTTGAAATGGGGTTGAGTCAACCTTAGGAGAGTTTATTGTGTCTTTTAGTGACTCATGAGGTTTGAGGGGATTTATTAATTAACCAAAGTGATTAATTAATAGGTGTCCAAGCTTATAGAAGATTTTTAGAGTAATAGTTAGTTTGATTTATGTTATGAGAGGATTTTAATAAAATAAATGATGATTTATTGATTAAATGGAAGAGGAAGTTAATTAATTAATAATAATTAATTAGTCTAGATAGAAAGGGGATTAATTAATGGAAGGTCATTAATTGGTGTATTTGTTGGATAGAAGAGTTAATTAATTAATGTAATGTAACTAATTAACAGTGATAGCAAAGAAAATGAGCTTTTATTGACAATATGTCATCAATTTGCAGGAAAGGATATAGTTAGAGAAATTTAATTATTTAAATTAATCAAAATAAATTATAGGTGTCTACATTTTACCCTCTTTGGGGTGGCGTAAATGACGCCACTTTAGAGATAGTAGACAGATAAATTTTTGAAGACGTACAATAAAAATTAGTAGAAGTGAGAGATTCCCCCTCGAGTATTGATGGGGTGATAAAAGAAGGTGATCAATGATCGAAAAAGGTGAGAGAAATGAATAGAAGAATGGGTAGGGGCAGGATGCCCTAGGTGAACTAGAAGGAGAAGGATATAGAAGAATAATGAAGACCAAGAGAAAAGAATGAGCTTTCATCAAGTGCATTTAAAACAACTTGTGTGTCATCATATTGCCAAGGATCTACAGCATCGTTCCTTATTAAAACTATAAGCATATGACAAAAGCATAATGACATGAAAATCCATACTACGAACAATTATCTAGTGCTATAAACACCAAATCCATTCAACATATAAAATGTAATGCAATACAAGAAAGTCAACGATTCCTAGCTCCTTGCAACATACATAATGCAATACAATACGAGAAAGTAAACAAGATAACCTAATAGAGAAAAAATTGCAATATTTTTATTATCAAGCTTTGATTCCAACCTGTGAAAATTAATGACAAGGGTTAAAAGATGGTTCCCCAAGCAAGGATACATGCAAGGGAAATAATGGAGGATACTTGTGTCCTATGAAAAGCAATTCACTATGAAACAATACCAAACAACTCATTGTGCCCTAGAGTATAGACATAGTAAGCAAACCAGATTTATTAATGGAGTTAGATCAAGATGATACATGAGTTGCACACAAGAATAGGTGAGAACCAAAAAGTGACATTTCTGTAGGATGATTTTTATTGTTTTAGAAATATATTTTAATGTTTTTTTATTTTGAAAGTTTTCCGAAGCTATGTACAGGAAGACAAAGAAGCATGGATTCCCCCAATGATAGATGGGATGTACAAAGGTAGAATTCCATGTGTATGAGAAAGTTAATATGCAACATGCCCTAATGATTAGGTGAGAGTATTCAAAGACAAACTCTTCACATGTAGAAGGGGGATCAAGGCCAATATAAAATAGGTTCAATCATAAAGGAGCAACGATGCCCCCAATATAAGCTGGCCAAGAAACACATGAGATAAAGGAAGTGGGAAATTGATTTGTTAAAGGGGGACAAAGTGTCCACAAACATAGAAAAAAGGCCATCCTATACACATGGATGTTCTCAATGATTTCCAAAGAACAGAGGATGTTATGAAAAGATTTAGAAGGTGGTTGATGAAAAAGTGAATAGACCAAGGTATAAATCTTGAGGCAAGCCGCAAAACATGCACTGAAGAAAGATTTTGAACAAGGTCCAAAAAGTAACACTTGGTAACATACTTATCTTGTTTTCTTATCGTGATACCTTGTGTGCACATGGAAATGAATTATCTCTTGAAGGAAAGAGTTGATAGACAACAAGTGAAGACATTAACCAATGTGTAGGAATGATTTAGTTTGAAAGGTGCTCTGTGAATGGATTATGGAAGAAGAGTCGTACATTGCTCCATTACTAGCTAGGCGTCCATAGCCCCAATAGAGATGCATTTGATTCTAATCACAAAATTTCTCTACTTCTAGTCTAACATCCATATACCTGGTAGAGATTATTGGAAATACCCCAAGAGAGAGTTATATATCAATTTGTTTTTTTTTTTTAGCTTTTACTTTTTGATTGATTAATTTTGATTCTTATACTTTCTGAAAACTTAATTCAGCTCTCTTGTTTGACAAGGGGTTAAGAACCACTATTTGCTTGATGGAAGGATGTGGAAGTGATTTTTATTACGAAATTGGCTAGTGTCAACAAATACGCCCAAAAATTATTCCCAACAAGTTTATTATATGTAAATAGTGATAGGATATCTAAGAGGTCAGTCATTCTTTAATTTACCAAGGTTATGAAAGACCAAGGTCAAACAGATACCATAGAGATAAATGTCACAAAATGTCTACAAAATAAGCTAACCAAAATATCATCAAAGGGATGAAAACGGTGAATGACTTGTAGAGGAATATGAAAGAAAGGGAAGAAAGAACATCCATGTTTACGTAATATCTTATTACGATGTTTGATATTTATACCTTTGATTTTATTTTTGTATTTTTTTAATGTTTTCTCATTTTTGTTTTTTTAAACTATTTTATGATTTTTTTGTTTTTTATGGTTATCAGAACGAAACATGTCACTTTGTGTGCTAGGATCTAACAACAATGTTCGTTATTTTCTTGATAAGTGAGATTAAATGAGTTTTCTTATCAAGTGTAATATTATCCCCAATCTCGATGATCGTGGTGATCTCAAACTCAACAAATGATTGTGATTTATTTTGAAACATGGATTTTGTATGTGAGAGCTTGAGTTCCCTATCCATAAGTTTATGCACTTTGTGCCATATTTTATGGGTATGTTGCTTTGCATTCTTAAATTGCTCTTGATTTTAAAATTTCGGGTTGTTAGGAGATTTGGAACTCTTCGGATTTTTGTTCTTACTTTGGTAAACAAACTTTCCTAGGTTTCTTATAAGCTAATGTATGAATTGTCTAATCCCGAAAAGTTGGAGACAAACGTGGACATTTAGAATTGGTGGGCGGAATGTGAGGAATGACGGTGGGCTTGTCAAAATCATTGATAGAAGAATAATGTGATGGCCAAAAATGACATGGTCCGAGAATTGAAGAAAAGGGGCTACCAGAATGTGAGCAATGCATAGAAGATGAAGGTCTACTAGGATGTGGCCTAAGAATAGAAGAAGAAGGGATACTAGGATGCGACCCATAGATGTAAGATGATGGGATACTACAATGTGGCCCAATAATAGAAGATGATGGACTACCTGCCCGGGTGACGCATATATAAAAGACAAGGCGCTGATTGGACGTGCCACAAGAATAGAAGATAGTAGAATAATTGAAAATGTACAACAAATAGTAGAGGGAGGGCTACTAGAAGGTGACCCACACCTAGATGAAGATGAACGGATATTTGGTGTTAGCCCCATAAGAGATTGTGATTGAGGAATGGTGATAGACAAAGATTTATTGGGTGATGAGAAGATAGGCCATGGATCAATGCAATACCTAGAAGTTTCATCAAGTAATGAAAAATGTGAAGATAGAAGAATAAGAGGAGGATCAAGTTATATGGCTTGAGGCTCTTCCTCCATTTCTTGATAAAAGGAATTAAATTGTTTCTTCACAATATACAGATGCATTAAATTCTAAAGTTAATCCTTTCTCATAATCCGCTAGAGGAATATCTTCGTGCACCCCCTATAAATTCCCTGATTATTTCTTCATTTTGAAAAAGATCAATCGGTATGAGTTTTTTGATCAACCACCAGGGATTGATTGGAAGAAAGAGGTTCAATTGGTATGGAAGACTTATAATATGATTGATGACGATTGATAGAAGAAGATGATGTGGGAGATGAAGAATATGTAGAGCTAGATATCTTAGGAGTAGCATAAGGTGGTGTGGACCTTCCTATATGATGGTACATCATTTGTAAACTAGTAGGATTAAGTCCAAATTCTGTAGATTGTGATGCATGGGTCTATTCAGAATTTTGAATAGAAGGACTTTGAGTCACACGAATCTTGAAAGAAGGAAGACTTCATATGGATGATTGATGAAGAAGGTCTTGCGAAGAAGGGGAGGACCTTGATTCAAGAATCACATTGGATGAATAATAATAAGGGTATGGCAACGAAAGAGAGGACCGTGATTCAATAATTCTATTAGATGTTTGATTGGAGGGATTTCAAATCGCGCGTATCTTCAAAGGAAGAAGGCATCGTTAAGGTGAATGATAAAAGGGGTCCTGTAAAGAAAGGGATGACCATGATGTAGGAGTTGTATTAAATGTATGATGAAGAGGGTCCTGTAAAGATAAGGAGGACCATGACATAGGAATCACATTAGATAAATGATGAAGATAAGTTGTGGCAACACAGATCTTTAGAGGATGAGAGCATTGTTTAGGTGATTGATAATGGAGGTCTTGCGAAGAAGGGGAGGACTGCAACTTAGGAGTTGATTTAGATGAATCTAAATAGTATTTTGGATCTGAATCATTAGAAGAGTCAGAGGAAATATTTGGATTAGAATCCTTAGAATAAGAGGAAATGTTTGGATTAAAATTATAAGAAGAGTCAGGGGAACCCGAATAATAATTTGGATAAGTGTCCAAACCATACCACCGACTATGAGATGAAGGTGAGGAACGGGTTAAATAGTATGGGATCTACAACGTAAAGAACCAAACGAGGTTTGGTCATGATGGGCATATTTTGATTTGAACATCAAAAATTTGATTCCTTATTGTTGTATGTATAAGGGACCTTGCAATAATTAGTCATTTTCAGTGTGCGTTGGGTTTAAATTCTATACCTTGATTTTACGATCAAACTTTTTCAAAGTGAAGAAGGTTTCATGTTAATTTTAGTAGCATAACGACAACCAACTAGACATTTTATAAAGATGGGGATGCTTGTGTGATTTTATAAAATGGAAGCTAAGGAAAAAATACATTGTGATGAATCAAGAGTGATAATCCAACAAGGTTTGGACAACAACTTTGGAGGCATGAATGTCAAATGATTAATCAAATTTATAGCAACATAAAGGATACAAAGGAAAAATTTCCAATGTTCGATTGATGCAAAAGTTTCTTGATAGGAAATGTTTTTACCAAGGTTTGAAAGATATGTTCAAAACTAATCATGAATTTAGGAAAAAACAAGAATATCAAGAGGGTCAAAGACCCAAAGGATTGTCCTAGAAATGATTTTATAAGATGGATAAACACACAGAACAATCACACAAGTTCAAAACACAAATCCAAATTAATGACTAAAGAATAATGAATGATAAAGAATCAATGGATCGAAGTGATTTTTTGAAATGGATAAGTTGATGTGAAAAATGAGACACAATCACACAATGTTGTTTGTAAACCAATTAGTCAAATGGAGTACTTCCTAAGCGTCTAATCAATTAATAGTTTGACTCATAAGATGATCAACAAAATGTCACCACTTATGCCAAGTTCAAAAATGAACAAGACATAAGTAATAACAAAAGGTTGATACCATTTCCAAGCAAGGTATACTAAAATCAATTTTATGTCCAATCAAGACCCATATCTTAAAAATTGGGAGTTACGAATGTGAACGATGCAACAATACCCCTAAGATACGTTAACCAAACTTTATGAAAAAGAAAGGTATTAGTATCGAAATAATATTAATGCGACGCACACATAGGTAACAACAAAACCTTTAAAAATAGAGGTAATGATTGATAGAAAACCAAGGCTAGAGTATACCAAGGAATTATTACGATGTGTGGAGCGTAACGCTACAATCTAGACACTTAGCTAAATTTTGTAAGAAAAAAAGACATAATTATAAAAAAAATTGCGATACGATACAAGCAAGATAAAAATTCAAAGAAGAATCAAGCTGATGAATCACGCCTAGCTACAATTGAAGATCTTGACTTGGGTATCAAGATCAAAAAAATACTACCAATGATATGAAAATGTGTCCACACACTTTAGGCGTTTAACAACCCAGCCATAAACATGGATGGGTGTAAACGGACACAAAAGTGGAGAAAACAATCAATTGATAACGCAAAGGTATTCACTCTTCTTTTAATCAACAAAGTGTCAAAAGAAAGTGGAGGAAGTAGATCAATTGGGGGTGAAAACTTTTGGCCTCACTTCGGCAGAGTTTCGTCACACCTTAGGGAAAGTCAAAAACTAAGCAAAAGAAACACTTCACAAATTTCATAATGAATAATGGCTCTCAACTCAAATCGGTTTTGAAATGGTCAAATTTGGTTCTTGGTCAAAGATAGCTTCCTAGGTGGTTCACATAACTAGGTGTCAAAATTTATCTAAGAGTGAGATCGATTTATTAAGAAAAGTCACACTGACTAACTCTTGGAGTATCTCACCTTTACTTTACCCCCTTCAAGCACAGTGGGCAATAAATACGTCCATCATGTACTCTCACTGGGGTCACGATATAGATAACTTTGACACTAAATCTCACAATTGGTAATACTAGTCAAGTAGGTTGTGCAGAGCAATTCCTGTTTCTTCCATAAGGTTCCTTCTTGTGTGGACTACTTTAGGGTTCCTAGGACCACCCCCATTGTTATAGCTTAAGGCTTATGCCAAAGGGGTTATGTCTTAGTTTTAAGCGGATGGAGAAAACCCTTATCCGAACCTGCAAGTCAAGTGTTTTGAATGTGGTGTGATTTTTTTAATCTTTTACACTTAATTTGGTTTAGCCATTCACTATTTGGCAATCTACAACACACGTGTAGTTAGAATATTTTGTTTCAAACTCCTTTCTTTGACAAGCGTTTTTAGGTCCTGCACTCAAGTGTTAGTAGTTCTCCAAGAAAATCACATTATTTAAAAGAGGATTAAAATTTTATTTTGAATCTCAAGATCATCCAAGGATGCAACAAAAGAGCATATACAAAAAATAATCTAAGTAAAAAGTAAAAGAAATTTTTACAATTAATGAACCATATAAAAAACTTGATAAATGATCATTCCCTTAAACAAAAAATGAAAGATGAAGTTTCCAATTAACTAAATGTTAGAAAATGAAGACTAAAAATGTTTTTGATTCTCAAGATCACCATAAGGTGCAAGAGAAGATCATTCCCTTAAACAAAAAATGAAAGATGAAGTTTCCAATTAACTAAATGTTAGAAAATGAAGACTAAAAATGTTTTTGATTCTCAAGATCACCATAATATGTAAGAGAAGAGAATACACAAACTTTAGCCCAACTAGATAGAAATGGAAAACTTTAAATTAAAGGACCATAAAAAATTCTTTGTAAAAGGTTTATTCCCTTAAACAAAATGAATAATCAAATTTCCAAGTTAAACCAAATGTTAAAAAGATAGAGATCAAATTTGTTTTTGATTCTCAAGATCACAAAAAATTACAAGAGAAGAGTATACACAAACTTTGGTCTAAACTAAGTAAAACATGGAAATACATCATTCATAAAAACATTAAACATGTTACAAAATGACGTATTTTACAATAAATGGAAAACCTGCAATTTCTATAAGTATAAATCCTGAATTCATATTTTCATTGCATATTTCACTTCACTACCTTTCCAACACAAAAAAACTGAGTCATTTTGAGTTACAGGAGCAAAATTTATGGCCTTTGGAAGATGGGTTACACATATGCTCTTATGCTCATGGGTATGCACTTAACATGTACCCAAAAAATGTAAAAAAAATGTCCCTTAATTTGCAAAATGGTAATATTTTTCCAACCAATATTCAATTTTAACAACAACCCATCACATTAACATCTTAATAGAAGATTCAATGCTATCAAAAATTAACATTCAAGATAAAAAAACTTAACATTTTTAAGAAATTGACAAAACTAACATGTAGAATGTTGATAAAGTAAGCTTTAAAAATAAAAACCATGATGAAATCTCTAAATTTTCTCATCAAGATTATATTTTGATAGCAACACACCACATTAATATGTATATAAAATACTGAGTACTATCAAACACTAATGTACATGCTCAAGAATTTAAGATTTTCAAGAAATTGACAAAACTAATATGTAGAATGTTGGAAAAGTAAACTCTAAAAATGAAAACATGATGAAATCTTGAAATTTTCCCATCAATTCCAATTTCGACAGCACTTCACCTCCGTTATACCTACTAATAAGACTCAACACATGCAAACTCAACAAAACAAGTTAAGAAAAACAAGTTATGTCAATTTATGCAAAAAGAGGGTTAGTAACTAAAATTGAAACTTAACTAAAAAAACTTGAAATTAAGTGCAAAAGAAAATGGAGTAAGTCCCACCAGGCATGCCAAATGTATCAATTTATTTTTATTTTTATTTTTGATTGATAAGGTGGGTTGAAGGGACCCGTTCCCTATTCAAAAACTGAGGCAAAAAAAACATCAGGAAAACAACAGACTAAAAAAGCTGGAAACAAACAACAACAATAGTTACTCTCCAACTTTCAAAAGTATCTAAAAAATATAAGCTAACCATAATGTAAGATTAAACCAGAATTACTTCCCACACTGTGATGGAAAATAATCTTCGATGCTTCGCATTCGTCCCTTTTTGTTTTTTCTCCTCTTTACTTCTTGCTACTTTCCAAGGTTAGACGAAATCACCATCGCCAAGTTGCTGGAGTTCACCATAGCGATCTCATTCTCTGACATTGAATCCTGATATGATTTTGAGCCTTTGAAAGTATGTCTCCTTTTTAATCCCCCTACCACCAAGTGGTTTTCCTGCATACCATCCTCTGATCTGTCCTTCTCTGAAACCACTTTACCGCCTATGTGAGGATTACTCATATTATCTTTAAACTTCAAAGCAGATACTAAATCCAGATTAAAAGAACCCCAACCACTAGATGAATTCAATCCATTATTTTTTACCGATTTCTAATTTTTATTAAAAGGGAAAGAATCTTATAAATGGCCCATATTTCTGCATATTCTGCACTGAAATGCAGTATTCTCATAGTCTAAAATCTGTGAATGCTAAAAATTACCGAATTTAGGATTAATGCGGTCAAGTAAACCTTTTCTCAAGTCAATTTCCACTCACATTCATGCATAAGAACACAGACCCGAATGTGTTCTATCTATATCCTCTTTAATAAAATTTCCCAGATCATTTCCAATATCTTCCAGGGCATACCATAGATGCAGGGGGAGGTTAGGCAGCCTGACCCAAACCGGTGTTTTGGCCACCAAATAAGTATTTAGATCAAAATATGGAAACCATGGAGTTACAATTAAACCTACATGTCCCTAGAACCAAGGGCCACCTGTCAAACAATGTTGATAATCCTCGAATTCCCTAAAATGAACAACAAAAATTCCCTTAGAACAAAGAGATATTTTGCATTTATTGGTCCATTTTTCGAAGACTCACTGATACAGGGTAGAGGAGGAAGGCAACAATCCATTAAACCTACCAATCGTATCATCTCAAGATAAATTTTAGAAGTATTCCTCAACTTTTGGGTTCACGATGGTTAGCGAAGGAATAACCTCACCAAAATTTACCAGGTATTTCTGAGTACATGAAGCTTGTTTTCCTGGGAGTCTGCTACCTTTGTTAGTCAACACCTCTTTGAATGAAGTAGATATATGGGGTTGAGCCAAGCCTTCAATACCTAAAACCTCGCACCCAATCTTCCTACAAATTTCATTTCCCATCCCACCTGTCTCGACCAAAGTCGCATATTTTAGTGGAACCCTAGGATTAGGGCACAGATTCTCAGCAATTTTCTCTTGGCCGTCATGGCTCTGCTCTCTTCCACAAGCCCTCACTCCCTCCAAACCCCTACTGAGACTCGATGAATCCCCTTTTCAAGCCTGCGGTTACACCTGGATCCTCCCATCTATTCCTCTCTCATTCACAATTTTTGTGAATTTTGTTTCCATTTTTCCCACCAACTCAACTGTATCAATTTATTTGTTAGCTATGCAAAGCGAATTGAAACTAACACCTTAATAGTTTCAAAACATGAGCTAACTACACAAAGATCATCATGTTAAGAGCTAAACAATACTAAATACCAACATTATGCATTATAACTTGCAATAGAAATCAAACTAATATGCTAAACATTTGAATCTCTACTCTTTAGATCACCAAAAACAATAAATAAACCTAGATAGATCCATGAAAATCAAATTTGATTGTTTTATCTTCAAGGGTTTGGGAATGGAATCTCATCAAAGTATGGCTACAAGACCATTTTTATTCTATCCATATAACCCAAAATCTTGGATGAATGAAATGCAAGAATGAGGCTATTAGCTCAAATGAAAGATTCTCTAAGATAAAATGCCTATAGATTAGCTATAAGCATGCAAGGTGTAAAGGTGTAAGTAGAAAGGTAGGAGGAAGGCTCCTTATATAGCCCAATGGATAAAAGAATCTCTACATCCCATTACATGTGGGATAATAGAGAAGTTGGGTTGGTTGTGGATAAAGATGGTTGAAAGGGGGTTGAGTCAACCTTATGAGAGTTTATTTTGTCCTTTAGTGACTCATGGGGTTTGAGGGGATTTATTAATTAACCAAAGTGATTAATTAATAGGTGACTAAGCTTATAGAAGCTTTTTAGAGGAATAGTTAGTATGATTTATGTTATGAGAGGATTTTAATAAAATAACTGATGATTTATTGATTAAATGGAAGAGGAAGCTAATTAATTAATAATAACTAATTAGTCTAGAGAGAAAGGGGGATTAATTAATGGAAGACCATTAATTGGTGTATTTGTTGGAAAAAAGAGTTAATTAATTATTGTAATGTAACTAATTAACAATGATATAAGAGAAAATGAGCATTTATTGTCGTTATGTCATCAATTTGCAGGAAAGGATATAATTAGCGCAATTTAAGTATTTAAATTACTCAAGATAAATTGTAGGTGTCTACATCCCCTTCTACTATGTTTATATGTGATATTATAAATGTATTTCATAAAGTTGGACAAATTACTCTACCTATTATTATTGATCCTAAGACCCTTTACACTTTATGTTATTTTATCCTAAATAATCTCATTTACAATATTCTCCTCACATAACTCTGGTTACCTATTATGTGTATTTTTATTGTGTCTACTAGTTAATAGATTCCTCATCACGACTCTCATATCTAGTGAATGTTAAAAACATATGAATGTTAACTAAATGTTTTATAACTCAAAGAACACATTCAACATGCAAGAGATAAAAATAATAAGGGGTACGTAAAATGTCATAGAAAAAACATGTATGCAAAACATTTGGTCATACAAGGGGTATTTTATAATAGGAATGGTGTATTAGAAGGGGTATTAATAATAGAATATTAAGAATTAGAAATTGAAATAAGGGTATTATTTAGTATTGTATGAATGAACGTTATACGCCACAAGTTTTCTTAGTGAATCAGTCATGATAAGGTGTTACTCATGGTGTTTTTCTTATTATATTAGGTAATAAATATTATTTTGAAGGGATCTGAAACCATGTACAAGCAAAAGATAAGCATCAAGTCTTGAAAGAGAGACATCAAGGAGTAGGGCCCTCCAAGGCCAAAACAGAAACAAACAGGAAATCATAAACCGAGAAACGAGAAACATTAAAAGGAGAAAATGCCCCTCAAAGGAAGAAAGTCAAATTTTCTTGACCACCCACTAAGAGTAACCCTTTCTACTGTGACCCTTCTATAAATAAATTTAAATCTGTGCCAGAGATGGAGACTTTGTTAGCACCATCACCCATGTTTGGACCCCCATCATGAGGCATAACATGGTTGTCCCCAGAAAAGTGCTCCACCGCTCTCCTCCCACTAGCATGGCTATCTCCCTTGACTCTTCCTTTTCCAACACTAAGGGTAGTGTTCACAAACACCATAGTCTCCCCTACAATTGTCCTGTGTGAACAACTAGATCTGCTGACCCCAAAGGATAAACCACCATCGCCAAGGCCAAATACATCATTAGGGCATGGGATAGGTTTTTTTGGAAACCAACACCATGAGCATAGATCATATTTGGGTTGCTCATGGCGTTTTCATTCATGTAGAAATATTTAAATTCTTTTTTCCTTGATACATTTCAAAATTGGACATGCTTGATTGTTATTTTCATACATAGATTAGGATAGAAAACATATTATTTATCTATTACATTATTTATTTATCAAATCTTGTATTACTATCCATTTTTGAGTCTTAAAACCTTACCCTTGATCCTTGAGACTTTTTCTTTTGTAAGTTCTTGCATCCCAACTTTCCTTGATACTATTTGATATACAACCTTACTAATGTCAACTTACAATCAACTTCTAGTCAGACATCAGCACCCTATCATAGATTTAGGATTTGGAACCCTATATCTTATGTAGTGTGTGAGGTAACACTTTCCTAGTGTCCCTCTCAACTTACAAACTCAAGGCATGCCTCTTTAGTATGCCCCAATCATTATTCTAGTTTAATATTTCCCCTTTAGAAGATATAAAGATAGTTTATTGATTCATTCTTTATTTACATACATGCTTCACTCACATGGGGAGAAATACATAAACTTTGATTCCCACATATATATACAGTAGCACTTTCACTAAGTGGGGAGTGGAAGATTGTCTTGAGATTAGACTATGGATTTGCTTGACATGTTTATATGTTTTTATTAATATTTAAGAGTCTTCTTTGCATTTTAACTTATACTTATCTTTATATGTTGTCTATTCCTAACAATCACCTCTTCAATCATAATAAATTTTTTATCACATTTCAAAGTATTTTTTCGTCATAACATTTTATTTATTCCTATTTTATTATGTTCCTAAAATATTTAAACAAATCATTATAAATCATGATAAAAATATGTATACATACGGTTATAAATATAAAAAACAATCTTCTAGTTTATTCAAAAATAAATTACCCCCCTTGTCGAAATGATGATTGGTAGTTACCTTATTAATTTGCTAAAAGAAAGTTTCTTTTAACCGTCATTCTATTTTCGGTTGTACCTCGAACATAAACAAAGGCCCAAGTAACAAAATGTGTACCTACCTGATAAGGTTCTCCTTGCGAGAGAGGCACAACATCAGGTATCCTATCCAAAAGAGTAGTTGCATCTTCTAAAGTGCGTTTGGTAGCTTCCACTGTGAGTTGTGTAACTTCCAATGTGAGTTCTGAGTACTTATGGTGTAGTTTGTCTTGAAAACTTTGCAAATCTTCGGTTTCCACTGGAGCAGCAAGAAATTTTTTCACCAATTATAAATCAGTGAAAAAATATTATGAATACGACATGAGTAAATGCATATATGAATTGGAGTTACCTTGATATGTCTTCAGACTTCATCTGTGATACACACGTAAGTGACCCTTCCACGATGAATTGAAGTGCTTTATTCAATTTGAAGTGTGACCCCTCCACGATGAATTGAAGTGCTTTATTCTTAAGTGACCCTTCCACAATGATTTGAATTTGAAATGTGTTGGAAATTCAAATCAAAATTTAATGTGAAACTAATATCTGACTTTCCCAGATTTAGCTCCTTAACATTTCAGATTTGCATTTAATTATGACTGCTGCACATTTACTTTTTATTGATTATTCTCCCTGATTATCTCTTGTCAGAGATTTGGTGTTGACTTGCAAGGAAAGTTTTTTGTGTAAGTTTTAATTATTGCATTATGTTTTATTGGGAGAAAAAAAAAAGAAACAAGCAGAAGAAACAGAAGAAGGAGAAAAATCAGATTTGGGAGAAGGAGAAAAGTGCTGTGTTCCAGCTCAAGCCTGGATTGTTTTTGTTGTTAGAAAAACTTCATTTTCTCAGTTGTTATTGTGTGAATGAATGTTTTGTTTGCAGCTGTAGCTGCTATTCATTATTGAAAAATATATTTGTATTGCTCAAACAATTTCAATCCCAAATCTATGTTATTTGTAGCCAAGAGGTTTATCTATTTTGCTGTTATAAATTTCTGTAGCTTTCCTTACCTCTTCCCCTATTTTGGATCCTTTAAAATCCACTGCGATTTATTTTCTTTTGCTTCATGAAGATTTTGTAGATTCCGTAGAATCTGCAGTTTCCATCGATCCTCGTTTCATTTCTCTTCATCTGGTATCAGAGCTTGGCTAAACCCTTCCTCTATTTCATTTTTGGGTTTTTCATTTGGCAACCATTAATGGCTTCTACATCTGGTGCATCGCTGGTTAGTGTGCAAAATTTGATTTTCATAGGAAAGAACTATGAGTATTGGTCTTTGACCATGAAATCTTTGTTTCGGTCTCAAGACATTTGGGAAATGGTTGAAAATGGTTACCAGGAACCAGCAGACCAGGCAGCATACAATGCTCTTACACAAGCTCAAAAGGACGTCTTGAAGGAACAACGGAAGAAGGATGGGAAAGCACTATTTTATATCCATCAAGCAATGCATGAGAGCATGCTCCCAAGAGTTGTAGCAGAAAATCAAGCCAAGGAAGCATAGGACACACTTCAAATTGCATATCAAGGTATGGACAAGGTTAAAACTACTAAACTACATCTCCTTAGAAGAGAATTTGAAAATTTATCAATGAGAAACTCAGATTCAATAGAATCTTTCTTTACTCATGTTGTTGGTTTGATAAATCAAATGAAGTCCCATGGAGAGGCCATAGATGATAGGAAGGTTGTTGAAAAGGTACTTAGAAGTCTCCCTTCTAAATTTGATGCTGTAGTTGTGGCTCTAGAGGAAACCAAAGATTTGAGCCAGTTTAGAGTTGATGAACTACATGCCTCTCTTATCAATCATGAATATAGACTGAACAAATCAAATAGTTCAGTAGAAAATGCATTTTCATCTCAGAATTCTGTAAATTGTGGAAGAGGAAGGAGGAGTTTCAGTCCTAGAGGAAGAGGGAGAAGTTATCCTAGAAGTGGACCTAGCAGCAGTTATGGAAATGTTGGTGGTAGAGGTCAAAATCAGAATTTCAGTCACCCAAGTGGCCAAAGATTTGACAAATCACACATTCAATGTCACTATTGTAAGAAGTTTGGGCATTTTGCTCATGAATGCAAGAAAAAACAGTATGACCAGCAGAAGCAAGGTCAAAATTAGTCAAGTAGCACTCCGTCAGGCAGCATGTTCATTGCATGCATGAAGATTGTTGAAGCAATCCCTACAAACTCTCTAGTTGAGTGCAATGTTGTGAAAGAAAGCCCATGTGACATATGGTATTTAGATTCAGGCTGCAGTAATCACATGATAGGTAATAAAGATTTGTTTTCTAGTTTGGAAGAATCAGTTCAAACTGATTTTACACTTGGTAACAACAACAAAGTCAGTGTTTTGGGTAAAGGTATGGTTAATATATTAACCAAAAAGGGGGAGCCGAAATTTATGCCTGATATATATTATGCTGCTATTCTAAAACACAACTTGATGAGCATTGGACAGCTGACACAAAAAGGATATAGAGTGTACATGGAAAATAATGAATGTGTTATTTTGGACAAGCTTCCAAGCAATATGCTTATTACCAAGGTACAAATGACTATAAACCGCATGTTTCCATTATAAATAAGGCCAGCCATGAAAGGAAAAATAGCTCAAGCTATTCATGAGACACATACAGTAAACTCTAGAGAAACTTTTAAAGTAGAAGATACAAAATCAGCAGTAGCCAGAGATAGCTATGGAAATGTTCAAAACAGTCACAAAAAGGTTCAAAATTTCTACGGAAATTTTCAAGAAATCTATGGAAATGTCCAAGACAGCTACGGAAACACCCAAAATAGATCTAAAGAGGTAAATGATGTTTTTGTAGAAACTCCAGCAACATTTCAATCTATAGTAAAGGATGATTCTTGGCTTTGGCATTTCAGATTTGGGCATTTGTATTTTGGAGCGCTGAAATTACTTCATATGAAAAATATGGTAAAAGGATTGCCATTAATTGAGAAACCGGAAAGAGTTTGTGAAGGATATATTATGGGCAAACAACATAGAGAGTCATTTCCGATTGGCAAGGCAAAAAGAGCTACAACTCCACTTGAGATGATGCATTCAGATATTTGTGGGCAAATGCAAACACCGTCTATAGGAGGCTGCACTTACTTTCTTACTTTTATCAATTGATGATTTCACAAGAAAAACGTGGGTGTATTTCTTGAAACACAAATCTGATGCATTTGCTTATTTCCAACAGTTTAAGGCACTTGTGGAGAAGAAAAGTGGCCACTACATCAAGGTTCTAAGGATGGATAGAGGTGGTGAATTTATATCTAATGAATTTATAAATTTTTGCAGATCTCATGACATACACAAGCAATTTACAGCCCGCTATACACCTCAGCAAAATGGTGTGGCGGAGAGGAAAAACCAAACCATTATGGAGATGGCTCGTAGCATGATGGCATCCAAACATATTCCAAATGAATATTGGGCTGAGGCAGTGGCAACTACTGTTTACATCATGAATAGGTGCCCAACAAAGAGCGTAAGAAACAAAGTCCCTCAAGAGGCTTGGACAAGAAGGAAACATAGTGTTTCTCATATGAAGGTATTTGGATGCATAGCATATGCGCATGTTCCAGATGAGTTGAGAAGGAAGTTAGATAATAAAGGACAAAAATGTATATTTGTTGGTTATTCAGAGGAAACAAAAGCATATAAGTTGTTTGATCCTATCAATAGGAAAGTTATAATCAGCCATGATGTTCAATTCATGGAGGATGAAGCATGGGATGGAAGCATAGAGAGGACTATCAGAATTACAGCTGCTATCCCAAATGATAATATGGTAGATGAAGTGTTTCCCACACCAAATATAACTCCAACAGCAGTTCCTTCCAATCCCAGGATGGTACCACAAGTTATAGCTCAAGCTACACCTTCATTCACACCAAGGAGATTGTCAAGGCTGATGTCCACACCAACAAGATAACAAACTTCATAAGCAACTACACCGGCATCTAAATTAGTCGGCATCCTTGGAGCAACACCATCTAGCACTCCAAGTAGTTCTTCATCTCCGGATCCAACTCTAGCAAGCATGATGCCACAAAAAACAAGGAGTTTGAGTGAGTTGTATAATGTTGACACAACTAATTCATTTTCAACTTTTGCTTTATTTTCTCACATTGATGATCCATTAACATTTGAAGAGGCTGGATGAGGAGATTGAATCCATTGAAAAGAACCAAACATGGGAGTTGGTTGATTTTCGGAAAGGCAAAGATGTAATTAGTGTCAAATGGATTTATAAGACTAAACAAGATGCTAATGGGAAAGTGCAAAAGCATAAAGCAAGGCTAGTTGCAAGGGGCTTTACACAACAGCTCAGTATAGACTTCAATGAGACATTTGCTCCGGTTGCCCGGTTGGATACAGTGAGGACTATTTTAGCTATTGCTGGCCACAACAAGTGGCCTGTATATCAAATGGATGTAAAGTTTGCATTTCTAAATGGTTATTTAGAGGAGGAAGTGTACGTGGAACAGCCACAAGGCTATGAGATACCGGGTCATGAAGACAAGGTGTATCGGTTGAAGAAGGCACTCTATGGGTTGAAGCAAGCTCCAAAAGCTTGGTACAACTGCATTGACTCCTATCTCATTAAAAATGGTTTCCAAAGGAGCAGTTGTGAACCGACATTGTACATCAAGGTCAACAAGCAAGGTAACATTTTGATTGTTTGTTGTATGTGGATGATCTAATCTTTATCGGTGATCTTAACATAGATTCTTTCAAATCAGTATTATGAAGAATGAATTTGAGATGACTGATTTAGGTCTTATCAGGTATTTCTTGGGGATTGAAGTCCATCAATCCAATGATGGTATATTTATTTCTCAATCTAAATATGCAAATGAAGTTTTGAAGAGATTTAATATGGCAAGGTGCAAGGTATCCCCAACACTGGTTATGACAGGGATGAAGTTAAGCAAGGAAGATGATGGAGCATGTGTGGATTCTACATTGTTCAAGAGGCTGGTTGGAAGCCATATGTACTTAACAGCCACAAGGCCAGATCTCATGTATGCTGTAAGCCTGATTTCAAGGTTTATGGAGTCTCCAAAAGACTCACATTGGCAAGTCGGTAAGAGGATATTGAGGTATGTAAGTGGTACAAAGGATTTTGGTATTTTGTATTCCACTTCAGATGATTTCAGTCTTGTTGGGTACACTGATAGTGACTGTGGAGGCAGCATAGATGATAGTAAAAGTAATTCTAGGTATACTTTTCACTTTGGTACAGGTGTTGTGTCATGGGCATCGAAGAAACAACCCATTGTAACTCTCTCTTCAGCTGAAGTTGAGTATGTGGCAGCCACTAGTGCTGCATGTCAAGCTGTTTGGATGCGAGGGATGGTGAAAGATTTGATGCATGATCAAAAGGAAGCCACTACAATATTTTGTGATAATAGTTCATCCATAGCATTATCTAAAAATCATGTGTTTTACAAGAGAACTAAGCATATTGATACGAGGTATCATTTTATCAGAGAGCTTGTAAGCAACAGAGAAATTTGTCTTGATTTTTGTAGGTCTGAAGATCAGCTGGCTGACATATTTACAAAAGCACTGGCAAAAGAGACATTTGAGTATTTACGAAGTGGCTTAGGAGTTTGTGACTTTACACAAGCTAGCAGCTCCGAAAAACTGTTAGTTAGCTACGGAAATGCTACAACCGTTTTGGAACAAACTTAATTCAAATTTCCATGATCTACAGTAGTTCATAATTAAGGGGGAGTGTTAGAAATTCAAATCAAAATTTAATGTGCAACTAATATCTGACTTTCCCAGATTTAGCTCCTTGACATTTCAGATTTGCATTTAATTATGACTGCTATACATTTACTTTTTGTTGATTATTCTCCCTGATTATCTCTTGTTAGAGATTTGGTGTTGACTTGCAAGGCAAGTTTGTTGTGTAAGTTTTTATTATTTCATTATGTTTTATTGGGAGAAAAAAAAGAGAGCAAGAAGCAGAAGAAATAGAAGTAGGAGAAAAATCAGATTTGGAAGAAGGAGAAAAGTGCTCTGTTCCAGCTCAAGCCTGGATTGTTTTTGCTGTTAGAAAAACTTCATTTTCTCAGCTGTTATTGTGTGAATGAATGTTTTGTGTGCAGTTGTAGATGCTGTTCATTATTGAAAAATATATTTGTATTGCTCAAGCAATTTCAATCCCAGATCTATGTTATTTGTAGCCAAGAGGTTTATCTATTTTGCTGTTATAAATTTCTGTAGCTTTCCTTACCTTTTCCCCTATTTTGGATCCTTTAAAATCCGCTGCGATTTATTTTCTTTTGCTGCATGAATATTCTTTAGATTCCGTAGAATCTGCAGTTTCCATAGATCCTCGTTTCATTTCCCTTCAGAAATGTCTTCAGACTTCATCTGCGATACACACATAAGTGACCCTTCCACGATGAATGGAAGTGCTTTATTCATTTCTTCTTCGAGCAAGTGTTTATCCAATCGGTTGAGGTTTTTTGCGAGCTTACACAAGTCTTTGAAGAGCTCTTCACATTGTTTTTGGTTAGATGAAATTTGATCAAATCGATCTAACACGAAAGCTACAACAAAAAGCGCCACTCCTAACCACTTTAGTTGTGCTCCTCCTTTGGATATATCAAGCTTTGGCATATAAACCTTCTACACCAGGCAAAAACATGGCCTAGCAATATTACCGTTTCGATCCTCTCTTCTCTTACTAGTCTGAATTTAATAGAACGGAAATGTGTGGATTCAATTAATCTTAGTAACAAAAAAGGTTTGGTTGAATACCTTGCAATTACATATATGTTTGCTGGCACGCTTCAATACCTTCTCCAATAAATCACCACCAGGCTCGATAGAAGAACTTACTTGATCGGGCTTATCAACATTTCATCTCTGCAAAATATTTAATATTGATTTATTTTTGCAAGAAAAAATATGAATTGAATTGAATATGGGAAAATTAAATTTATGATTAACTCGTCGGTGGCTTCTAAGAGTTGATCAATGTAAGATATGAGGGCATCAATTTGTGTCATGTCGTCGAACACCAGAGACATACTATTAATGAGATTTTTATTGTCTGTTTGGAAAGAACAGCAGCATGAAGTGTTACCCATTATTCTCTTACTAACTGAGCTTGTTAAGAAATTGGAGACACGGGATATGACTCAAACAGAGATTGCTGAGACAGGTGAGATTGAAAGTCTTTTTAGTGATTTTTGATTAGTAATACAAAATACAGTAAACCAGGAGGAGAAGAATACTTTATTTTCTTCATTTGGCAGCTGAGTATCTTTTATTTCTTTCTCGGAATGAGTATTTGCGCGGGCAAGCTGTTAACCATCTTTCTACGGCCCACCCCAAAACAAAAGGCCAAGTTCTTTTGCACTTTTTCAAGTCGTTTCTGTATAACGAGTCATGGAAGCCCAATGCAAATCTTACACTACCTTTAGAAGAATAATGTAAGATTTATTTATGCCCCAGGGCCTCCCTTCACCTCTTTTCTGGACCAAAGCGTCTTAAAAACATGGACAATAATTACATTCAAGTGTGCGTTCCAAAGAAAAGGGACAATAGTATGGACATATTAGGTACCTTTTTTTTCCTTTTGGAAGTTCCTCATCTTATAAGGTAATAATAATTGAGACATTTTTTATTTTTTCTTTTAATAAAAATTGTGCCAGTTAAGTGTTAAATTGTTTTTTTTTTGTCTGATATATTATTAATTACATTCTCTTACAAAATATGTATGTTTTTTATAATATTAATAGTGGAGGCCAATCAAATTAATGACATGAGTGATATTCTTTTCTATAGAAAACATGTGGATACGTGTGCACCAATAAGTGTATTATGCAGGGGTTATATTATAATGAATATTACAAAGTGCATCTTCATCACATACAATAGTGTATGATTGAATAGATAAACTAGCATACTTTATTGCTTTTTTTGTAGTGTGCATCAAAGAATTACAATACTAGGAAGTGTAAAAAAGTTGACTCATTTTTTATTTATTTCATGATTTGAAAACATTGTTGCAATGACCTTGCAAAATAGGTTTTATCGTCATTGCATATGTGATTTTTTTTAAACTATCAAGTATAGATTTGTAAGTGTTTTTTCGCGTCAAGTATAGGCAATATGAAGAGAATGAATAATGCATTATAAAGGAGTTTTATTGCACGTATTTGTAGGGAGATACTTCAAAATTGTAAACAAGGATGTCTCATGATCCAAGTTCAAAAATGATTTTTGTATGAATTTTGTAAGGATCAAAACAATATTCTTTACTATATGGGTTTCTTCATTTCATTTAGAATTTGAAAAATAAAACAATAGTTCAAAAAGAAAGAGCATATTACTTAAGCACCTATAGTATAAACTATATCCAATTGTTTTTAAGAATTGATTTATTCATATAGCTAACAAGTATGTCATGATGAAGAAACAATGCAAAGAAGTGAGGAAATGACAATAAGTATCAAGGAAATTTCATTTACATGCCAACATTGCAACCTTCAAACATATTTGGCTCAAATGCATGTGTTTCACAGATATAACAATATAGTCATATATTAACACTGTATAATCATCAAACGCAATGATAAACCAAAAAACACGTCAATTACCACATAGAACTTGTGTCATAACTAAGATATTTCATTTATACAACACAATTAATGTAGAGTATCGACACAACTGAGAATAAACATATGTCATACAAGACTCAACCAATAGAGAGAACAACTATAAGAAATAGAAACATGGTAGAAACACATGAAAATATGTGGGTATCATAAAATCATTAAATAAAAAATATCAAAATATCAAAATTATAAATATAAAGAACGGTGTTAGTATGTGATCCTCTATGTTGAATGGGACGAACTACAACATAAGGAACATCATACTAAAGGTGTAATTTATGGCACCCAAGCTCTGGACTATCGTAAACTGTAATTCCCACTTTCCTACAACATTAATCAATTTATAATTCTATTGATTATAGTATCTTTACTCCACCTTGGCAATATTGTTTATGATGGCACATGGTACCTAATTTCTTATAACTTGGAATTTTCTTTAAGATGTGAAGCTCTAATGATATTACTACTATTATATATATTTATAGTTTTCATTCTGATTGAAAACAACATTGTAGGAATTTATGTATGATCGTATGGAATTATTTTTGTTTCTTGTTTTGATAAATTTGATTGTCAGGAAAATGGATCTCTCTCTCTCTCTCTCTCTAATTAAGGAATGAAACATGAATGTACCTCTAACTCTATCTTGTCATGTGCTAATTATTATAATCATGTGAATGGAAACTATGAAAATGTTAATTATCCTAGATTTTAGGTAGATGTCATTCCAACAGTTGTGTTGAATATGTGTTGGTTATAGGTATCAAGGCAAGGAGAAAGTGAAGTGTTGCTAGTGATTCCATAATAACATGTTATTTGGAGCAATGCAATGGTATAGGATATATCATCAATAATGTTATATATAGAAATGTTATTTATTTAATTTTGTGATGAGTATGAAATTGTTAGCATTTTCGGGTACTTGGAAAATGGGCATTTGGTCATGGGTATTAACTTGATTCATGATTTTGTATTGTTGAAGGGGTGGATGCATTTGTTTCCTAGAAATGAATTTATTTTTTATAGTGTGCTTTGGTTTGAAATTAATGGATGAACCTATTGTGTGTTGTACTGATTACTTTGAGATTTTAGGGAAGGAACCTAAACAAAAATTCAACCATAGAGTAATATTCTTGTATGATTTACCCTTCTTGTTTGAAATTTAAGGATGATCCTAGCTCCTTATAGTCGATGGAACTTCGTATCTTAAGGGAAATAAGAGTCCAAATTGATATCACCATACTAACATGTATGCTTATCGATAGTGTCATGAAACTACCCTGTAGAAATGGTAATGGATAAAAATTATCTAGAGTATGTGGGTTCCCTCCTAGGAGCTGTATTTGTGCATGTGTAAGTTGTGTGTGATGCGTTAGTTTAAGATATGGAGTCACCTTAGTTCATGCAGGACACAATTTCTAAGTAACATAATTGTTTAGTTGTGTTGGGGCTAGGAAGGAGGGTGAATTTGAAAGCATGTTGTTTAAAACCAATCATACCATAGTAATTTGAGAAGTTGATTATACTAGTACATTAGATAATAGTAAACTAATAATGGCATATCTTATCTACTTGCTAGTGATGTGTTCAAAGTATAAAACATTTTAATAGACAAAATTAATTTAACAACTTCTATTTACGTATTTTCATTTGGGAGGTAAGCGACAACCACACTTATAGCATGAAATAATAACCTTTCTATAAGGAATGGTTCCCCTTGAGCTTACCCTACTGTGACATTCTTAAGCCTAATGATTAACAAAAATGTCCACTTAGCAGGTAGTAATGGAGTACATTGTACTTTTATATAGGTATTGTGAGTTAAGGATATTACACACTCTAGATTTGATTTGTAATAGGGATAGAATCTTTCGGCATAAATGGAAATATTTTAAACCTAGGACCACCCCTAGGAAGTTTAATTGTGGCTAAAACATGTAATTAACTTGTAGCTATTAATAATAGTCTAAACACCAAAATTAGGTTACACTTCCCTCACAACCTCATTGATTAAATTAGCTATGTTGTACTTATTCATATCCCATAGTGCAGATGATTAATTGAATTAATTATCTTAATTAATTTAATTAACATCCTCACTCAACCACCTCACCCAGCCAACTCACCTAGCCACCTCACTCCATGACCCAATCAAATGTCTTTAATGACCTAAGACCTAGTCTAAGCATATCCTAACAAACTAGGTCTTAGTCTAAATCTATACTTAACTCATACTAAAAAACCTAAAAAGAATCTTACTTATCCTTCCGTGACCTATCACTCGAGAATCAGATGAAGATTGAAGACCATGCTGAAAATAGCAATGATGAGGCTATTTTTTGGCCAACCTAGGATATTCTGCCTTGACTAATGTCAGTTAATCCTCAACCGACACTAGTCACCTTGACTAGATCGTCGGTCACAATATATACAATTTGGAAAAAAAATTCCCATGTTGGTTACTTCAAGTTTTGTGAGAGAGATATCTACATTCAAGTATGAACCAGAGTTTTCTCAAGTATCAAGATGACATAACACATCCAGTCGGAGACCTAAGCAAGTATCGGAACTGATCTGAAGGCATAAAAATTCACGGTAACATTCTAGGAAGCACTACTGTGGCACTGACCACCTTGTTCATAGATCGACCACCACCTTACTTCACACACCAATCTTACATGAATAAGTAAGTGCGTTTAATTTTATATCATTCCTATAATTATTCATTAAGTTCTTTGTCTCTCTGTTATTTTGAACTTATTTTCCCTATGTTCACTCACCTCTATTTTCCATCCGGTATCATTATCCAGCCACCATAACCTTTCGGATCCTCATTCCTAACCTCTTACACACTTCTGAATTTTTTATCACCTTATCATGAACCTAACCAGTTCCCTTTTGTTCTCTGTGCAATCAAAGAAAATCCCAAAACTACCTATTAACAAAATTTCACCAAATTTCCCGTACTAATGCCCGTTACCCTAACCATCGTCGGTTTACCCTTCACCGACATTGGTCACCAAACTGATGTCAGTTAATGTATTCCCTGACAGGATTTTACTAAATAGACCCAAAAAACCCAAAACCCTCACAAAATTATTACCCTAGCCAGATACCTTACCCGAAACCTCTCCATAGACCTCCCCATCTCTCTATGTAGACACAGAGAGAACTTGGACACCTTTTTATTACACTTTACCATTTCGACAGAAACTGAGATTGATTATACCTAACTAGTATCAGTCATATCTAAACCTTCGTCACTCACACCTTGACCGGTATCGGTTAATGTGTCTGGTAACCCAGCTCAGGATAGAAAGCTAATACCCATTCCCAAACTACCCAGAATAACTTATAACCTTTACCAGACTTCATCCAAAGCCTGTACCAAACTTGCAACCAATACCGACCCATTACCTGACCCATTTTGACCTCAATCACCTCTTACTTGACCTTTCTTATTCGTTTTGTATGAGGTACCCAAATGTTTTCAATTCTAATAAGATTGTTATTTCTTTTAATATCATTAATATTGTTATATAAAAGTGGATTGATAGCCTATTCATGAAGCATCACGCTTCCCAGATCTAGTTTTCGCTAGGCAGTCCACTCATTATTGTGTTTAATTCTATTTGGTGGTATTGTTTTGCATTTTATAGGTACTTCCTCCTAGAAAAATGGGGTTCTCACAATTATCTTGGATTAAGAAAATCAGAACGCACACACAACCTTCAACCAACATCACAAAAAGGGATTCCTTCTTGGCCTATCACCATCTATCTGTTTCATTAATTTGTTAAGAATCCGGTGAAACAAATAGATTCTAGTGATGATGGATTAGGGATAAATGGAAATTTGAGATTCATCCCTTAAACTCAATACAAACCCCTCTTTCCCCTCATAACATTAACAAAAGTGAAATGTATTCCTCTATATGTAACATGATTTTTGAAAACAAGGAATCTTAATTGGGGAAATGTGATGGTGAATTATACTATGAATAATGTAAACTAAGTGTTTAAATTAAGTAGTTAGTTATAATAATTGAAAGCGGTAGGAGTGTATTTGTAGTGTTTTAATGATAAAATAACATGAAATCAATCTACCCTTAGATCTAATATCCTTCCTTTACTTTATGTGAATCTCCCTTTGGGAAACTAGGGTAAAGTATAAAACCTAAACAAGCTCCTTAGTGACAAATCCTTAGGAAATGTACTAATAGAATAATGTGTGTTTAAATGTTTTTTTATTGAGGATAAAGGTTTTTTGAATGGGGCCCTACCTACGTACATAGTTCTAAGGATTGAAAAACTAGATAAATACATTAACAAACTAGGATACAAAAATAAGCAGCTTTCGAGTAATGAAAGATAAAAATAAGTGGGAGAAATAGTTTTCTTGAGGATGGAATTTTTCTTTTTTTGTACCATTTTCCACCCATCTGAAACTTCTTCAACATGAAGAATAAATTCAAGATCATCTATCGACAAGTATGTGTTGTTTTTACAAGGAAAGAGAGGAGGGATTTTTTCCTTAGCCTCTTTACAATAATTAAGTTCAACAATTTTCTTTGTTTGTATTTCAGCATTTAGTTTACCCTTGTTTTCAATAGCTAGAAGTTTCCTAAGAGGATTTATTGGACTAATTCAGTTGTATCCTCTGAATCTACATTTGAATTTAAATCATCCTTATTATCATAGACCAAAATTTCAAGGAGTACATTTTTCCACTAATATGCTCTCTCATTATTTCTCTTTTCCATCCTACAGTCAACAACAATATGTCCAAGAGTGAAACATCTTTTGTATATAAATGGTAAGCCTTCGTATTATAAAGGATGTGCCCAATTTTTGTTTTGAACTTTAATCTCAATGTTCACTGGAAGGTTCTTATAGGTGTCAAGCTCAACTAAAATTATTGGATAGGTTGTGTGTGTTTAATAGGTGGTCTATGAGTCAATGTTTAAGATGTTTCCCAAAGCATTTCCAATTGAGATCAAATAAGCGTAGTCCCAAAATTTTAAAGTTAAATGATGCAGTCTAATCTAGAATGGTTTGTAGGAAAAAGATTCAGTGATTGGGTTAAAGGAGGGGAACTAGGGTTTCAAGACAAGATAACACAACTGACATACCCATAGATTTCCATCTATGATTTCCTTATCAACTATTGAAGAAAAAATTGCAATAAAAATACCCTTTGCATACGGATAAAGATATAAAATTTCATCGAGGAGTGGGATCCAATACTTAGTGATCCATCCATGAATAATGGGTAGGGTGGGTCAAACACCACTGAACCTGTAGATAAGGGCATGCTCCTGATAGTAGGCCTCAAATTCAATAACCTCATCCCCAAAAGTGACACATGTAGTAGTGATAACAGGGGCCATGGGTTTGGTCCTTCCTTGTAATACCTCTCTGCATGAGTGATCAACTTTCTCCTCAACATTAACCCTCCAAGTGACAACAAAAGAAAAGGTAGGATTTCCAGCTATATTGGGGGAGGTAGTCGCAGATCTACCACTCCCTATCAGACCATTTTCACTGAGATCCTGTCATGGTAGAGTCTTCTGCCTAAAGATGTACCAACATGGGCAACAATTCCAACATCAAGTGAAGGATGATATGAATTTTTTCCTCCAAAGAGAGAGAGACGAGTGGATGTAGAAATAGCACAATCATGCTAAAAAATAATAGGGGAGGGGAAAGAAGCATCGACACAATTGGATATTCCCACTCCCAAAATAAGCCACTATGTTAATGCAATCGACCACAAAAAATGTCGCCCCCGCCACCTCCCTCCATGACGGAACCATTTTAAAAGTCATTACAGCTAAGAGATCCTCCTCAACCATTAGAGACACCCTGAACAATTATTTTTTCATCGATGTTTGTAAGGTTATGCTTAGGGTTATTAAATCATCACTTAGGGTTCGTTAAGCTATGCTTAAAGCTTCATTTAGGGATTAGCTTAGGAGATATCATTTTTACATCTAATTTAATCATTATTTTCATGTGTTTTTTAAATTTTAACATTAACAATCATGTTAAATAAATTAGTTTCCATAATAGAAATGGCCAAAATCAAATGGAACCTTTATAGGTAAAATTTTAAATGAAATAAAGAAAATACAATCTAGTGAAATAATATTGATGGTTTTCATGTTGATTCCTCTTCAAATAAATAATGTCAAATAATGAAATAGTATTGTAATAAATATGCAACCATGAAATTGGTTTTTCATGTAAAGCTCTAATCCATGAATGTATATTGTAGTTAGATATTTGTTATGTAGCTTATTGTTTGGAATATGTGGTTTGGTGTGAATCATTTGTTTTCATGTGGTTATGTTAACTTCATTTTTGGGTGAGGTTTAATCATTTATTATTGGAGGAATAAGGGGAAGTGTGGTCTGTACACTTTACAGGAACCAAAGGCTAGCTATGATTCCTTCTTAGAGTCATAAGGCGTAGGGATCTATAACTTATACTTTAGAAACTTACAAAACCACATGTTACTATTCCTACATCCAATTTACTTGAAAATGATAGTTCTGAAAGTTAGTGAATGATTTCTAGTAGTTAGAATTAATTATTAGCAAATAAGAATGAACAATTCAAACACAAACACAATATTTTATCCTAGAAACCCCCAATTTGAGGGAAAATCAGTCAAGAAGGGAAATTTCTCTTTCTTCCCAGTTATATATTCACCAATTCAAAATGATTACAGATTACAAGAAGTTGAAGGGAAAAAAAATTAATTCCACCCCTCTCTACTTACTTGTTTTTCTCATACACCTTGCTTCTACAAATCAATTCCAACACCAAAGTCTTATCTCTCACCTCTCCATCAGTCAATGATTGAATCCACTCTCTCTTCTCACTTTTTATAGTTGTTTCTCATGTCCTCCTCATGCACTGGAGAATTAGGAAGGATCAAATAGGGAAGATACATAGTCCAGAAACTTAAAATCCATGACTATTTGTGGATGTATTTTTTGTTTTCATTAGTGACAAGACCGCTAGTAAATGCAGAACTGGAGGTTACGCAACCATTGTGATGGTTACACAACTACCAATTTGTGCAAAGGGGCGTTTACGTAACCGTCGAGTTAGTTACGTAACCACTACTCTGCATAAGGTGGTGTTTCTATAACTTAACAATCTGCTCTCCTTTCTAATTCTTTTGTTTCTTTTTTCTCTAATGAAGTGGTGTTTTTCTATATCCCTATGGATCATACCTCCCCTACTCAGGAGGATTTTGGTCCCACAAAATCTTAATGGTAGACTAGATGAGGAAATAATTCCTTCACTTTCTCCTTTGAATACCATCAGGAATGCCTTGGTATCTTCCCCTTAACTCACACATGTCAAGCCTCATGTGGACCTTTCCCTTGTTTATCTAACCTTCTACTACAATGCTACATCTTCCTCCAACTCGCCTCGTTAATTAAAGATGCAATATTCTATGGAAGGTATAAAATGGCATTCTTCTTCCTCATTAAGAATAAATGGATAATAATTCACTGTTATCACCGAATCACAACACCCTTATATTTTACACAAGTGCATATACTTGAACTCACGGTGTGATTGGATAACATGGGTACTATCTCCAAGTTGTGAGACTTGCTACTTGAGATAGACCTCCAGAGAAAGCTGGTTCTTACTCCTAAACCACCTGCCACGGTCTACTCTAATGTAGTGTAAACTAATTGTTATAATCTAACTTTCCAAAACTAGACCAAGGAGAGAGAAAGCATAAAATGAAAAGCCTACACTAAAGTGGTGATACACCAAAAAAAGGAGGGTGTGAGAGTAGTCTTCCAATGTGTGAAAAACTAGGAGTAAAGTGCATACAAGAAGGGGTGATAACAATTCTCCACAATCTAAAAATGCATTCACAAAAATGTTTCATACGATGCACAATAATAATAGATCCTTACAAGAGCATAAGGATAGACATAATACACTTGTAATCAAGTTTGAAGGAGCAAGAAGAATGCAAGAAAAACACAACAGGGGAAGATGCATCCACAAACTTATATTTCATTACTTTATGATACGCACAGTTCAATCTGTTACAAAGATAAGGTCCTTGGATCACCATGCAAGGAGTCGACAATATGGTCCTGTAAGCACATTGGCTTCACAAAGCAATTTTTCCAAATCTTTTCTACAAAAACTACTTTTTACAATGAGCCCAACACTCCAATTTATAGGAAAATAAGAAGAGAGAGAGAAGGGGAAAATGGAAATCCTGAAATCTGTCCCTCAAACACTTGTAAGAGGCACTAAATGAAGTGAAATGATTGTATGTTACTTACAAAAGGCTCCCAATACTATCCCAGGTGCTGCAACAGAGAAAGAATGATGACCATTGCCTCTTAATTGCACTCCAAACTACCAAATAAAACACTATCATCGACCTAGCCACGTTTTATGAAAAATACCCTATTGATTTCTCATCAAATATGGAATTTATTGATTGATGTATGTTGTTATTAGAGCCACAATTCCAACGGTACCAAATTTTGTGTGATTTCGTCGAGAAATGCAAAAGTTACGGCCTTTTAAGTGCGAACAACTATTTTGGGTCTGGTAGGCATTTTCTGTCATTTGACGGGAATAAGCATTAACTGACTGGAGCTATCTATTATAACCAAAATTAAAAACACCTTTATGTTTACACACGTACATATACTTGAGCTCACGGTGTGATTGGATAATATGGGTACTATCTCCAAGTTGTGGGACTTGCTACTTGAGATAGACCTCCAGAGAAAGCTGGTTCTTGCTCTTAAACTACCTACCAAAATCTACTCTAATATAGGTAAGACTATCCTTCCTAATCTAACTTTCCAAGGGATTAAGGAGAGAGAGTGCATGAAAATGAAAGCCTACACTAAAGCGGTGATAACACCAAAAAAGGAGGGGTGTGAGAGTAGTCTTCCAATGTGTAAAAAAATAGAAGTGACAGTAAAATGCATACTAGAAGGGGTGATAATAGTTCTCCACAATCTATAAAATGTATTTACAACAACATCTCAATCATAAAAAATGATAATATATCCCTACAAGAGCATGAAAATAGACACAATATCCTTGTAATGAAGGTTGAAAGGGCAAGAAGAGTGTAAACAAACACAGCAGGGAAAGATGCATCCACAAACTTGTATTTTATTACTTCATGATATGCACAATCCAATCTATTACAAGATAAGGGCCTAGATCACCATGCAAGGAGTCCACTATAAGGGCCTATAGCACATTATCCTCACAAAGTAATTTTGAAAGAGCTTTGTTATACACAAAACTACCTCCTTTTACAATGAGCCCCAACACTCCAATTTATAGGAAAATGAGAAGAGAGAGAGAAGGGGAAAATGAAAATCCTGGAATATGTCCTTCAACCACTTGTAAGAGGAACTAAATGGATTGAAATAATTGTATGTTACTTGTAAAAGGATCCCCATACTGTCCTAAGTGCTGCAGAAGAGAAAGAATGATGACCATAGCCTCTTAATTGCACTCCCCAACTACCAAATAAACACTGGAATGGGACCCGGGCACATTTTATGAAAAAATCCCCATCAATTTCTCATCAAATCAAGAAATTATTGATTTTTGTGTGTTGGTCTTGGAGCCATATTTCCAATGGTATCAATTTTGTGTGATTCCGTTGAGAAACGCAAAAGTTATGGCCTTCTGAGTGCGAGTAGCTATTTTGGGTCTAGAAGGCATTTTCTGTCATTTGACAGGAATGAGAATTAACTAACTAGAGCTGAATATGTGACTTAGAGGACATTGTGCTCATTCCATAAAGTCTAATTTTATGAAAATCGGAGCTTGGAGTCAAAAGTTATGGCAGTTTGAAGTTTGGGAGGTCAAACTTTGACTTTTCTCTTTGATTTGCGGGTATTGCGGCAAAATCGGGTCTGTGTGTTCCAGCTGTCCCGGACACATTCTTTCACATCGACTGATTTTGGATTCCTTGGCTCCTTTTGTGGCCTTTTCACCTTTTTGCGTCCCGCACGTACTTTTGTCCCGGCTATCCCGGACAGCATTCTTCCGCATCGCCCGATTCGCATCTTGCGCGTATTTTTGTCTTGGCTGTCCCAGACCATATGAAACAAAAAACTTCCGATTTTTCTGATTTTTCAATTCCTGTGGCCATTTTGGATTTGTGCGTCCCACGTGTCTTGACATCCTGACTATCCCGCGGACCGCCTGGGGACAAAAAGTTTTGACTTTGCCGATTCCTTTGTATTTCGGCCCCAAACTTGGTACGACAAACCTTGGTATGACCTACAGCCTTAAGACCCACAATGCATTAAAACAAGCCTGCAACTTCATTTTTAGATTTTTTTCAATTTTTTCCTAACTTCTTGGATTTTTTCCTTGGATGGGGAGAGTTAGAGAGAAGCCAAAGGGACCCCAAAAACATGATTTTGGGCATTGAATCAATCTACTTAGCTCGGGACTGAAGAATCTGATGCATTTTATCAAAATTTACCTCGAGCCGTGAATTTTAGATAACATTCACTACTTAGTAGATCTTATAACTCCCACAAAAATGACATTCTAGGAACACGCCTAACACCTAACACTTATCCCAAAAATTGTGACTAATTTTTTTCTGTTATAAGATAAAGGTAAGAGGATAAAATAGGTTGAAAGTATGTTAATCCCCTAGGGTACAACTAACTAACAACCACTAAAATCCACTTTTCGATTTAAGAACCAGGTCTAGATAGATGGTCAACATATTTCCTAATTCCCTCAAGGGTCCATAAAACAAATTTCAACTAGGAAGGTACCATAGCTTAATTTACTTTTATCAAATGTTTTCTTCTCTTTAGTTAATACTCAACTCCTAATAAGGTTAACCTTATGTTAATTTATTTAAATTTATTATCATAACTTAGAGTCCTCTCCATTGAATTCCTAAGGCTTGCTAAGAACTAACAAAGGTTTAGTTCTGTAAGGCATTTAAATGGCGCCCATTCCCCATTTACACATACTAATAAGGTTTTAAAAACAACATTTATAAAATTCAATTCTCATTTAACAAAAATAGGGTTGATCCTCCACCCTTAGATCAAATCAATTTTAACCACAAGATCATATGGTTCCAATTAACCCTAAAAATCCTTATGAATTTTTATTTAATCTCTTTCTTTAGCAAGTATCTTCATTTGATCTATTTTCTTTGAGAAAAATTACAGGTTGGAGAGGAGAAGACATGGGAGCAAGAGAGGAGAAATTATGGTGGATTCTACAAGGAGATCAAGCTTAACAAGTTGAAATTGTAGGTTTAATGTTGTTATCATTTTCATTCAAGGATTGGGAGGGATCTCCTTCTCCTATCTGGTTTTATTTCAAACCATTTGTATTTGGGTTTTCAAAATTGGGGAAACCCCTACCCCATTGTTATAAATAAAAAGAATGTTTTTAATCCACCATATGGAGGGTTTTATTGCCCAATCCAAGGGATTTACTCATTGTTTTCTTACTGGTAGTTATTAGTTAAATTTTACAACTTATGAATTAGTATAACCAGTTAAAATTTTCACATAGACATGGATCTGAGGAATTCTGTCTAAGTGATAGAACCACTGCCCAGAGAAGACCAATGGTCCTGGGACCGTCGCCCTTCCTGGGTGACAAACCATGGACCGATTCCCTATTGAGCGAGCCGGTTTTGAGACTATCACCTTAGCCTGAGCAGTGTTTATAGGACCACCACTCTACACAAGGTGGTGGTCCTGTTTATGAAAAAATAGAACCTAAAAAACCTGAGATTTCTCAAAAACTAAAAGTTACTAAAAAGAGCTAAAATGCATTTCTGAGCTCATTTTTGTACATTTAGAGTTCCAGTTTTTGGGATTTAATTCTATTTATTCATTCCTTAGTTAAATCTACTCATTTTTAAATTATTATCTAATCCAATTAAAACACATCTCTTTTATAAAGTCTTTACATTATGTTTAACTAGTCTGCTTTCAAATTCCATGAGCAAAAGGGATTTAAATCTACTTTACACTATTATTCCCTTACTACAAAATCAACATTTCCAAATAACAATAAACTTCAAATTTGTTCTCATGTTCTTATTTTCTCTACAACACACACACACACACACACACACACACACACACACACACACACACACACACACACACATTCAAAAAAAACTATAACAAACTTTGTTTTCCCTTCAAGTCTACTATGCATACATTTATAACATCTACAACTTCTATATTTCCTTCTTTCTCTTATACAATAAACAACTTCATAATGAAAGTGAACTTTCTTTCTTCTTTTTTTTATATGCAACTTCCAACTAACTATTACAAAGGATATCCTTTTTTATTCTTTCTTATATACAATATATAAATATTAGAATGCAACTTTTCTCCATAAAATTATTACAAAGTCTTCCACTCAAGGTGGGAAATAATACGAGAATGTAAGGAAAAACAAAATACATTAATACAAGTTCCCCCACCCTAAGTGGGAATACAATAATTTCTTCTCAAAAGAAAGGTTCACAAGGTCTCCAACAAAAGTTCAAGCTTCACAACTCAAACATGATAGCTCCTCACAAGATTTTTTTGATTCAAAACAAAATGGGGGAGGAGGCAATGCTCTCCACCTAACCAAGATATCCAATGAAGAGGAGAAGCCATCCTTTCCATTGGCCCCTAAGCCTCAATCAAATTACAATGGGAGATGATTCCAACACATGGAAACAACAAGATTCCACAACACAACAATTGTTTCACAACCATGCCAACCACATTTCAATCATCTACAACACAAGAATGAAAAACAACTAAACAACAAGTAAAACAAGGATTAAAATGAAAACCAAAAGAGAAAGATCTATGGGGAGGCCACTTATGCCTCCCTATGGGAGTGGGTGCCCCAAATTAAATCCTCCAATTCATATATCAAAAACCCCTAGATATTCTTATGCCTACCTCATACTCGTATTCCTCCCTCAATCTATTATGTGTCCCTCATAAAAGAAACAAGTAAGAAAATGCAAGCATTCCTTATCTAAGGAGGGGGCACCCAACCCAAACTCCCTCCAAACAAGAAAGTACACTCTTATGCCTCCCTAAATGAAATCTCCCCATAGTCTCCTCATACTCCAAACTTAGGAAATCTACTCACACCCAACAATAATTCCAAAGAATACAATTCTCAACACAAGCACATAAACACAAAATAAAGCATAACCTAAGAAAGGTAAAGCTCCTAATTTTCCATAGTAGAGATTATTACAAATGTAAATCTCCAAGCTCATCAAAACCAAACAAGTATCCACAAACTCCAAAAATCCACAAGCACTCTAAAAAATCCTCTAAGATCTCAAAAAAATGCAAGAGCACAAAAATGATGAAGTAACCCCCAAACAAGCAAAAGAACTCCAATAAATAGAAAAGGGAGAGAGGATAATGAGGTGGCTCCATGTAGGATTCCACATCACACATCCTCAACTCCACTTCAAAAGTCAAACCTCAACCCAAATGCACCATAAATTGGTGGGTGAGAGGAATGACAAGTTACACACACAAACTAAGCCCACACCCCCCCGTAAGGACAAAAATTAATTACTTGAAACAAAAGCAAATAAACATTTCACCTTTTTATCTTCCCAAAACACCTAATGGGGTCTAAATTTGACCCCCTAACCCATAGGTAGGGTTGGTATAGCAATGTAATAAGTGTGGGAAAAGTTTGACTTGTCCCATAAGCCTCCAAAAAAGGGCCTCTAAGGCCAAATTCGAATTTCCATGAAGGGGTAGAGTGGTACAACACTCAAGATCCCCAATCACTCAACTTATAACACAAAATCTAAGAGAAATATACTCTAGTAAATGAATAATTTTTGTCACATCCACATTTAATTAATAACAAGATTAATTAACTTAAAGAGGACACTAAAATCTATTAAGATAAAGGGGAAGAATACATCATTTTCTAAATAAATAAAAACAAGGAAATTATATCAGTAAAATCACATACTACGTTAAGTAAAGGAAACTAAACAAAATACAAACACATAACCCCCTTGGTCAAAATTTCCCCCTAAAAATAATTCAATACACCCTAAAATACATGTTGTCCATGTGATCCTTGTTGAATTCACCTATAATTACAATTTGGTTGGTCTCCAATCCCCCCGATGTTTGTTGTGAATAAATTTACCTGAAAACACATAAATACCTTGTAGTGCCTACACTTTTATAGCTCAATTACTTATTTTTCATTACTCATACACACTGTTTTGATAGATATTTGATATGTTTTTGGACATTACATTAGGAGATTTGATCTGATTAGATATGTATGGACATTTAGGCGTATAGCGCCGATTTATCTTGATTACTATGTTGTTTGCATTATCTTATGATATCATGGATACTAATTTATATGATGTTGTTTTGGAACGTAATTATATTGATGGATACTTAGTTTGTTGCATGTTAGGATTCTATGGATACATGTCATGTTATCATAATAACTAACTTATGGTAAATTATGTATAGTTGTGCACGTTGTCACACTTTTGATTCCAGAAAGATGATATGTTAGTCTAGAATTCATTGATATCTTATCTAGTAGTTGATTTATATTTTATCGGATAGGTGCGTTTAATGTGTGAAATGAGTGTGCAGGTGACAGGTCACAAGAGAACATGGGATTTAGGCCAGCTACGCAACTTTGCACAAGCAGCCCATGGGGCTAAAGTCTTAGCCATGTTTATTGCTTGAGGCCTTAGCATTAGAATTATTGTTTTGGGCACCATGGGTGACCCTCATTTGTAATGTAATATGTCTTGTAATTATTAATTTTGCTTAGGGTGTTTAGTTTGTGTTGTAAACTTGTTTTGGGGAATTAATGACCCCACTTGCATTAAGTTTTGAATTAGTTTAATGATATACTTAATCTAGAGGGTTTAGGGTCACATGTGAACCCTTGGATGGGCCCCACACCACTCTAACCTTGTGCCAAATTTTTCAAACCCAGAAATTGGGTTATTTTGGGCATTTTTTAGGGACCCCTTTTTAGTTTGGGAGTTCCCTTAACATGAAAATGATCCCTTGGACCCTACCTAATAGGTAGGGGGCTTATTTCCAAGGCTAGAGGGAGTTTTACCTCCCTTTTTACCTCTCCTTCTTGGTCACATCCATAGTAAGGGGTATGGATTAGTGTGCTTGTTAAAAGTTACACAAGAATTGTTTTGTTATCATTTAGAGTAATTTGGGAGAAGAGGGCTACAAGTCATTTTATCCTTTCTCTCATTTATCTTTGGCATCTTTGACCTTGAAGGAGGAGAGGGGTAACACATGTCACCACCCCTCATTAGTGAGGATTTTTGCTTGCTTCTCTTCAAATTCCCCCTCATAGGGAAAAGAAAAGAACTTTTTTTTAGAGATTTTACTTGGATTCTGGTGGATTTGGAGCTAGAGTTTGCTTAGGTCAAGAAGTGGAAGAGATTGAAGTTTGGAGAGATTTTATTTGAGGTAGGCTTCTTGAGATTTATCGTGTTTGTTATATCATGCTTGAAATTAGTTGTTTACTTGGAAATTTTGTTGTTGCATGAAGATCTTGTTGTTGTTTATTTGATTTTGCTCCCTTCATCATAGTGGCATGATGGATTTTTAGAGTTGTGGGGGAAGAGAGGGTAATTTTTTCCTTTCAATCCTTATAGGCTTGATGGGAAAATCCTTGTAGGATTTAGTTACTTCCCTTAAATGGTTGAGGTGGGGAAAGATGGGTCATTTGACATGAACCTCCTTCCCCATTCTTGGTAAGGAAAACCCCTTTTAGGTTTGAAAATCATTCTAAGAAGGATTGGTGAAAGGGTGGAGGAATAAGGAGGGCTTGAATGAAATTGGAGAAATAAGGAGGGTATGGAGATCTTATTTTGTACAAATAATGATAGTTGTAAATTTTTGGAGAACTTTCTTTTCTCTTCCCCATTTTTGAGGTAGAACATGGTTTCTCCTCTTGTTCATCTTTGTAAATTTTAGATTCTTGTCTTAGTCTTTGCCTTGTTTTTTGTATGAATGTAATGTTGTTTGTCACCCCCACTCTTGTGCATAGTTGTGGATAGTTTTCCTCTTTCCCATGGGCTTGGAGGAGGCTAGCATGTATCCCAATCTTGGGAGAGGCATGTAATGATGCCCATGGTTGGGTGGTTAAAAACAATCTTCTTCTCCTTGGTTGGATTCCTTAAAGGCATTTGATGTTGGATCTCATGATGGGAGTTGGTGGTAGTTGGAGTTCTTTTGACATCTTCTATCTCTTTGTGGACATTACCTCCTTGTATCTTCTTTGGATATGGCTTGGTGGAAGCCTCATTGTTATAAAACCTCTTTTTTGTATTTGAAAATTACTTTTAAACTAGAATAGGTTTACTTGAGCAATCTCTCTCTTCAAGCTTGCTAGGAATCTTGTAATAAACCTTCATGAGTAGTTATGTATTTGGATACATTTGTATATGTGAGCTTCAATCCTTGAAAAGAAAATAAATATTGTAATGGTTGTCTTCTTTAATATGAAAGTTTCATTGTAATCTCCTTTTTGAAAGAGAAAATGTATAGGTTGGGAATATGCCTTCCTTTAGAACAAATGTATACATTCCAAGTTGAGTGTCCCTCATGTTAAGAATCTGAAATAATCTTTTATTGCATTTGAAAAGAAAGTATTTCCTCCTTTACTGTTTGTAATATTAATGATTGGAATAAGAATAGCTTTGATTTTCTTTCTATGTGAAGTTTTTAATGTTTTGTGGTTGATTAAGTTTTAATAGCAGTCATAGTTAATAAGTAATCTTCTTGAAAATATTCTTTTAGAAATAAGTCTCTTGTTTTAATTAAAACTACTTGGCTACATTCCTTAAAGAAATTCAAATGGAGATAGTTTATTTAAAAATGTATGTGAACTAATTTCATATAAAACAAATCGATAGAGATATTTTACATATTCAAAAATAGAGTTGATTTACTCTATGGAATCATGATTAAAATTTTTATTTTACCTAGTTGCTCATTAACTTTGTTTTAAAATGGTAGTAGATTAAGAAATTGAATTTTATTAAGTCCATATTTAAAAAAATCATTACACCTAATTTATTACACACACACACACACAATAAGAAACAATATTATATTAACCAGATAATGGTTAGTAACAGTATAGAATATAATTTATATATATATATATATATATATATATATATATTAATAAAGTTAAATCAAAATAAATAAAACAAAACTGTATTGAAAGGGTATTGGGGGAGACTGAACCTCCCCCCCATCCGCCACAAGCCATTCCACAGCACCGCCACCATGTTGCCCCTACGCAGTGAGCCTGATCTCCCTCCCTATGGCCTATCCCCCACGCCTGTCCCTATCACTGAACCCCAACCTCCCTCACTGCACTGCCCATTATCCTGCGGTGTCTATCCTATGCTGGTTTGCATACTTATTCTGCCTATATCCCGTGCCTCCTTTAACCTCTGTCTGATCAAAACAACCTTCTGCTCCATGTCCTGCAATAAGGATAGCCCAAGAAAAACCCTATGCTATAACTTGTCCTAACTCAGAGGTTTCCTACACTCCCTACCATATAATGCCTGAAAAGGAGCCATGCCTATCGAACTCTAAAAACTATTATTGTAGGAAAACTCCACCAAGTACAAATACTCCTCCCATCTCAACTGATGATCCATCCCCTTCCCCTTAACTTGAATTCCTCCTAGAAGTCACTGGAACAGGTGTGGAAACTAAACTTGTAGCAATGTGGCATCCTCCCATGTAGCTGCAATTTCATCATATCTATCCCACTGGACCCAAACGTACATCCTAAGAATGTCCTCCAAGATCTGATTCAAAAATGTGAAACCTGCTTAGTGGCAACGCTATCCATCTGTCTCAGGGTGATATGTTGTGCTGAAATGTATCCTTGTCCCTGAAAGCATGCTGCATGGTGGTTTCCTACACTCCCTACCATAAAGTGGGAAGTGTACAAAGGATCGTGATCGCAAATGATCTTCTGCGGTATCCCGTATAATCTGACAATCTCATCACAATATACTTGTGCCACTACACTAGCTTTATATGTGGTCTTCACTATAGAAAACTAATTCACTTTTGTCAATTTATCCACCGTGACCATGATGGCATCGTGGTGGTATCTCAACGTTGGTAACCCAACAATGAAGTCCATGGAAATAGTGTCCCATTTCCACTCTGATATGGTGTGAGGAAAAAGAAGGCCAGCTGGATACTGATGCTTGGAATTCACCCTCTAACACTCTAAACAACATGACACAAATTGAGCCACATCTCTCCGAAGTCCTCTCCAATGGTATAACTGTCTCAAGGTGGCGTGCATCTTCTTCACCCCGAGATGGGCTGAATAAGGTGCACGATGAGCCTCTGTCAAAATGTCCTGTCTTAATCCTCCATCTATAGGAACATATATCCAACTTCTATGTCTGAGAATACCATCTGTCTATAATGAAAATCCATCAAATCTCCCCTCAAGGGTCTCTGGGACTCAATCTCTGCTTTGGCTGCAAGGTAGAAACTATCATGAGGAAGTTGTTGCAAAATATTACTCCACAAATTTGTGCCCACTGAAGTAACCATAGCCATGTGTCTCCTCTACTCAAGGTGTCTGCAACCACATTCTCCTTCCCCTTCACATGCTCTATCTCCATATCATACTCATAAAGAAACTTCATCTAATGTCATTGACAAACATTGAGATTGGGCTGCGTGAAGAGGTGGTGGAGACTCAAGTGATCACAACTTGAGTTTGAAACACTGGCCAAGAAGGAAATGTCTCCACCACACCAAGGTGTGCATAACTACCACTATCTCAATATCATGAGTCAGATAATTGAGCTTATAATCCTTCATTTTTTGAGACTCAAAAGCAACTACTCTACCCTCCTGCATTAAAAAACCTCCAAGTCCTTCCAAAGAAGCATCTGTGCAAACGTAGAACTCACCCTGAGGATATGGAAATGCTAGAATAGGCGTTTTCATGAGGCATTCCTTCAGTATCCTGAAGACCTGCTCACATCTGTCTGACCATACAAATTTCTTCCCTTTCTGCTAAAGGGAAGTGTTGGGGTGTGCAATCCGAGAGAAGTCCTGAACAAATATCCTGTAATACCCTGCCAAACCCATGAAGTTACGCACCTCGATCAAACTAGTGGGTGTTGTCCAATCCATGATAGCTCTAATCTTAGAAGGATTGACTACGATACCTTTCCCAAAAATTATGTGGCCTAAGTACTGCACCTCTGTCTGAAATAACACACACTTCTCCAAGTTCCCATAAAGATGCTGCTCACGAAGACACTGAAGAATGAGGTGAAGGTGCTCCTTGTGCTCCTCACACATATGTGAGTAAATCAAAATGTCATCAAGGAATATGAGCACGAAGAGATCAAAAAATGTCATGAATACCCCATTTATCAAGGTCATGAACACTGCAGGGGCGTTCATCATACCAAAAGGCACCACTATGAACTCGTAGTGGCCATTTTCTCATATCTATCACTAATCATAACATCATACATTATGACAACGTCATCGCACACACCTCTCAAGCTGCATAATGGAGATGGTACAAATAGAAACGAGCCTCCTAACCCCTACTATCACTAACTCAACTCCTAGATCATTAGTATAAGTAATAACCTTATGGTAACAGTCCACTCTAGCTCTGTGTGTAGACAACCAGTCCATGCCCAAGATGACACCATAAGAACCCAACGAAAGGATTAGAAGGTTCAATATAGTGGTGAATGGTCCCAAATACAATACACACTCCATAACTAAGGAGTCCACATAAATTTTGGCTCTAGAAGCCATCTCAACATCCCAACTATGACCCTACCTAATTGTCACTAGCCTACAACACTCTCCTAAGGATGGTGCAATAAAAGAATCATAGGAAATGGAATCAAACAATATAGAGGCAGAAATACCACCAATACTACTTGTCATCTCTATCACAGTACTCTGGTGCTCAGCGTGGTGGTTATTGACCGCTACATAGATCTGATGGCTCTATGCCATATCTTCAACAGTAGGCTCTGAGATCTACATCTTACCCTTGTTACTAGGGTTTTATGGGCACTATTTCCAATGATTTCTAGTAACGCCACAACCATAATAGTTGTCTGGTCCTCTCTAGCAAGATGCAGCTCTAGCTAGTACTCTAGAGGTCTGATTTGTGGATCCTGACGATCTGGCTATAGACTGCTGAGGTCTCTTTTGAGGAGCTCCTGCAGACTAAGCTCTCAATGCACCATGTGTCCTAATGGGACTTCTACAAGGAGGCCCTATAATCCTCTCTCTCTGTGCATCAAATCTTTGAGGAGGTCTGTAAGGTGGGCGAGTCTGTTGATGTTGTTGTTGTTGCTACTGAGGTGGCTGTTGTGGTGGCCTGAATGAAGCATGTCTCGTACTCTATCCACAACATGGAGGAGGAACTGACCCCCTCGATCTGTCATCCTACATCTGTTGGATACAGCTCCAAACCCTATCTCTAGCCTGTTGCATCTTCCACCATGTCTCCTCTGCAATATAGGGCTTCTCCACAGCCTCTGCTAATTTATGTTGGCAATGAATATGCATTGTGCCACCCAAATCCAAGTTCAGGCCCCTGATTAACCTGTGAATCTGTACCTCCTCATCCTGTATATAATCAACTTATTGGAGTAGGTCCAGATAGTGACTCTCATACTCAGCTACAGTCATAGATTCTCGATGGAGGTCATGAAACTCATCTATCTACTACTGAATAAACCTTCTGTGAAAATACCTACTCCTGAAACACTCCTCAAATAGCTCCCAGGTAATTGTCTCCAAGTCAACATGGAGCTTCTACTCCTTGGTCCTCCACCAGACTCCTACTCCATCCCTCGAAAGATGGATCGCAACACAATCTTTCGTGTTGCTAGTACAAGGGTAGAGCTTGAAGCATCCACTCAAGCTCACCAACTAGACCTCTGCCAGAAAACCACCCATATCTCTCGAATAGTGAGACGGTCTTAATTTCAGGATCTCTCAGATATGGTCTACAGCTGACATTTCATGACCCCTAGGTCTCTCTGCATGCTCCTCCCTCTCTTTAGGGCTCCGAGATTTGTCCCTATGACCTAAGATCTTGTCCCCATGGCATCTCTATGGTGAATCTTCCCTAACTGATTCCACATATAAGTTATCTATCCTATACTCCTCACTGTGTCGAGGGGATGCATGGGCCTCCACTGATGGCTCCATGTCATGTCTAGCAAGTCGTCCTCCCAAGGACCCTCCGTGTATAGTGGTATTGACATCCTAAAAGCGTCTATAAAGTCTGACGTAGAATGGCCACTACAAATTGCTCTTGAGGTGGTATATCTAGGTCTATTTGAAAATTCCCCTGGTCTGATCTATGCCTCCTGCACAGATCAAGGTGAGAGTTAGTTTGTTGTTCTAGGTCTTGTTTTAGTTTTCTATGCTTTCTAAATTATATAATTATCAGACATTGTGGTTTTCTAGATTAAAAGAAACCAATTTTGCACTAGGTTAAATGTTCATGTTTCATGTCTTCTAAGAATGCCCAAGGCTCCAAGATTTGAAACGTCACTCTGATACCAAATGTAACTCCCAGAAAAAAAACATTCTAGGAACATTCTAACACCTAACATTTATCCCGAAAATTGTGACTAATTTTATTTGTTACAAGATAAAGGTAAGAGGATAAAACAGGTTATAAGGATGTTAATCCCCTATGGTACAACAACTAAATAACACCACTAAACTCAAATTTTTGATTTAAGAACCAGGTCTAGATAGAAGGTTAACATATTTGTTGATTCCCTCAAGGGTCCATAAAACAAATTTCAACTAGGAAGGTACCATAGCTTAATTTACATAGTCAAATGTTTTCTTATCTTTAGTTAATGCTCAATCCTAATAAGGTCAACCTTATGTTAATTTATTTAAATTTATTATCCTATTACTTAGATTCCTTTCCATTGACTTCCTAAGGCTTGCTAATAACTAACAAAGTTTTAGCACTTTAAGGAAATTAAATGGACCCTATTCCCCATTTACACATACTACTAGGGTTTTAAAACAACATTTATAAAATTCATTCTCACCTAACAAAAATAGGGTTAATCCTCCACCCTTAAATCAAATCAATTTTAACCACAAGATCCTAGGGTTCTAGTTAACCCTAAAAATCCTTTTCAATTTTTATTTAATCTCTTTCTTTACCAAGTCTCCTCATTTGATCTATTTTATTTGAGAAAAATTACAGGTTAGAGAGGAGAAGCCATGGAGAAAGAGAGGAGAAACTATGGTGGATTCTACAAGGAGATCAGGCTTAGTAGGTTTTAGATTATAGGTTTAATGTTGTTATCATTTTCATTCAAGGATTGGGAGGGATCTCCTTCCCCTATCTAGTTTTATTTCAAACCATTTGTATTTGGGTTTTCAAGATATGGGAAAACACTACCCCGTTGTTTTAAATGAAAAGAGTGTTTTTAATCCACCATTTGGAGGTTTTTATTGCCCAATCCAAGGGATTTACTCATTTTTTGTCATTAGTTAAATTTTACAACTTATAAATTAGTATAACCAATTAAATTTTTTACACAGGTGTGGATACGAGGAGTTCTGTCATAAGTGACAGAACCGTCGCCTAGAGCAGACCGACAGTCCTGGGAATGCCGCCATTCCTAGGTGACAAACCATGGACCGCTGCCCTACTGAGTGACGGTTTTGAGACTTTCACCTTAACCTGAGTGATGGTTATGGGACCGCCACTCTACATAGGGTGGTGGTCCTATTTATGAAAAACAAAACCTAAAAACCCAAGATTTCTCAAAAACTAAAAGTTACTATAAAGTGCTAAAGTGCATTATGAGTCTAGAGTTCCAGATTTGGGATTTAATTCTGTTTGGTCATTCCTTAGTTAAATCTACTCATTTTAAAAGTATTATCTAATCCAATAAAACAACATCTAATTTATAAAGTCTTTCTATTATGCTAAACTAGTCTTCTTTCAAATTCCATGAGCAAAAGGGATTTAAATCTACTTTTACATTGTTATTCCCTTACTACAAAATCAACATTTCCAAATAACAATAAACTTCAAATTTTTTCTCATGTTCTTATTTTCTCTACAACATATATATATTCAAAACAACTATAACAAATTTATTTTCCCTTCAAGTCTACTATGCATACATTTACAACATCTACAACTTATATATTTCCTTCTTTCTCTTATACAATAAACAACTTCGTAATGAAAGTAACTTTCTTTCTTCTTTTTTTGTATGCAACTTACAACTAACTACTACACAAGATATCCTTTTTTATTCTTTCTCATATACAATATAAAAATATTGGAATGTAACTTTTCTCCATGAAATTATTACAAAGTCTTTCACTCAAGGTGGGAAATAATACAATAATGTAAGAAAAAACAAAATTCATTAATACAAGTTCCCCCACCCTAAGTGGGAATACAATAATTTCTTCTCAAAGGAAAGTTTCACAAGGTCTCCAACAAAACTCCAAGCTTCAAAACTCAAACAAGATAGCTCCTCATAGATTTTTTTTATTCAAAACAAAATGGGGGGAGAGGAAACACTCTCCACCCAACCAAGATATCCAATGAAGAGGAGAAGCCATCCTTTCCATTGGCCCCTGAACCTCAATCACATTACAAGGGGAGATGATTCTAACACATGGAAACAACAAGCTTCCACAAAACAACAATTATTTCACAACCATTCTAACCACATTTCAATCATCTACCATACAAGAATGAAAAACAACTAAACAACAAGTAAACAAGGCTTAAAATGAAAGCAAAAAGAGCAAGACCTCTGGGGAGGCCACTTATTCCTCCCATTGGGAATGGGTACCCACCTTAAAGCCTCCAGTGCATATCTCAAAACCCCTACATACTATTATACATCCCTCAAGTACCCCTTATGCCTCCCCAATACTCTTATGCCTCCCTCAATCTCTTATGCCTCCCTCATAAAAGAAACAAGAAAGAAATGCAAGCATTCCTTATCCAAGGTGGGTGACCTAACCTGAACTCCCTCCAAACAAGACAGTAAACTCTTATGCCTCCATACATGAAATCTCCCCATAGTCACCTCCTACTCCAAACTTAGGCAATCTACCCACACCCAACAAGAATTCCAAAGAAACCAATACTCAACACAAGCACACAAACACAAAATAAAGCATAACATAAGAAAGGTAAAGCTCCTACCTTTCCATAGTAGATCTTGTTCCAAGACTAAATCTCCAAGCTCCTCAAAACAAAGAAAGTATCCACAAGATCCGACAATCCACAAGCACTCCCAAAAAATCCTATAACTCTCAAAAAATGCAAGAGCACAAAAATGATGAAGTAACCTCCAAACAAGCAAAAGAACTCCAATAAATAGAAAATGGAGAGAGGAGGATGAGGTGGCTCCATGTCGGATGCCACATCACTCATCTTCAACTCCACCTCACAAGTCAAACCTCAACCCCAATGCACCAAAAATTTGTGGGTGAGAGGAATGACAAGTTACTTACACAAACTAAGCCCACACCCCCCGTAAGGACAAAATTAATTACTTGAAAGAAAGTGCAATAAAAATTTCACCTTTTTATCCTCCCAAAACACCTAATGGGGTCTAATTTTTACCCCCCAACCCATACGTATGGGTTGGTATATAAATTTAAGAGGTGTGGGATAAGGTTTACTTGTCACACAAGCCTCCAAAATTGGCCTCTAAGGCCAAATTCGAATTTCCATAAATGGGTAGAGTGTACAACACTCAAGATCCCCAAGCACTCAACTTACAACACAAAATCCAAGAGAAATCTACTATAGTAAATGAATACTTTTGGTCACATCCACATTTAATTAATAACAAGGTTAATTAACTTAAAGAGGACACTAAAATCTATTAAGATAAAGGGGAAGAATACATCATTTTCTAAATAATTAAAAACAAGGAAATCACATCACTAAAATCACATACTACATTAGGTAAAGGAAAATAAACAAAATACAACACATAACCCCTTGGTCACAATTTCACCCTAACAATAATTCAACACACCCACAAATACATGTTGCCATGGTGACCCTTGTTTAATTCACCTAGAATTCCATTGTGGTTGGTCTCCAATCCCCCCGATGTTTGTTGTGAATAAATTTACCTAAAAAAACACATAAATACCTCCTTCAACCTTGTGGCCGCATTAAAAAAATCTATGATAAAATAAACAATATAAATCTACAATCATGTATATACAAATCAAATATCATCTAGGAAAATATGATTTCATTTACAATTTCTAGCAACATTTCTATCCTACATTTCATCCATGCCAGAATGATCACAACATTAGTTCAATTATCAAATCCTATTCATTGTGATGATAGTATCGCATGTCAACAATATATATAATAATTTCAATTAACATATCAACATCAATACAAAATGTCTCTAATGATCCAAACACATCATATATGAATCGAAATCAACAACAGTCTAGTATATCTAACATCTATCATCATGCTAAGTCAAAAAGCTACAATAATATCCATAAGTATAGTTGACAGTATGGAAATCAATAAAAACAAATTGTCGAAGGGAAGTGGGCACTACAATCTACATGAAGGACAAAAAGTCAAGTCTAAAAGCATTTTCTTCAAACTACTCCAGCATAGTGAAGGGTCCATACAGTAGTGGCTTAAGTTTCTTTGGTTGACCTTATAGTCTTTCCTTGCTCAAGTAAAGCCAAACCTTGTATCCAATATGAGGTTTGTACTCTCTATGATGTTTATAGTGTCTAGCCTTATACTTGGCTTGAGACTTCTCTAATTATTCCATTACATTGGTATGGATTTTCCAGATCCTCTCAACAAATTTCATGGCTCTGGTTACTTCTGAATCATGTATATAACCTTATATTTGTTGTCTGACCACAATTTCCAATGGATTACCAGGTATATATCCCAAACATTCTTCAAAATGTAACTGTATAGTGGATGTGTGTACCACCTTGTTATAAGAATGATGAATTTAGCCTAAGGACTCAACCCAAGCTCGTGGATATTTTATATTATACCCTCCAATCAATTGTACCAAAGACTTGTTCACCACCTTTGTTTTCCCATTCATTTGGAAATGGAAGGTTGTTCTTCTCTATAACTTAGTTTCCATATTTTCCCACAAGGTATTCCAAAACTTCCCCAAGAACCTAGAATCTCTATCAGAAACAATAGACTTTGGAAAACCAAAATGCACCCATACATTAGCAAAGAAAAGTTCAGTTGCCTCACATATTTTTATTATCTTTTTGCATGCCATAAGAACACACATTTTACTAAATCTATCTACAACAACATATAAATAATCATGGCCATGTTTAGACATAGGTATTCCTCCTATAAAATCCATAAAGATATCCCCCCTAAAGTTCAGTAGGGACCAATAAAGGCATATACAAATAAAAAATTCTTTCCTGATTTTATACATTCTTGTACAAAAAAGTGTACATCCTCTTATGAAATTAGTTACTTATTCTTGCATATTTGGCTAATATACATAATGTTGAGGAAAAGCAACCAAAATATCTTGTTACTTTTGAGGTATGTTCTTTCCTCATCATTAAAATACTTTCTTTTTTTGTTACACAAAGCTTCCCCCATCGATATAGCATCCCATATTTGAGAGAAAAATCATAAATACATGTCTTTTCATCCCATTTGTACTGTAACTACTAATATATCACCCAAAAATATTTGTCTTGAGAATATTCCTCTTCATAATCTTCTTTCACTGAAGGGCTATGAAATGAGAGAAACTATAAAAAATAGAGATTTTGTCTTGTTCATGGGTGGCGTAGACAATATGTATGCCACCAAATTTGCACTACCTTTCTTGTACTTGATTAAAAAATTGAACTACTAAAGTAATCCCATCCACTTGTGGTGCCTTTCTTGTTGTAGTTTTGACTGTTCTTACAAATAATGGAGAGGTTTGTGGTCAGTGTGCACAATAGTTTCTTTACCCAACAAATAATGTTTCTATTTATTTATTTCTTGTACTAGTGCATACATTTATTTATTATATATTAAATATCCTCTTAACTTTTGAACTGGAAAGTTTTAGAATGGTAGCATATTGGCTTACCTCCTTAAAGTAACACTACTCCCATAGCATAATCACTGGCATCTATTTCTAATTCAAAGGGTTACTACAAATTAGTTAAAGAAAGTATAGGAGCATGACTTGTATTTAAATAACTCAAAATCCTTGTCTTGCTCCTTACCCTAGTCAAAACCCTTACTCTTTGTGGTTTGTTGTGTGTAGAGGTGTTTCAATAGTAGAGAAACATGTAGAATGAACTTATTTATGTATTAAAATTCTCCCCAAAAAAACCTAGTATGTGGATCCCATTGGCGAATTGTCCAGTTGTTGATGGCTTCCACTTCTTCGGGTCCACTTATAGCTCTCCTCCTCCAACCAAATGCCCAAGATAGAAGATTGACTGTTTGGAAAATTCAGACTTCTTCATATTACATAGCAATTTTTTGTACTTTAGAACTTGCAAGACTTACTGCCAATGTGTTAGATGTTCTTCCCATGTTGGTACTAAAAATTATAATATCATCCAAATATATAATGATACATGAATCTATGAATTCCCTCAATACATCATTGTCTTGCACTCTCACTGAAATTTAGGAATGTTATGTATTGTCAGAAATCGAAATTGACTTGTACCTTTCACACAGTTACAAAGCTTATTATTTCCTGATTCTAGCCTTCTAATTAGATCCTAGTCCTTGCCATCCTCACTTAGTGACCCTTGCTAGGGTTCGATATCTAACTTTGTGATGAACTTGTTATGCTGAAGTTAGTCCAAAACGGCATCCCCTAGGCACCCTGGAGAGCGGGTATCGGTACGTTTCGGGAGCGGGAGCGGCTTGGGAGTGGCCATGGCAGGTCCGGATATGGCTGGATACTTCTGCAATAACCGTTTCACAATGGCCCCAAAACTGTAATGGCAAGGTGCTTGGGCATTTTACCCCTTATTTTTTATTGCTCATGGATTCTGTTTCTAACCTTCTGTACTCTCTAACATTTAATATATCATATACAAGCAGATATTTGGTACAGGGGACTTTAGTCACAGCTAAATCCCATGCTCTACTTCTACATTTTGAAGGTATACCACTAGGAATTTAATATATCACTTACAGCTAAGAATATTGAATTATGTTTTCACAACATCCATTCATTCTACATAAGGTATGTTTTTAATATATTAATATATCATTACAGCAGAATTATTAGTCTTTCACAGCACCATTATTCTACAGAACTTGATTAGGGTATATTCATGAATTAGTCTCTTAAATTAATATATCACTTATCATGGAAAGATATTACTTATGTTTATCGCAGCACCATTATGTCTACATAAAGGTATCCAAGTACCAGACCATCATAAACATGGATCAAAAATAGCATGTCATGAGATATAACATCATAAATGATAGATAAGTACGGACTCTCAACTAGATTTACCATAGGGACAATTGTAAATTAGTGGAATGTATGAGTCACCATCTTGTATGTGGCTATTTTTAGCTTGTTTTGTTTTTCATAAGCATAACATGTGAACTTACATTCTTATTTAGTTAGGCTGAAATTTATATAGCCCCCTTTTTTACCCATTTTTAAGAATAAGTTTTTTGTACTGCTCATACCCTGCGCCGTATCCGGGGTCAAAATTCTTTATTGCCGTTTCCGCGTATCGGATTACTCCGCTCCCGCTCCCGTATCCAACCAACGCATTCGGCAACTTAGTTGTCTATGATATTGAATGTATTATTTGAAGTAGAATGTACTTATGGCTCATGATCCTGCAAGTAATCTGGTTGAACAAGCATTTAAATGGTGGCCATACAAAGTCACATAGCCTGCTCATGTTGGGAAGGAATAATCATTTATCTTCACCTACCCGTGCTATTGACTTATAGCTACCATGCAGTTCCTGGAGTTCTTGCAATAAGATAAGAGAGCATGTAATTTAATTTATAGTAATTTTCAATCTTTAAACGGTTAATATGACCATCTGATTGTAATATTCAAACACTCGAAGACAAAATAGTTCCAAATATTTGGAGACCTAACTGCATTTTCATTAGTATGAGCTTACTAGTCCCTGCTCTCTCTGATCGGTTCATAAGTGTAATCATAAGTTTTTTCCTCACAGGGGGACTCATTTCAGAAAATTATGGCTTGATAACAATGTTCTTTTGAAGGGACTCTTACAAACACAGAACCTCCATTTAAGGTGGTACCTCTAATTATTCAATTGATAATAACCCAGAGGCAAGCTATATATTTTTAGCCTTTTAGGTAGAACAGCTACCCCATGATTTGAAGTGAAGGCTAAAATTTACCCATTATTAGGAGCTCTCTAATTTTAAAAGTTATGAACCAAAAACGTCCCTATGGATAGCACCTGACCACTGTTATCAAGGCTTGACCGATGCATTAAAAACTGTTGTCTTCTCTTAGCACATTCTATTGACATTCAAAATATGCCCTTTCTCTAGAAAGAGAGTTCTGGAATCGATTTAATACCTATTACCAATGACCTCAATGTTAAGCTTTAACCATTTATCAATATTTCTTCAAATAATAAATATGGTGAAATAATATCATTTGTGTTGAAAAGCATACTCAATCCTAGTTTTCTACCATTTTATTATTTATTGCTTAAGAATATCCTAATTTACATTTCCTTATTCAAAAATGAATTATAATATAACTTTATGACCACAAACCTTTTACAATTTTAAGGTATTTATCTTTAAAAACTAGGGTTACAATGTTTTAGTTATGTATTAAAATTAACCCCACCTCTTCTCTAGCCTACCTTTCTAACCTACCCCCAATATGTAATTGAAAATATTAATAAATTTAACCCTTCCACATCCTAATGTCTACCGATATATTGAATTTTCTTTTATCAATTTTAATTACCTCAATATGAATGCATGTGCTAGGATATTGCCTTGCCCATGAACCCCCCATGTTTTTCCTTGAATCCAATTCTCCTTTCTTCTTCTCATCATCTATGTAATATTCTTGCACACATGCTCCATTGAGATCCTTAGGCTTCATGGAGATGACTACCCTTTGAAGGTGAGTATGAATTTCTCCCAAATATTGGTAAGAATATCCTCATCCTAAAATTCCATATTGAACAACATGGCTTGCCTCTGAAACTTTGTACTGTAATCATACACACTTTGACCATTGTTTTATCTAAAATAATTCCATTTAATCATCTATTCAGTCTTATGGCCAATCGTATAAAAAAATTGTATTAGCAATTATTTAAAAACCCTCCCAAGAACTTATAATATGATGCTTCTTCTTTTCATGAGTGACTACATGGGTTTCCCACAAAACTAGAGCATGTCCTTCCATTTTGAGATGTGCAAAGGTAATCAATTGTGCATCAATAACATTATGCACACTAAAATATACCTCCAATTTCTTTAACCATTTATCTAGCAATTCTGCATCTAATTGTCCTTCAAATATTTTTACCTCAACTTTAGTTTCAAGTTTAAAAGGAGCATGATCAGATTCTACCTTTCCCATTTAAACTGGAGTTTCCTTTTCACACTCTTTGACATCTTCTTCTCATCGTGGCTCCTTCCAATGCCAAATTTCTTATCCAAATCTCAAACCACTAAGTCTATGGAATATTTCTTAGCTATTGTTTTCTTTTATTTATTTGATAGTTCCCTTTGGTGTTGAAACTCTATTTCCATAGTGATTTCTAGCATCTCAATTCTACGGACCAAGTTCTCTTCTTCCATTTGTTTTCTAATCCTTTGTTTCCAATTCTTCGTAGATATGTCTGGATCACAAGGTAACACTTTTTCACCATTAGACCTTGTCACTATCATAGAAATCACGCAAGAATGAATACCATAGTCCCTTGGATAAAATTATCATTTTTGATACCAAAATGATTTGTAACTTATAATTTGCAAACTTACAATACCAAAAATTGATTTCCCTACTTCCAATTTACTTGAAAATGATAGTTTTGGAAGTTAGTGAGTGAGTTCTAGCACTTATAATTAATTTGCAAAAAATATTAATGAACAATTCAGACACAAACACAATATTTTTATCCTAGAAACCCCTAATTTGAAGGAAAAGCAGTCGAGAAGGGAAATTTATCTTAAAATTTCCACCCTCTCTACTTTCTTTCTCTTCTCATACACCCTCTCTACTTGTTTTCTCTGCTAATACACCTTGCTTCTACAAATCAATTCTAACACATAATTATTTTTTCTCACTTCTCTCATGAATCAATGATTTAATCCACTTGTCCCATGTCCTTCATGCATTTGAGAATAGGAAGTGTCAAATAGGTAAGAGATATAGTCAATACTCTTCAAATCCGTGATTGTCATGGATGTATTTTTTTTTAATTAGTGACTAGAATGCTAGTGAATGCAGACCGAAGGTTACACAACCACCGATTTTTGCATAGGGGTAGTTATGCAACTACCACGGAGGTTAGGTGACTGTCAATTTTCACAAGGAGGTAGTTTTGTAACTTAACAATATATTATCCTTTATGATTCTTCTAGTTTTGGTTACTCTAACAAAGTGGTGTTTTCCTAGATCCCTATGGATTAGGTAGTTGTAATGATGATCTCTCCTCATTATAATCCTCTTAGGTAGCCTTGGAAAAGTTTATGTGTGTCATCTCCACTTGTGTTGTTTATCCTTTCCTCATTATGTTATATATGTGGGTCCATGTTGGTGTACACATCTTATGTGATGTTGATTTATCCTAAGCGATCCCATGTGGTATCATGTAACAAGTAATGAAAGAAAAAATATTATTCTATTATTTTTAATGTTGTATTTATGTGTCAAAATTTTTGGACATTACATTTAGTATTAGAGAGAAGTTTCATGTTGTCTAACCTCTGGGAAAATTGGTGTTGTGATGATTATGCATGATGGTGGATGATTTGGAAGAGTAATGTGACAAGAAATGTACTTGTGATTATATAAATGCACATGTTATGCACACCAATTAGTGTGGACTTATGAAAATGATGATGTGTTTTATAATGAGAGTATATACTATGCCTTTCATGAATTCAATGTGAATTTCACATATGGTATCACCTTGTTATGTGAAATAAAATTTATTATGAACTATGAAGTGTTTTAGCGTTTCATTATCATATCATATTATATTTTTGATAATGTGTTGTATGACAAAATTGGTTCATAGTGAATTATATAATGTTATGATGTTAGCATTGTGTTGTGACATATGGTGTTGTGTCACCATATTGTATTGTAAATTTTATTTGTATGTTGTTTTGTTATTCACCATGTTTATCAAACATATGTTTCATGTGTTATTTGATGGATTCATGTCATGAATTGGGGGCATATGGTGACCTTATGAACCCTATTATGCTTGCACTTTTGGGTATGTTATGTGGAAAGGTGGCATGTTATGAGCTATGGAACTAATGTTATGAAATGCCCCATAAATAGAACCTTGCGTAAGATGTTATGGTTACTAATCATAAAACATCACTGTGTTAGTAATGTAGTTATGTGTTATGGTGTGTACCCTACACTTGTTGACCCTAAGGAAAGAAATCGGCCAAAAGTGTATGTGTGGAGAGTGAAGGCATGAGTCCAGGTGCCCATAACCTTGAGCCCAATATGTGTGATCCATTTTTTCCCCTGAAAAAGATGAACAACTTGACAAATTGGACTTAGACACCCTTATGGGATTTCAGTGAAGAATTTTGATATTTTCAGGTATTATAAAATTCTTGGGGACTTATAATCATTGTTTTGTGCATTTCCCTTCTTTATAGGCTTCAGGATCCAACACTTGGCCAGTTTTGAGAAAAAAATGGATAAAATTGGGAAAATTGGATTTGGGGGCACTCCCATCTAATTTTTCTAACTCCTCAATCCAAAAAAATCACAAAAGAGTAAGCAAAAAAAAAATTAAAAATCAATAAAAATGAAAACTGGCCTATTTTAATGTATTACGTGTCTAGAGGGTCGAATGGAACTAATGCAGGTGGAATTGGGGTTCCCCTCCCTCATTTTAGATCCAAAATGTAAAGAGTTTACGATGTGGTAGTTTTGTGCATTAAATTCAAATTTCGGGGGAACAAGTGGAACGGTTACCACAGGGCTCGAGTTCCCCATGGGATTGAATTCATCGCAAAGGGAATGGGGGAGCCGGATGAAGACTTGTGCGGGCTGATGGGAGGTTCGGGGAATGGAGGTAGAAGTGAAATGGGATATGTGGTGTCACTTGTTCCCGAATGACCCGAATACGCTACAATGGATGAAAAGCGAAGGGAATTGTTTGGGTATGTTGCAGGGATGGGAAATACCTTAGGAACTAAGTACCCTGCAAGAACTAGTTCATGTGAGACATAATTTCCTCAAAAACCCGTTAACTATGTAATAAATGTGGTGATCGGTGTGGTGATAGATAAGGTCAGAGGAACAGGGAGCCCGAGGAACAAGTTCTACTAGGGAGATAGTTCCCCGCAAGGTTTATGGAGCTGAAAACAAAGGACAAGGTGGAGATGGAGTTGGATACGGGAAAATTAGATGAATCAAGTTGGCAAAAAATATGTGACCCATTTCTAAAAGACATCTAGTTCCCTATAACTCCTTATGATCTGATTTTTAAATGCCAATGGAGTTTATAAAAAAAGCTAAAGGGGAAACAATATAGTGCAGACTGTGGATATCTTAAAAGACCCAGAGCTTGAAAATTTTGAAAATTTGCAAAATGACCCTCCCAAATCTACATGGCCATATATTTTTCCCAGGTGCTCCATTTTTTCAAAATCTTAGATTTTTTATAAATTTCTCTCAGTGCTCTACACCATGAAATAATCAAATATTTAATTAGGGGGATTATGTGGTAGAAAAATGCAGAAAAACACTTCCAGTAGTGAATGCACACTTCCAGGAAGATGAAATTGGATTAAATGTAGCATGGTGGTCTCTTTCTTCTCTAGCAAGAAAAGGGGCATGGGGGAATGAATTTTGTAGGTTTCACATACTTTTTTTCAAATCATTAATGCATGTTGTTAGTGGGTAAAAGGGGAATTTCAGGATTCTATTTCTCTATATCTCTTTCTCACTTCTTATATATTGTAAACTTCTCATTTTGAGAAGTAATGGGATATTTTGGGATGTGGGGAAACTCTGTCAATTTTTTTTCTCAACACCAATGAGCTGCAAACCTTCTCATCGTCCTAACAAGTGCTCTTGTGTATCTATTCTACACTTGTAATGGAATTTGTAATTTATTTGAAGTAATAAAATATGTTTTTTGTGGTGTTGATCAATAGGGATAAAGAAAAACACACCACTTCATCATATCATCAACACTATGAAGTAGGAATGAAGAAAATAAGAAAAAAGGAGGTTTCGTCAGTATTTTAACAAAACTAGCACTCTACATACAACGGTGGTTATAGAACGACTTCCTTTTGGGGAGGCGGTCCTGTAACTGCCTCCTAGCTAAGGAGGTGGTCTTGTGACCGCCGGTCTGCAGCGAGTGGCAGTCCTTTCACTTTTGGTGGAAAAATAAATGGATGTTGAACGGTTCAAATTTGAACCAATTTTCTTTGTCTCTTCCTTTCTTACATCCCTTCACATCCTCCATTGTATGGGAGGACATGGGAAGGCTATAAATGCTTGAAGGAGAAAGAGAATTGATCATTAGAGGATCCAAAGAGGTCAAGATTAAAGTTTAATTATATGAGAGCAAGTGAGTAAGGAATTTTAGTGCTGGAGTAGATATGTAGGAGCAAGGTGTAAGAAATAGAGCAAGAAAGTACTTGGAAGGAAGGTTTACATTGTTGCTTGTTTTCACAACTTATTGTAATCTATAAAATTCAATTAATTGGCCAATGCAAGTGGGAAGAAAGACTAATTTCCCTTTCCCACTGGTTTTCCCTCAAATTGGGGCTTTCTAGGATAAAAATCTATGTGTTGTCTCTCTCATTTAATTAGCACTCTCTACAATTTTATTCTAAGCACTACTAAAATCATTCACTGAGCTCTAAAACTAACATTTTCCAAATTTAAAAGTAGGATAGTATATTTTTGTGATTTTGTAGATTTCTAAAGAATAATTTTATGGGTCATTTTGGTATCAGAGATGATAAATATCTAGGACTGTGGTATTCATTCTTGTGATTTTTATTATAGTGATAGGGTCCAAAGGCAAAGAATTTTTACCTTGTGAAGTAGATATTTGTACGAAGAACTAGCAACAGAGAATTTGAGCTCAAATGGAGGAAGAATACTCGGTCCCTAGAGTCAAGATGCTAGATACCATGATGGATAGATTGTATAGAAAATCACAAGAACTCACAGATCTACAAAAGAAGGTTTTGGTTAAGCAAGATTCCATGGACTCGCTTGTTTGAGCCTTGGCCAAACATTTTTGCATACGAAAGAGAAACGAAGAGGAATATGATGTGGAAGAACATGAAGAAGAGACTACAACTGTAAGAGAGAAGGTAAAATATTCTCATAATCCCTTTAAAGTCGAAATGAAATTTGAAATAAAGAATTTTGAAGGACAAGTAGATACAAAATTTCTTAATAAATGGATAAAATAGTTCGAAGTTTATTTTAGTGTGCATAATGTCACTCAGGCACAAAGGAATACCTTTACATGTTTCAAAATGGAAGGTCATGCTCTGGTTTGGTGGGAAACCCATCTAGCCACATGTGAAAAGAAGTAACTTCCTATTTTCAGTACTTGTAAGGGTTTTAAAGAATTTCTTAGAGCTAAATTTTATCCTATTGGCCATAAAACTGATCAGATGATTAAATGGTAGTACTTTAGGCAAGGAAATGATCAAAGTGTGTAGGACTATACTACGGAGTTTCAAAGACAAGCCATGTTTTTGAATATGGACTTGGAGGATGAGGAAATTTTGACCAATTATTTAGGACTTCATACTCACCTTCGGAGGAAGGTAATCTCCATGAATCCCAAATATCTCAATGAAGCTTCTATAAAAGCATGCTACATTGATGACAAGAATAAGCAAGGAGAAGTAGATCCAAGGGAGACCATTCAACAGATGAACAAGAAAAATAACAAGGGAAGACAAGTAACATAGGTAAATGGAAAGGTAAACATGTCGCTACTACTTTGCATAATTGTAAATATCCTAAGAATTTATGTAAGAATTGTGATATAAATGGACATACTACCACCACATGTTGGAAGTTGCATCCAAAATTACACCCAAAGCACCGAACCAAGGATTCCAAGAAATCCATGGCCACTGTGAAAACAAAAGGAGGAGGTGGAGATTGAGGAAGATGTCAGATGTAGACGAAAGGCTGGGATGCATGACCTCTAACATGTATGGGGGATTAGAAGAAGAAGATATGAGTAAGCTTTTTCTAAATCAAAATCCAAATTAAGAAGACAAAGGTAAATGCTTTAGTACATTTTGGTTCTCAATCGAATATGATTTTTGATGCGGTTGTAGAACAACTTGGTCTAGAAATTTATGCACATCCACATCCATACCCATTGGGATGGGTGAAGAGGGGTGTATAAATACAAGTTACAAGAAAGTATGAGTTTCAATTCGGGATAAATACCCAATATATTGATGTATTAGAGGCTGATATCATTCCACTTGATACATTATGACGTTGTCTTCAGAAGTCCTTACTTGTATGCCAGGGATGCTGTGTAATCATAAGGATGGTAGAATTGGTACAGATGGGTCAAGGATAGTGGTTAGTTTCAACATTCGGGCATACCAGAGAAAATCAAAGGAGGCTATGGTAAGTGCCAGCGTAAGCACCAAGACTTGTTTAGGAAAATCATCAGTTTTGTTTACTTTCATTGGAAAGAAAAGACAAAATGGACGATAAAGAGCACATATATTTCTAACCAAAGGATGGAGAATTTGGATAACACTTGTCAGTTTTTACAAAAGAAGCCACCACAGGAAGATGCTCATTCAAGGAGCAAAACAAAATTATGCTATGCAATCACCATATCTACCTACGGATTCATTGGACCTGACCGTGGGGCAACAAGAAGCAAGAGGAGATACAAGGAAAAATCCCCTGACTACTAACAACATCAGATTACATGGAGAGGATCAACCAATCCATATTAAGAGAGTAAATACAAGGAAGAAGAAATAAACCACTATAATATGGGACCTTTTCCATACTTGAGCAGGTTGGAAAAGAAACCTTCAGGCCAGACTTCATTTAGATACATGCGATAACAAGTTACAAGAGCTCACACCTACTAATGCCATCTATGGACATGACAAAGTAAGGAAACATACAAAAGCTGCCTTCCAAAGAGGATTATAATCAAGGAAACTTCAGAGGAGGATGTAGCACTGGAGTAATAGACCAAAGATCCACAAGAGTCTTGGCCGGTTGGACTAGGAGAGAAGACACCAAGGCAGGACCCAGTGGTACTCGAAGGAGCAAGAGAGGGAGTTGATTCCTCTACCAATCCCCCACTAAGATTTTTTGGGACCAAAAGCCTCCTAAGCAGGGGAGATATGATCCATTATGTATCATGAAAAAACACACCACTTCATCAGTTCCATCAACACTAAGAAGTAAGAATTGAAGAAAATGAAGGAAAATGAAGGTTAGGTCAGCAGGTTCTGGATAGAACCACCACTTTGTGTAGAGTGATGGTTGCATAATCACCACCGCCCTACCAAGGCAATGGCGGTCCTAAAATTGCCAATTTTCTACACTAGGCAGTGCGATCCTGACACTTTTGGTGGAAAAAAGAGAAATGGAGCCCATGAATGGACATCGAATTTGAAGCGCCGGATTGTCTTTGTCTCTTACCCTGTTGTGACCTTTCCCATTCTCTAGTGCACAGGAGGACATGGGAGAAGAATATAAATGCATAAGGAGGAGACAAGAGAATTGATTATTTAAAGGATCTAAAGATATCAAAGAGAAAAGGTTTAATTGTATGAGAGCAAGTGAGCAATGATCTTTCAGTGCATGGAGTGGAATTATAGGAGTAAGGTGTAAGAAACAGAGCAAGTAAGCACTAGGAAGGGAGTGGTTTACATTATTGTCTCCATTTTCATAACTTCTTGTAATCTATAAATTGTCTATTAATTAACCAATAAAAGTGGGAAGACAGAGTAGTTTTCCCCTTACCTTACTGGTTTTCCCCTTCCAGTTGTGGGTTTTCATGATAAAAATATGTTATGTGTTCGGAGTCTCTGAATTCTAATTAGCACTATTCTTTGCAATTTCCTTTCTATAAGCACTACGATAATCAGTCACTAAAGCTCTAATCTTCAATCAATCTTTCATTTTCCAAAGTTGAAATTACGAACAACATAGTTATATGCGATCTCACAGAGTTCCAAAGTAGAACTTTACGGATTGGGTGTTCTATCAAGACTGACATTTTTTTTTTTGTATTTTGATTATCCTCTCTATTCTTGTTTTTCAAGAACTTCTGGATGTATTTTTCATTCAGTAGGTTTATTTGATGGTGATCTCATGGAGATCAAATGGTGAATTCTACCATGTTCTATCCACATAACTTGGCCTCTTTCTACTACATTTCTTCTTCATTATAGTAATGACTTAGTAGGATTGATGTGCTCCCATTCTATTAGCACTGGTTGATCACCTCTGTTACCTGGAAACCTTCATAATTATTTCACATAGCACTGGATGATCTGTTCCTTAGTAGCTTGGAAATCGTATATTAGGACTAGATAGCTATGTTTCCTCATCAAGCTTACGAAAAAGACTGTCAATCTTTAGGATTAGGTAGAGGAACCATCCTTCTCTTGAGGTCCACCTTGAGTAGCAAGTACCACAACCTTAAAGAAGGTCCACTTTTGTCACAATCATATCTTCTGATTGGTCAATTTAAGTTTTCCCTTACCTATTATTAGGTTGTTAGATATTGGTCATAACAATACTGATTGTCCTGGAAGTGAACTCTCATGTATAATCTTTAAAAAGCCACTTCTTGGTGTGTCCTATACCTCTTTCCCTATCTTCTTAGTATACTCTATGGATGCACATTACCTAAGTCTCATCTCTATACTAAACTTGACTACTTCTTTAGCACTAAGAAGTGTATGTGATGCTAGCCATGCAGAGAAGATCCTACGTGATCCTGATAGATGTTAAGCCTTGTGAGCAGTTCAGTAATATTATTCCACCATCTATTATGAAAATTTTCACTTCTGTAGATCAGTTATTATGCACAATAATTTCTTGCTGCACTTCTCGGTGCTTCAACTGCAGTGTCTTGTAACAACACCTTTTCGGGATGCAAGATGTAACACATGATTTTCAAATCACCTATAATGATACTTGTCAATCTCCTTTCATCCCTTATTTTTTTTTCAAGTTGAGGATCGATATCCCAGTGCCAAAAAATTCAGGACTATCCTTTTGGTGGCCATATAACTGCCTTCCTGCACTGATCGTGCTCTTGACCTAAAATCTCTATATGTACAATATCCATAATTTTGACTTATGTCCTTCACCTTCCTTTCTGGAATCTCAAAAATTCCTAACATTTAACCTCAGTTTCCATTGCACGCTTGTCCTTTCTCTAATGATTGAGATTTCTATAGTGGCACTAACATGAGGATCCTTCACATGACAACATGGATGCCTTATCCATTTACGTTGCTGAAAAGTTGACTGATCTTCTGAAGATGGAGGTGGAGGATCATTCCTTGTGTTGGAGAATTTATAAGGAGGATTGGATGAGGACGATGGAACATGATGCTACTTGGAAATTTGTCAGGGAGAAGAAATGTAGCATTGGTTTCTAAGGGTGGCATTACAATATCTACTTGTTGTAGATAGGAACATTGAATCATTATGGAACAGTAGTAACTACAGACCCACTTCGTTGTATGGGGGTATGCCCTAAGGAGTCACATATAACTGGTGTGGTTGTCAAACTACAAGTTATTATGTCACTTGAGTTAGAAGTTTCTTAGACTCTATGTGCCTAGGGTGATAGGGTAAGAAACCTCTTTGGAGGAGAGAAAAGGAATTTTTTCTTCATATTTGTTGTTTGGTGGAAGTGGTTGTCTATGTTGGATACTCAGTATGTTTTTCGAGTTTTTTGGGAGGTTTATGGAGTTATTTTGGGAGGATTATGGAGATTGGGAGGTATATGGAGTTGGTATTATGATTTACATGAGCAGTCATGTGAGATTCTTGGGTTATGTTTCTAAGCTTATGGAGGATTTATGTTCCTCATTGATGATGTGATGTTGATCCCATCTTGAGGTTGTGTAGTTATTGTTTTGGTGTTGAGTTACGTAAAAATTCCAGTATGGGTATTAGTGAGGGTTTTTTTTATATTACACTTATGTTTCTATATGAGTACTATTTGTTTTCATGGGTATGTGTGTGTGTCGAGTACTATGTTGTGCGGATGTTGTGTAGTTACAGTTGTGGTGTTGAGTTGCATAAAAATAGAGTATGGGTATTATTCTAGATTTGTTTTATATGACACTTATGTTATGAGTACTATTTGTTTGATGGGTATGCCTGTGTGTCAAGTACTATGTTGTGTGGATTGTATGTTTTCTTTCCATAGTCGGGGTGAGGTATTGTGATGTGATACAGTTGTGAAAGGATGTGTGAGGATGTTTTTTGGGTTGTTATTGAATTATGTTTGATGTTCGTCTGACCATTTTGATGTCATGCTATTTTCAGAACCTCATTAAAACAATTCAATATAAATCCTAAATAATGAAATATTATGAGCTTTAGGATTAAGAAATACTATAAAGGAAAAGACTAACTAATAAAGTGAAAGAGGACTAAAAATCTTCACAGAACATTAAAATTTAAGAAATTATCAAAAACTTCTTGAATTCCTTGTGGTTTTGTTCTATCAACAAGTTATTTTCCCTAGACGGAACTTTTCATTGTTGAATTTCCTTTCTTACATAACCCTCTAGCTAATATTCACGTTGTGTTGCATTTTTTGGCGTGAGTGAGTTCGTGTTATCATTGAGGTAAAAGGTGAATACACATTAATAAAAAAAGGTGTATGAGGTATTGAAGTGATATAGGAAGTGTTTTATGATTATTACATGGTTATACATGTTTTTCAAGGAAGAAGAGTGGAAACAATGAGACATGCCTAGTCAAGACGACCTAATCAGGTGGCATAGTCTACATGGGTGATAGAGTATGATAGTTTCAGATTCATGATGGATTGAGGAGAATGGTATAGGTATGGATATCATAATTGGACTATTTTGAAACACTCATGTGAGTCTCATATTGTAGGTACATGTTTGAACATGGTTTATAGGTGATCATTTAGACCTAGTTTAGGTGCTTGGAGGCCAAATAGAGCATGAGAGTGAGTTGCAAAGATATGTGATCCCATGAGGGAATTTGGAGGTGTGATACATGTTTTCTCAAGTGTTTCATGAACTTTTGAATAAGTTTTATTTATAGGTATGGTTTTTTTCTACTTTTCCAAGACTATACTAGACCTAATTCTAGTGTTTGGTGGCCTATTGGTGCATGATACTCACTTGCAGAAGTGTGTGATCCCTTAGAAACAATCATGAAGGTGTGTCATAATATATTAATTTTGTATAGGTAGTTTATATTGGGTTCATGTATGATTTTTTTTGTTATAACACTTAGTTTTGACCTGTACTATGAAAAACCCTAAAGCATAGTCATGTAATTCATGGTGGTTGAGAAGATATAGAGATATTTATGAGAAGGTGATCATTTGATATTTTATAAAAGGGTATATTGGTGTTATGGGAAAAAATTCAAGGTTTCATGATGAACATTTTACAAGTATTTTGACTCCTATCGAGCTCAAGAAGGTACATTTTCAGCTCGAGGTGAGAGAAATTTACTTGGTTTACACATGTAATATCTACGTGGGACACTAATACTTTCATGGATGTTGAATCATGGAACCAACAAGATCTCATAGTTTGAATGAAATCAAATGAGGCTCTATCTTTTATGGAAAAATGTTAAGAAGGTCAAAACCCTTCTTCAAACCGAGTTTAATAGCAATGGAGGAAATATTTCTTGTTTGAGTCTAGAATTAATTGAATCATCAAATGTGATGATTGAATGATGGATATTACTCTCCTATATTTCAGATGGTGGTGGTTTCAAGTCATGAAAATTAGTGAAGCCCACACACAAGTCCTTATTTTAAGGAAAAATGTATTACTATTAGGTTTTCCATTAAATCCTATGACTAAATTGGTTTTTTCAGTTGTTAAGGAGCTATGTTACATGTTTAAAGTAATTTCAGATATTTTGAGTTGATTTTATGACCTACAAAGGTCGAAATAGGTTGATTATTTTTTGGGCTAAAAAGGTAGTTTTAGGAGTCATGGAGAATGAATGCTTTTGGGAACTTGTGGACTTTATGATGATGATTTATAGCCTTGGATGTTTTTTAGACATTTCATATGATGTGTTGGGTTAGTTTTTTGAGCTCTAGAATTCAATTAAGGTGGCATGAAGAAGGTCACAAGTTGATCTAGTTTGATATATTTAGGAAACTAGGGTTTTGGTCTAAAGATTGTATGGTAAGACTAATATCTTGGCTTATCTGATGATTGATATCCATTTGACAGTGAATAGGGATGAATTTTTATCCTATTTAATTCATTAATGGATCTTGAAAGTGTCAGCAAGGATGAAACAAGGTTCTACTTCTAGAATTGTTTTCTAAACAGTTCAAGCTGCTGAAAAGGAGAAGTTATTCTATTGTCTTTATTAGTTGATTAATGAGGTCTAACATGTTTGGTAATTATATTCAAGTTATTTTCTTTACATTTATTTTTCACATGTCATATTTGAGTTGTTTTGATGTGGTTTTGGTCTTCATTGTTGTAGATTAATTCTTGGAGGTGCCTAGTTTGAGTAGGAAATGGTCCTACTTGAAGGTGCAATGAGAAGAATGAATGATGGAGAGTTCCTTGTTTACGTTGATTATTCTTATATGGTTTCCTTGACTTGTGTAAAGAATTTTTATTCTTGAGAAATTTTCATGAAGTTATTAGAGATCTTGGAGTGCTCGATGAAGGAGAAACTAGCCTTTTAGGCACAGTTGTGGTTGTTAGATGTCTTGGTGCATTGATGACACACATGGGTCTTTGATAATGATTTATATGATCATTTTGGTATGTTTTATGTTTTTGATGACCAAACTTAATTGTTGTAGTTGACCTGTGGTAACTTAAGGTGTATGTCAAGTATAAAATTGCATCTTATTTATTCATTTATGAACTATTGTGGTGAGAGGTAAATAGTGAAAACTAGGTGTGAGTTTCAAAGAGGTATGAGGGAATCAATGAATATATTAGAGAGTGTGTGAATGTCTAAGTAATTTCGAATAGCTACTGTGAAAGGTCAATTTTCCTAATTAGCCCATGAAATGGTGAGATTGAGTGAAGTAGGAGAGAGTGTGTTTGAATTTATTTTTTAGGTGTATGAGTTGAAATTGTGACCACTATTAGTTGTGTAAGCAACATATCAGTAGTGTTATTCTATTCAAAAAATTATGCGATTAGTAATATTGATTCAATTTCTTTTTTTTTATTAATATCAATAATGGTTTCTAGGGGTGGGTACTCCTTATGAATTCGGTGCTTCACTAAACAAATATTGTGTGATTTTTCATATTCATGAAATTAATTTGGTTTGTGTAATATAATAAAAATTTCTAGTGGATTTTCTTCCCTTTGAGTTTTTCCCACTTTATATCTTGTGTTCATGTCTACTCTCTTTTTTATGATCTTATGGATGGATGTTTCATATTTTTCTGCACACACTAAAGAATGGTTGAGTAATTAATGGTTCATATAAGTTAAAGTAATTGAAGTAGGGTTTTTGAAGGACTCCTTCACGCCCCTCTCAGTCCATTGTGCTTCAAATAATTTGTATCAAAGAATGGTATTTTAAAGAATTTTAATCACTTGAAAGGATATCCTTTGAGCACAAGTATGGAAGGCAGCCTAGTTCATCATGGGAAGACACTTTTTCTTAGAATAAGAAGTTTTATAAAGATCTTAAAAATTGAGTCATGACTATCACTTATTAATGTATCCTTGTCAAGAGATACATTTCTTTGATTGGACCATGAAGATGGTAAATGAGGAACATCCTATAGAGTTAAGTCTTGTGAATGGTAAGTCAAAATAGAGGGAAGAGGAAGAACGATGTCAAATTTCACTACTTTTCATACTCAAAATGAAGGTTTAACTTGTTACATTGACAATGGTTGTTCCAAACATATGAGCACTAAAAAAGAGTAAATTTATCTCTCTTAATGAACATAAATCTCGTTCATTCATATTTGGAGATAATACAACTATAAGGATTACTGGTAGATGCACATTGAGCCTAGACAATGGAAATACTATAAAAAATAATTTTCTGTATGTCAAAGGACTGAAACAAAATCTACTTAATGTAATTCAAATTTTTAAACAAGCTTATATCCTATGCTTTGATGATAAGGGGTGTGCTTACAAAAATCACACCAATGCACTAAGGGGAGCTTGGAAAACTGTAACACATTCCTGAAATGAAAATAATCTTCATTTATGTAAGCAATATACACCAAAACCTGTAATGAACATGGGAAAAAAACACATATCCTACAAGCACAATAAGAGGCAAGAAGAAATAATGAAAATAGTGCAAGGATTGACAATGTAATCACAAACACGACTTTCATTACTCCATGAAATTTGCATAGTATATTGTTATAATATGGAGAGGCATGGAGCCATTAAAAAGATTTAAAGGAATGCTTGAAACCCCAAGAAGAAATGGGGTACATGGGAGAAGAAAGGTGATCAAACCTTTACACAATATAACCCCTTACAATTTATAGAGGAAGAGATGAGGAGGGATAGGGAAGAAAATATGAAAATTCACTCTAATCTCCAGCAAAATCCATCATTGTTCTTGTAGGAGTGATGGGTAAGTCTGCAAGGCCCATACTCCATTGTACCTTGTTTGTTGGGGAAAAAAGGAATCCCAAACCTCATTATTTTGGGTAGATGAGAAATTTGGAACTATTCCTCTAAAATTGTGGACTTTATTTCCCCAATTTGAAATATTTAAAATGGATAGTTGTGTAGAGGACACTAAGATATTTCCCAAAAGTTTGATTTTGTGCAAATCCGAGATTCTAGTCAAAATTTATGTCCATATGAAGATGAGGGTGCCACACCATAATAAATGCAAGTGGTTAATCTACTTTTTCAAACTCTAACCTTGCATCGTACCCTCTAAAATCCTAAATTTCATACTTCCAAGGGTCAGGGATCTAGGTTTTTAAACTTCGAATATCGTCACCACTGTTCATCTGACAAGTTGGCTCGAGGGTTTTGTATTGTCAAACCTCTGAAGTATAAATTTTGGACATTGGAGTTTGGACTCCCATCTCATATTATGCAGTATTGTTCATTTGGCCAAAATGTTTCAAAATTCCAAAACCTCGAAGTCTAAAATTTGGACTTGAGTTTTCAGAAATTTGTGTTTTCGGGGATTCAGGTTTTAGACTTTTGAGGCTTAAGGTTTCGGGGTATTCGGCTCATTTTTTGCATTTTGTGCACCAAAAAATTTGAATCATTCAATTCCCAAATTCCAAAAAAAAATCAGAATTCAAGCCTTTTCCACCTTTCAAATTGCTCTCTCGGCTCAAGCCCAAGAATTTGTTTCCTCCTTGTTTGGCCTACATGGCCCCCTAACTTCGGAAAATACCTTTCTTAGCTCTCTTCTATAGCTCAACAATTTTTTACACTACCGAATCCTCTTGTATTTGGCTCAAAGATTCATTATTGGCCTAACCCCAAACCCTTGTGATCATTTCATTTCATTCTCTCACTAATTTGAGTCTTGAATTACCAATGCGAGCTCCTTTGGATAAATTGATCCTTCCATTTTATCTTTGTAAGGTCTTGTTTGTCCAATTTTGCCTAATGGGAAAAATCGGTTAACAGGTTTATTTAGAAGAAACCATAACAACTACCTAATAAACCCCTTATCTATAACTAAACCCCCACCTAAAAATAGTGAGAAAAACCTCCTTTTGGGGTAAATTGTTTTCTCCAAATTGGCTAGAAAAGACATTCTAAGAAACTTTTTCTATAGGAGGGGCAACTAGAAGTGCCATTTTAAGTTGTTTTCACCATTTTTAGTTTTGAGTCATTTTGAGTTTTGGAGGCCACTAAGGCCTCAGAAAACAAAAAAATCTTGGCATTCCATTTTTTTACATAATCGGTTGTAATACTATATATTCAGTTTATTTTTTGCACTATTTTGTGCTAACCAACCATATAGTTGGGAATAGTCTAACCAACCACTATGGAAAAAAATTCTCCAAAATTCTTGTTTCTTGACTCACAATTACTTTGTGGTGAAAATTATGCCACATTGAAGAACAAAATCCAAACTCAGCTTGAGTTAGAAGAGATTTGGCCTGTTGTGAATGGTTTCACAACCACATCAATAGATGATGTAACCCAACAACATCACTTTGATAGGGCCAATAAAAAGGCCAAGATGATAATAGTTTTATGATTATGATGATGTACAACCCCACATTTTAAATGCCACATCATCAAAAGAAGCATGGGACAAGTTGAGCACCATGTCCTAGGCCAAAAACACGAACACTATATTGAACTTGTAGAGTCACTTTCATACAATCAAATTCAAATTGAATGAGAAAGTGGAAGTTTTTGTATAAAGAGTTGAAAAATTGAGGGCTTCACTTCTATTATTGGGAGAGGAGGTCACTAATACATCTCTCATGCCCATTGTTCTAAGACAAGTTCCTCCATCTTACCACATTGTTGTTACAACACTAAACTTGTGAAATCAAACCATCATTTTTGAGAATTTGGTGAAATTTTTGCAATAAGAAGAAGAATTGTACAACAAATGTGATGAAGAGGAGTATACACTATCTTATCTTTAGAAAGGAAAAGCAAAAGCACAATCTTCACAAAATTCGCAAAACCAACATTAGCAAGGGGACAAGAAAAAATAGAAATGTCCAATCTACAAAAGAGGACATGATTTGAAAGGTTGCTGGTTCAACATGCACAAGAAAGGTTCATCAAGGAGTTTTAGACCTCAAAATCATCAATCTCATCAAGATAAATCACATTACAGGTAATGGAAAAATAAGGGTAACCTGCGAAAGAAACCCCATTAGAAAGGAAATGTAGTTGTGCAAGAAGATCATTCAAATGATGAGGAATTCTTGTGCACTACCCATTCTAGTGAACCATCCACGTCATCTAGTGTGGTTTGGTACATTGATTCAGGAGCCACTTGATACATGTCTTGGTACAAATACTTGTTTACTACCATGAGGGATACACCTTCAAAAAACCCATTTTCATTAGGACATGATTCTTCTTACACAATACAAGGTATTGGGAATATTTCTCTACCTATTGCTTCACAAAATTATAGATTGTCAGATGTATTATATGTCCCTGGTTTAACAAATAATTTACTATCAGTTAGTCAAATTCTAGATAATAATGTGAATAATGAATTTGATAGCAATTTTGTAATAAAGTGTGATCTATTCAAGACAAAACGAGAGGCTCATTAAACTTGATGAAAATCCCTCCAATGTGGTATGTATGTTCCAATGTCACTTTGTCCACTGGGAAGATCAAGCACTAGTGGCTAAGAATTATTCCTCTACACAGTTGTGGCATTGGAGACTTGGTCACATCACTTTCAAATATCTCAATACACTTCACCAGTATGATATAGTGAGAGGCTTTCCATCTCTCAAGAAGGATACATATAAGTGTCCTAACTACCTAGCAGGTAAACAAAATAGAGCTCCATTCCAGAAGAGTATTTATTGAGATTTGGGTAAGCTTGATCTAGTTTATATAAATCTTTGCAGTCTAATGTAACCTAGTAATTTTGGATTTTAGTATTTCATGCTATGTGTTGATGATTTTTCAAGAAAAATGTGGATTTTTTCTATTCGTAATAAAAATTATGCTTTAAATAACTTCAAAATTTTCAAAGTGGATGTAGAGAATGAGAATGGTCATCATATCAAATATCTTTTCTCAAATCGAGGGGGTAATTCACTCTTAAAGAGTTCAAATCCTACTTACAATCTCGTAGGATTTGTTGAGAGATGCCTCCTTCACACACACCACAACATAATGATATTGTTGAGAGAAGGAACTATACTATCATGGAGATGGTGTGTTGTATGATTGATGATTCTGGACTAGCAAGGAAATTCTAGGCAGAAGAAGAAAAGGAAATAATATATTTTCTAATTAGAGTTCCCTAGGTTACTCTTGATGGAGTTACACCACATGAAGCATGGTTGAATCTGAAACCATCAGTTTCACACCTCAAAGTATTTGGGTGCAAATCGAGTATGTACATACCCAAGTAAAATAGAAATAAGTTAAATATGAAATATCATAAACTCATTTTCATTAGCTACACTCAAGAGGCTCTTGGGTATATATTGATGGATCTAAAGACCAGAAAAGTATACACTAGTAGAGATGTTCAGTACTTTAAGAAGAAGAAAGCTGATAATCATTCTTTAGAATGACCTAATGTAGATAGTCCACATGTTGTAAAAACATAAGAAGATATTAGCACTGATGATAGTGATGATGGGGATTATGGTGATGATCAGATAGGATCAAAACCCATGAGAACTATGTTAAGTTGTGGAGCCTATTTATCATGTGTGAAAGTGTTGAAGACTGTACACTAAGAGTACTGTACACTTTTCATGTATCCTTGTCGGGGTTTGGGGTCGGGCCAGAGCCCTGAGCGGGGGGTCCGGGGGCAGTAGCCCCCGAAGGGGTTCGAGGGCGCAACCCTCGAAAATAATTTTTTTAGGCGTAAATTTTTTTGGCCTCGAAAAATGCACCCGACATATCGGGAAACATGCTTTTCTCATATGGGTGAGTTTTTTGACCCATAGGTTTATGGGACGGGTTTTGCCCATGGTTTTGATACCCACGGTTTTGTAAAACTGCTTAAGCAGTTGTCTATTTATATGGTCTTATGCATATGATAGATGTACAAGCAAATGTATTGCAGATGTGTTTTGAATTCGAGCTGTGAATTCTGTAGAGTTTGTTGAGCATAGCTCCAAACGGATCTGGGTATTGTATTGAGAGAGCGGTGGCTTGTAATAAAATTTGAGCAAGTGATTCTTGGTGGACATAGCCCAAATTGGGTGAACCACATTAAATATTGTCTCTTTGTGTTGTGTTATTTTATTTTGTGCAATTTTATTTGAGATCTGTAATAATTTCTGCATATTAGTTTCTACTGTTGCGATTCTGTGAGGGATTATTCCGCATATTTTATCCCTTATTTCCTAACAATTGGTATCAGAGCCTGGTTTGGTTTGCTGAAGTGTTGAATCACAGGGAAAGTTTTTAGCTTGAGTGGGAGCTATGGCAGATGAAGGAAGATCTAGGGTTGATAAATTCAACGGGTAGAATTTCAGTCTTTGGAAGATGCAGATGGAAGATTACCTTTATCAGAAGGATCTTTATACTCCATTGTCTGAGAAGGTGAACAAACCCTCGAGTATGACAGATGCGGAATGGGATTTGTTGGATCGGAAGGCACTTGGAACGATCCGGCTGAGTCTTGCATCTTTGGTATTATTTAATGTTTCAAAGGAAAAGACTACAAAAGATCTAATGGATGCATTAGGGAAGTTGTATGAAAAACCCTCTGCCTCTAATAAGATATTTTTAATGAAAAAGTTGTTTAATATGAAGATGTCTGAGAATAGTTCAGTAGCAGATCATTTAAATGATTTCAATATAGTAGTGAATATGCTAGCTTTGGTTACAATAGAATTTGATGAAGAAGTTAGGGCTTTATTAATTTTGTGCTCTTTACCTGAGAGTTGGAATAGCCTGGTAATGGCAGTAAGTAACTCGGTTCCAGCTAACTCAAAGTTGAAGTTTGAGGATGTTGTAGGGGTGATTCTAAGCGAGGAAATGTGAAGAAAAATCTCTGGGGAATCTTCTACTTCAGGGAATGCTTTGACAGTGGAAACTAGAGGGAGACAGAAGAATAGAGGAAACCATGGAAAATCAAAAGATCGGGCAAGGTCAAAATCCAAGAACAAGATTGTATGCTGGAATTGTGGAAAGCCTGGGCATGCAAAGAAGGACTGTTGGGAGCTTCGGGATAAGAAGAAACAACAAGAAGAAAACAAGGAGGCAAATGTGGCAACGGGTAATGTATGTCAGGATGCTTTGATTCTTTCTTTGCACAATATTACTGAATCTTGGGTTTTAGATTCAGGGGCTTCTTTCCATGCTTCTCCACATAGGCATTATTTTGTTGATTATGTTCAAGGAGATTTTGGGCATGTTTTTCTTGGTGATGATGAGCCTTGCAGCATAGTTGGAAAAGGTTCTGTTCAGGTTAAGATGCAGAATGGGAATACTTGGCTATTGAAGGATGTCAGACATGTGCCTACATTAAGACGAAATTTGATATCGGCAGGGCAGTTGGGAAGTGATGGTTGTACTATGATATTTACAGCAGACTCTTGGAAGGTTACCAAGGGTGCTCTTGTGGTGGCAAGAGGTAAGAAGGTTGGAACCTTGTATTTAACCACTGATAGTACTAATGATTGTAATCTTGTGGCTTCAGATGCAGATACAACATTATGGCACTATAGGCTCGGTCATATGAGCCATAAGGGCATGAACATCATAAAGAAGAATTTTCCTGGATATACAGAAACAGGTTTCGATTTCTGTGAGAACTGCATATATGGGAAACAGAAGCGAGTAAGGTTTCTCAAGGTTGGACCTACAAAGAAAGAGAGTAAGTTAGAGCTGGTGCATTCTGATGTGTGGGGGCCGGCTCAGGTATCATCTCTTGGGGGTTCAAGTTATTATGTTACTTTTATTGATGATGTAATAAGGAAAGTTTGGGTTTATTGTATTAGAAACAAATCTGATGTATTTGACACTTTTGTTAAATGGAAAGCCTTGGTAGAGAATGAAACAGGTCTTAAGCTAAAATGTCTCAGGTCAGATAATGGAGGGGAGTATTGCAGCAATGAATTTGATGATTACTGTTCTAAGAATGGAATCCGCAGGAAAAAGATGGTTCCAGGAACTCTGCAACAGAATGGGGTATCAGAAAGGATGAACAGAACAATAATGGAACGTGCTAAGAGCATGAGGTTACATGCAAGACTGCCTCTTTCTTTTTGGGTAGAAGCGGTGAGCACAACTGGTGTACTTGATAAACAGAGGACCCTCAAGTGCCTTGGATGGAGGCATACCTGAGGAGGCTTGGTATGGTAAGAAAGTTGATTATTCATTTCTTAGAGTCTTTGGATGTGAGGTGTTTGTTCACATAGACAAGGATGATAGGATTAAGCTAGAGGCTAAATCAGAAAAATGTACTTTCATTGGTTATGGTGGTGATGAATTTGGATATAAATGTTGGAGTATTAAGGACAAGAAAATCATTCGATCTAGGGATGTGGTCTTTAATGAGAAATTCATGTATAAGCAGCAGTTGCAGGAAAACAGGGAAGAATCCAAGAAAGAATATGCAGCGGTAGAGGATCTTCCAGATGGGAAAGTGACACATGAATTAGTTCAGGAACCCCCTCAACAGGAACCCCAAACTCCTATATTGAGGAGGTCTTCTAGGGTAAGAAGAGAACCTGAATGTTTTTCTCCTTCTCTTTATTATTTATTACTCACTGATAGTGGAGAACCAGAGAGCTTTGATGAAGCAATGCAGGTAGATGCTAGGAAGAAGTGGGAGCAAGCCATGGATGAGGAGCATCAGGCTCTCATGGAGAACCAGACATGGGATTTGGTAAAGCTACCCGAAGGAAAAAGAGCATTACAGAATAAGTGGGTGTTTAGAGTCAAAGAGGAAGAAGGAGGCAAGAAAAGATACAAGGCCCGGTTGGTGGTCAAGGGGTTTGCACAGAAAAAAGGTATAGATTTTGATGAGATTTTTTCTCCTGTAGTAAAAATGACTTCTATCAGAATTGTTCTTGGAATAGTGGCAGCAGAAGACTTGCACTTAGAACAACTTAGATGTAAAGACTGCATTTCTCCATGGTGATTTGGAGGAGGAGCTATATATGCAGCAACCAGAAGGATATGAAGTCAAAGGTAAAGAGGAGATGGTGTGCAAACTGAAGAAGAGCTTGTATGGCTTGAAACAAGCTCCATGTCAATGGTATAAGAAATTTGATAGCTTCATGATGGAGCAAGGTTATATCAGATGTCATTTTGACCATTGTGTGTATACAAAGAAATTTGAGGATGGAAGTTATATTATCCTGTGTTTGTATGTTGATGACATGCTGGTTGTAGGTAAAAACATGCAGGAAATAAAAGTACTCAAGAAGAAGCTAAGTGAATCATTTGCTATGAAGGATTTGGGTGCAGCCAAACAAATCCTTGGTATGAGGATATCTTGGGATAGGAAGGAACGGAAGCTGACTTTATCTCAGGAAGAGTACATTAAGAAGGTCTTGGAGAGGTTTAATATGCAGGATGCTAAACCGGTTGGGACTCCTTTGGCAGGCCATTTCAAGTTATCAAAGGAGTAGTGTCCCAAGACAGAGCAGGAGAGAAACCAGATGTCCAAGGTACCTTACTCATCAGCAGTTGGTAGTTTGATGTATGCCATGGTATGCACTAGGCCTGATATTTCCCATGCAGTGGGAGCTGTGAGTAGATTTATGAGTGATCCAGGTAAAGAGCATTGGCAAGAAGTAAAGTGGATCCTTCGGTATTTGAGAGGGACCATGGGGACAGTTTTGTGCTACTAGTGGATCAAACACCACTTTACGTGGTTATGTAGATTCAGATATGGCTGGAGATGTAGACAACATGAGGAGCACGACAGGTTATATTTACACTGTAGGTGGGACAACAGTGAGTTGGATTTCACGACTACAGAAGTTGGTGGCTTTGTCAACCACAGAGGTTGAGTATGTTGCTGCCACAGAGGCAAGCAAAGAGATGATTTGGTTACAACAATTGCTTGAGGAGTTGGGGCATAAGCAGGAGGAATGTAAGCTGCATAGTGATAGTCAGAGTGCTATACACCTAGCTAAGAACTCTGCTTTCCACTCTAGGACAAAGCATATATAGTTAAGGTACCATTTCATCAGGATAACTTTGGAGGAAGAGAAGTTGAAGTTGGAGAAGATTCATACCAGTCAGAATCCTACAGACATGATGACCAAGGTGGTCACAAGGGAAAAACTGAATTTGTGTTCAGCTTTGGTTGGTCTTCACAGAAACTAGTGAAGGGTTGAGAAGCTTGCTCAGAGGAAAACTAGTCTCCAAGTGGGAGATTGTTAGGTTGTGGAGCCTATTTTTCATGTGTGAAAGTGTTGAAGAATGTACACTAAGAGTACTATACACTTTCCATGTATCCTTGCCGGGGTTCAGCAGCCCCCGGGCGCAGCCCCCGAAAAAAAAAAAATTAGGTGTAAAATTTTTTGGCCTCGAAAAATGCACCCGACATATCGGGAAACGTGCTTTTCTCATATGGGTGAGTTTTTTGACCCATAGGTTTATGGGACGGGAATGGTTTTGATACCCACGGTTTTGTAAAACTACTTAAGCAGTTGTCTATTTATATGGTCTTATGCATATGATAGATGTACAAGCAAATGTATTGCAGATGTGTTTTGAATTCGGGTGTGAATTCTGTAGAGTTTGTTGAGCATAGCTCCAAACGGATCTGGGTATTGTATTGAGAGAGTGGTGGCTTGTAATAAAATCTGAGCAAGTGATTCTTGGTGGACGTAGCCCAAATTGGGTGAACCACGTTAAATATTGTCTCTTTGTGTTGTGTTATTTTATTCTACAATTTTATTTGAGATCTATAATAATTTTTTGCATATTAGTTTCTACTATTGCAATTCTATGAAGGATTATTTCACATATTTTATCCCTTATTTCCTAACAAACTGTACAATGCTATGGGGATGTTGTGATGTGACTATCTAGGTGATTCAAACGCCAAAAGATCAGATGCTCAACTGTATACACCCAAAATTGGACTATGCAATCATTCTAAAGCCCTTTTCAATTAACAGGTACCCCCTTATTTGATGACCCCTTCCACACATTTTTATTAATCTAACTTGACCCATATTAAACTCCATTATTACCTCACCCAGTCCACCTCACCTTGGACTCATTCCAAGGGCATTTAACTATCATTGAGACTAGATGCATCACTTCACTGGAACTAACTTAAGAATTCTTCCACCAGGGAAGGACCTAATATTAATTGCTAACATGGACCTCTTCCATCAAAGTTTTCAGTAGTTTTTAAACATGAACTAAGACTACTTAGCCCATAATTACATGTACTTGACCCACATGCATAAAATGGAATAGATAGACTATGAGGATTTTTTTTGAAAATTTGACTATTTCTCGCTAACTGACACTGGTATATTCCTCGGTCGATGTCAGTCACGGAACTGCCATTGGTTCCTAAATCAATATTAAGGACTTATTTCATATTATCATTGTTGTACCCGTAAGTCTGGGATTCCTGGGTTAGTTCAGAGTATTGATTATTCAATCACATTTGTAGGTTGTTAGTTCAATCGACACCTATGACTATATCATACTTATGTAATCAGAGCATCAAACTCTTCATCCAGTAATCATATTACTATATTTTGGCTTCTCCAAGCTTGATTGGATTCGCTTTCTGGATAATCACTCTAACCAAATTTGCTACCATTTGGCACTCAGATCTCGAGAATCGTTTCTCTTATGCACATTGTACGAGAGCTAATCCATTCCACCTTCTTACCAATCTCCAAATCGGCTGATAATTATTTTGAACTAGGTTATTGATTTCATTAGCTTTAGAAAATAGATTAATTTATCTTTTTATGATGTAGGCTCCTTCCTCTCCTAGATATGCTCCCATCAATCCCATTCACCTAACACTCTACCAACCAAAACCACTGTTACTTCTTGTCAACTACCCCTGATTTACCCCTGGTGAGTCTTCATCCTAAACCCCTACACCCTACCTAAGACCTCCCAATACTTTGTGTAATCACGTAGGGAGCCTAAATCAACCTCTTATCTACCTTAACAACCCAATTACCCCTATCATGTTTCAGTTAGCCCAAGGCGTTGGGATCTAAAAAGCTATAACCAGTGACCGACAGTCAGTTACCAAACTGGTATCGGTCTTTGTGTCATTAGCAATTTCCCCTCAGACCAGCAAGCTTATTCATCCATTTGGCCCAAAACTCTCCAAATCCTCCCAATACTTCACCCAGACACTCTACCATTGTCATCTGTTCTTCTAGATCTTAATCCTATATTTAAGGTCATTTAAGAGTGTAGATTTATGATTATTTGATATTTATTGAAGATACCCAAGATCATATAAATCCCATAGTAGGACCTTCTATTTGATATGGATTTATTTGGTCATTAGGAGGGTTGTATTAAGACATGGATTGACAGCCTTTGAAGGAAGCACCCCACTTCCCGTAAAAATCCATTTTATGCTAGGAATATTTTATGACCGGTAATGCTATTAATCACTATTTTATTGGTACCATTCCTTTGCTATCTCAGGTAGCACCTTCCCAGACACATTTTTTTGAGTTCTCTATAATTGAGCTCTCATTGTCAAATTATCAACAAATGGTATGCAATCTCTTCAATGAAGCCTCCAGGTATTCCTCACGTACCATTTTTGACCTTGGCTACCTTTTAAATCATTTTAGTCATACGATACTCCTATATGTTTGAAACACCAATGTATCAATGAAATGACTGAGCTGATATTGGTTCAGAATTGCACATCAAGAGAAAGAGACTATAAACACTACTATGTGGTAAACTCGAAATGTAATATTGTGGTGACATCCATTTTTTTAAGCCTTTGACATTTTTGGAATCCTCAGGTGGAGTGAAAGACTTCAACATATGCATGTGGATCTGGATGCTTACTTTTGATCTCACGAACATAGTCAGCAATTTTTTACATCGTGGGTATCCAATTTTCAATCAATTATGTGGTTTTGGTTTGAAATGGAAATTAAATCAATCTTGTAATAACTATCACTTTGCACTGATTTTACCTCAACCACTTGTAGTGTTTACATCATTTCTTAAATTATAGTATCTTCTATCAGCGAACCTCACAGACAGAGAATAAAATGATCATGACACAAAGAAAATCATAAAAAAAAATCATATGATTTAGACTCATTAAGATGAGGAAAATAAAAAATTGTATAACATTTCCCCATTCGCATGCTTAATCCTCCATTTCAAGCATAAGAACATAAACCTTCTCTGATACCACATAAAGTGTTGCAGAACCACGTTTGAGGAACGAGGCACACTACACACCAAATAATAATGTTGTAAACAATTGATATTCAGATCCAAACACAAAGGCTGATTATATAGCCATAAAAATATAAAACCTACCTCCTATGGAGGCATAGGAAGTCTATAGGTCAACCAAATGACCTCGTCGTTAATCACCAATTTACGAGGTACAACCAGACCTATGGTGGCAAATATATTGTATAAGTCTGAAAAAATATCAGTGATAAGAATATGCACTTCAAAGTTTGTAGTTTACAATAAGTGGAAATTTCATATTGAGGGGGGAATATGATGAACACTAGATCCAATATTACATTTCAAATAAATTAGGTGTGTATGTGATTATTCTTGACATTAAGAATGTACCCAATAAGCAAACCATTAGTGAAGACCTGATAACACACTGTAGTTAGTTTTGCATCATGAGTTTTAATTCTTTGGCAAGCGTTAGATGTGTCCCTGCGCACACCTAGATTTAGTAGTTAGCCTTCTTATAAAATTGAACTCAGAGTGTTTTTCTTTAGATTCTCAAGATTGTCTAAGGACACAAGAGAAGAGAATACACAAAACTTGATCTAACTAGATTAGAAAATGGAAAAATTAAATCAAATGAACCTAATTTTTTTTCCAAAAGTGTTCCCATTCCCTTAAGAAAGATGTGTTAATGAAATTTCCATGGTTAATCCAAGATGTTAAAAAGATAGAGATCAAAGTCTTCTACCTTTTATTCTCAAGATCACCAAAAGTGTGCCAAGATCAAGAGCATGCATAGGCGGTTGTATCTAAATCAAGTGTGAAAGTTATGGAAATACAACATGTCATCAAAGCATTAAGGGGGGGACATGTTAGAAAATTAATATTAATGTTTACATTATAGTTTTAGTGGTTAGTAATATTGTTATATTACGTACTTAGATCATACTATTATTGTTGTACCTGTAAGTATATTAACGGGTTATTGTCGTAGTATGAATTCTGAGTTTTTAGGATGTTATTTTTACATTCCTATGGTTGTATAATAACCTATGTAATGTTTTTAAAAGGTATCCTAAATATATTATTATATTTTGTTTTCTCTGTGTTGATTGGATTCTCTTGTTGCATAAAATTTGACTAAATTTAAGAGACACATTATCTCCCACATCTAAGATCAAAAATAATCAGGATGATCTTTTCTCTAGCTACTTATTTTGATTGGAAATTCCTTCAGATGGACGTGAAAAGTTCCTATCTGAATGAAGATCTATAGGAGGAAGTCTACATGACTCAACCTAAGTTTTTTTTTGTACCTAGTGAATAAACAAAGGTGTTTAGACTCAAACAATACCTGTATGGCCTTAGACAGGTACCCCAAGCATGGTACATAAAAATTTATGAGCATTTCATTTATCATGGATGCCTTAGAAATCCATATGCTCAAAATATATACCTCAAGAGGAAAGGATGAGAGATTAGGATAGTTTTTGTATATGTCGTTTATCTATTCATCACTTAGTAACATAGTGAAGATGATCCATGTTATGAAAAAAGATGTTAATCGATCGTTCGACATGACATATCTTTGGATCATGCACTATCATCCTGGATTAGAACTATGGCATAAATATAATCACATATTGATTTCTTAGTTAAAGTATACAAATAAAATGATCCAGAAGTTTAGGATGATGGATTACATGCCTATTGCTATACCTATGGAAATGATACTGTAGCTATCTCATTCAGATCCATCTTCTCTTGTAAATGTATCTCTTTATTGGCACTTGATCGGGATTCTCATTTACCTAACATATACGGGGGACAATATATCAACTTTATAGTGAGATATATTTCTAGGTTAATGCAAGAACCTAGAGTTTTTCATTAGAAATCAATAAGGTAAATCTTAAGGTATTTCAAGGGTACTATGGATCTTGGTCTAGAATACAAGAAGAATTACCAATTCTTCTTGACTGGATATCCGGATTCATATCATGCAGGTAATATTGATGACATTAAATCCACTTCTATATTTGTATTCTCTTTGGGATCTGGATAGATATCACAGGGAAGGAAGAGAAACAAAATGTTGTTTCTCACTCTTCTACAGAGAAAAAATATCGTGATGCAGGTGAAGCTTTCTATGAAGTGATATGGCTACGTCACATACTTAAAAGAATTGGAGTATCAAAGGTGAAATCCATCACCTTGTATGTTTTCATTGAGGGTGTTCTAAAACTTGTTCACAAACTCAGTTTTTAACGAGAGAAACCAAGCATATTGAGTTTTAGGTTCACTTCATACCTGAACATGTTTTGAATCACAATATGCAACTTCAATTTTTCCCAACATACTGAACATTGAGAAAATATATTCATGAATTCAATTTCATGTGACAAGTTTGAGATATTTAGATATTTCCTCTCCTCATTCCTTGAGGCAATGTGAAATTTAGGGGGGGAATGTTATGTAAAACTTATTTTACTAGGTTAATATATGCATTATATTTCATGTTTACCATAGGTAATAGGTTGTTACATTTACTTTTGGTAAATTTTTATGCTACGGTGGTAATTACGTGTTTTATTTTTATATGGTTATGTTATTTTTAAAACCATATTTTTTTTAATTTTTGTGTTCATGGATTTGTTTATTATTGCATAAGCTACAACATCCTATTTGTTTGTATGTGACTGTGCAATATCTATAGATATTACAACCCTCTCATTCTTTTGTAATCTTTTTGAATGAGCTTGTAATCTTCTTTCTTTATTAATAAAAGGCTCGCATGCTACCTCCCTATTTCTGGTCCTTAGCACTAATGTCTTAACTATTGATGTTATCGTCTCTAAATTCCTAACCCATCGTCAGATCTCCTCCATAACGCTCTCTGAGTGTCATCCAAAGAATTACTTCCCACAAGTTTCTCAAAGAGAGATAATAATCCATCTAATGATGATCTCCATAGGTTCTGAAACAATGTTGAACAATAACACAAAACTAGGGGGTCCTTTACCATATGTTCGTGAAGAACCACATACATATTTCAATAAATGGAAATGAGTACAATCGCACCGAATCACCATCACACGCAAATTAAAATTCATCATAAACAAACCACATGTTTTTAAAAAGATAATCCTTTTATCAAGCTAACCCAGAGGTACAAGTGTTTGAGCCTCATTCTGATTCCAACTGTAATGTCCCATTTTTACCCCAATAAAATACAAGACAAAATGAAACAAAGGAGTCCTAATTTTGTAGGAATTTTTTCCTTTCTTGAGATTAAATCTCGTTACACTATTAACAAATGGTAAGGGAAAAATTAACTCCACTAATACAAGAAATACAATATTCTAGGTCCTAGGGAATTAGTTACAGAAAGGAAGAATGACCAAGCTATTAGATACATAACTAGAGCTGCAAAGGTTTCAATTAGGTGTTTCCCACCAAGTGATTTTGGGGAATAAGGTAGTGAAGATAAATTAATTATTAACCTCATTTTTTTAAAAAAAAAATGACTTGAGGGTTAAAATTAGATCCCACGAGGATTAATTGCTTTGGGCTAATCTTAATCAACGCTCCTAGATTTTTTAAGATACTACCAAATTAATTATTATTGTTAAAAATTAAATTTTTTAGTTCAATAGGTTGTTTAGTGAAATGTTAGGACTCATATTTTCCCATGTGTGGATTAAACTTAACCCTAATATCTTGCAAACAAATAAAATAAAATAAAATTATAGTAAATCCAAAATTATCAAGGGTTAATATGTTCCCTACTAAGAGTTTGAGCAAGTCAAGGGTTTTATCTTAGTTTATCAAAGGTTTATTATTTTCTTACCAAGTTAACATTTTTTTAAGGAAGATGAGTTAATAATTATCTAACCCCTTCGTGATTTATTGAACCCTTAAATGAAATTAACATCTCAACCACATAATTATCTCATTGATTATTTTATTTTACTTTTATCCAACTCATGGAAAGGGAAACATTAAATAATAGCCATTAGTAAAATTTATAAAAGTAAGAAAATTTGAGGGTGGATAAAACCAAGTGGAGAAACCTAGGTCCATTTGGAATCATTGGATTAAATATTTGTAAAACCATAGACCCTAGGTTTTCTTGATGAAAAATCTCTTATATTATATTAAATGCAACATGATACAACTTTTTTTTAACAAAAAGTGCGTGGGTATAAGTGCATGCCACAAAACCACAAACAAACTAGGCCAAGCATTGGAAGGTAATGAACACCCTAGGCAAAGCCTAGGAATACATCAAAACAACAGATTTTAAGCTGACACAACAAATATGTCAGTAGAGGGGGGGGATCATGATCATCAGGTCAACCTGGACAATGAAGGTCATTTCCAGTGTTAGGTATGTCCCACCCCAAGCAAGGAGGGTTCTCCTCTTCATTTTCAGCCACCAGCCACATGGGAGAGATGATAAGGGGAATTTGAGGGATCTTTTCCGAAGGTGGTGTGGGCAAGAGGTGGGTATATTTCATCCATAGTGGGGTATAGTGATTATGAGCAACTGACGAGTCCTAACTGAGCTAGAGAGCTGGGGGAAGCTCCAACCATTCAGGTGAGCTAGTGGGGAAACAATCCTCTGTGGTTGACTACATGGGGATTGATGAGCATGGGTGAAAGAATGCCACTAAGAGTGGCTCTGATGACCTCCACAAGGATGGGCGCCACAAGGTGGAGAATGTCGAGAAGGTGAAGATGGCTCCTAAATGACATTACACAAGGCATGACCCCAATTTTGTAGAAGAGTCTATAAATGCTCCACCTCCAGGGTAACCTTGTTGGCATGAACTTGAATTTTCATAAGCACGCTGGAAATAACCATCGGTTTATTATACACTAATTTATTTTATCAACTTTAGTATTAGCAAAGAAAACATCATTCCATTCTTTCCTTAACTTAAATAAACATTCCCCTCTGAAAACATGCAAAATTCTAGGAAAATGCATGAGGAAAGATGGGGCTATCTCCTAAAATATTGTGTTGCCATGGGAAACATTTAGGTCGGAGGGGGAGGAAAAAAGAATGAATCTAATTCCAAGCTCACTAGGCTTTGGGATAAAACCAGAATAAGTGTAGCAAGGTTTTCAAGTGGCCAGAAAATGTACATTTAGGGGCCGGTACAAAAATTTGAACCAGGTGGAAGCATATTAGAAGACCTTGATGTAAAATACACCACATAAAATGTGTAATTTTGGGCTCCACGTAGGTAGACAAAATAGTGTCAAACCTTTTTCTCCAACAGTAAGGGGGAGTGAAACCCCCACCTAGTGATGACTTTTTTTAACTATGGGAAAATATGGGGAGATCCAATGATAACCCTTATTGACTAAGTAATTCTGAAAAGGGGTGTCAACAAGCCACTTCCATTTTTTCCACTAAGGATGAAAGATGCACTGAAATTTTATGTAGTATATGATCAAAGTCCAAATTGATGATTTCAATAATACTAACATAATCTTAGGTGGTGAGTCACAAAAGTGACTAGAATTCAGCCTAAAGAAATCAAGATTTTGTGTGTTTGAAAAAAATGTTGAATGGTACGAATTCAACACTTGAAAAGATTGAGTGCGAGAATTCTAGGGACTTCTGCAAGTCACCAATCCTAAGCTTGAATGACAGGCAACCACCGTAATGATTGTTGATTGATGGAAATGTCATTGTGGAATCCATTTTCTTTCCATTGAAGCCATGGATTAAAGTGTTCCCATACTTTCTAAATAATTTTAAGCACAAAATTTATAACAAATTTGATAGGAACTAGATTAATGAGAAGATTGGAAAACCCTAGACCTTTCCATGCATGGAGGCTATAAGGGGATCCCTCTTCAATGCCATGATGCAAAATAAATTTCCACACTTCTTTACCTTCAATGCATTGAATTATCCATTTCACACAGATCACTTTCCCTTGTCCCAGTATATTAATAAGACCCATCCCCCTAGAGTCATGGGGAATGCAAAAATTCTCCCATGCGATTATGTGAAAACCTTTGTTAGAAGAGGCAATAGCCCATAAATATTATTTGAGAAGCTTCTATAATTTCTTGATTGAATATTTGGAAGACACCAAACACAAAAAGTAGTCAACATAGGTTGATTTGAGGACTTTGGAAAAAAATTAGAATTTCCTTGCCCTTGACAAAGTCTTGGTAATCTAGTATTCCAAATTATTTTCCATCTGTTGAACTACATACTACCAAATTTTCATTGGTGATGCCTGGAAGGAAAAGTGAATACCAAGGAATTTAAAAATATCACCATGATAAATAATTTTCCAATCAACTAAGGCCATCCAAGTGGGCGCAGAGAGGAAATATTACCTATAACACTATGTTTTTTGTCATTAAATGGAAGAACTAGAAGCTAAACAGAAAATAACCAGACAATACATGGCACTACAGATATTTTTCTCTTCCTTAATGAGATTAAGAAAAGAATCACTGGAAAATTAACAATTAAGAAGTTGAGATCTGTCCGCAGAAGGAAAATTAATTCCCTTGACAAGCAATTGAGATTTGGATTACGCCAGTTGATACCCAAAACCTTAAGTTGTGACCACATAAAGCATAGGCGCTAAAAGGTACCCTTGGGGAATAGAGTGGAATACGAAGAAAGAATTAGATTCATGGACATTAATGGTGATCTGGGCAGAGGAATTAGTGGAAAGAACTCAAATAGAGTGAATGAAGATGGGGTCAAAGACAAGGGCTTGAAGCAAGGTAAGAATAAATGTGTTAGAAGCACTAGGGAATGAGACGGGGGGTGATTTATTCCTTAACTAAATTTTATTTTCATTTATCAACACATATATTCATCCATTTTATTTCTTAAACATGCATCCATAATCATGTGTGCTTATTAAGATACACAAAATCAACCACAAGAGAAATAAAGTAAAATACACAACACAAGAATGCCATATGTAAGTGGGAAACCCTCATGGGGAATAAAACAAACTAAAATTATGATTCTATTACTCAAATCAAATTCATTTAGTGTAGCATGACCTACATAACAAGCACAAACCCCTAATTTAGTAGAGCGCAAACCCCTAATTTAGTGAAGAACCCACTCCACGAGGAGGATAAAACCCCCTAAGGATGACCAAGCACTAACTCACCCACCTGAAGATGTTTGATATCTGATTTTCCTACTGTCACAACTGATGGAGATCACTAATTCAGCTCAAAAACCCTATCTCACACACTAGGTCTTCAACCTTGCATATTCTTCACTTTTCTTTTCTCTATTTTCTTTCTCTCATGATGAAATTTATTCCTCAACCTATTATTATCTTCCTAAACCTTAAAATCATGCCTTCATACATGAAAATATCACCTCTCTAAGTCACACTCCTCCCCCATGTATGACTAGCTCACAAAATGAGCTCAACCTTGACTTTTATAGCCATTTGTTCCTTCTAAAAAAATAGGTTTGTATTTCATAATTAATGCAACTCATAAACCTTTATTACATTCATAAGTTAAAATTACAATAGTCACATATGACCCATATAGGTCGGTCTAGCCAAAAACCTCATTATATGTGCCAAAAATGGCTCAAAACCCCATGGGTACAATCTTTAAAATTCCCTAACATGAGTAATATAATTTTTCATGACCCATGAACCATAAAATCTGAGTAAAACATCATTCAAAATACATGCATGGTTGAAATTAATATCAACTAGTCAAAATATTTCATTTACTGGGCCCAATTCTCTTTACAATTCTTAGAACAGTTGTTTCCTACACCCTTGAACACCTTGAAAACTTCATACTACCACCAAATCACTCATACTAAATGAAAAATTGCATGTGACCACTAAAAATAAATTTAATAACATATATAACAAACCATCATAAAATTAAATATACATGCATTCAAGACTTAAAATTAGATTTATTATATTCCACATTCATCCCTATTAACATTAAACATTATAGTAGGAATCACCCAATTCATCTTGTGCTTCAACAGGTGTCAAACTTGCACAAAAAGAGATGATGTCTTGAACTACTAAAAATATTATTTATCAAAGAATTCCATATAAACCATATCAATGCAACTCATCATGAGGTAATACATATACCACTTGCAATACCTCTGAATCTTGTTTCTAACACAACTTGAATCATCAAAGGAATCATCTTGAAACTCAAGCTATAGCCAAAACACTGCAGACTACCGATCCCAAAACTGCCCTTTGACCAATCAACCTGTTTGGACCTAAAAAAATCATGAACATTCATAGAATTGATCTAAAACATCCATGTAAATAAATATAAAATCATATTCATCACACAAAATCAATTTGAAATATCACTTCTTTTGACCATCTTGTCCTAAACTAAAACTCTTCATAAATTGTTGTTTTCATTTCAGACCCACATATGGTCAAGACCTCAAACATAAATTTTTGGAAATATAGAAGATTCATATTAGAAACATACCTGAAATAAAAAAATTCTCATGTGAATCACATGATTTACAACAATCATTCTAAATTTCAAACTCGAGCTGAATTTAACATTGTTCTTGATCCTATCTCACCAAAACTTGCATATCTTACAAAATACACATCATGGCACCCTGAAAGTTTTCTGAGAACACTATGACACATCAAAATAACATTTAAAATCATCATAATTTAAAAAAAAATTCTCTATCTTTCCATCTAATCTCATCTACACAGCCTTACCTTGACATTTCTGCCAGTAACAATTAGGACCAACTGAAATAATGCAATAACTAATTATGGAATATCATAAAATGACCCAAAAATACCTCATATTCCATGATATAACTAAATGGATGCTTCCATGAACTCATCTATCCCCAATGCATTCTATCACACCTCCAAGCTAGCATACCTACTGTTAGTGCAAAATCACATCACCCCTGGATGCAGATCGGGCTTCTAGGTTGATCTTCATGGCATCCAGTGTGATTGCACAACATGGAGACCTCTCTCCAAGCGTGGGACTTGTGAAACTGAGAGAGGAATCTCCAGAGAAGGCTGGTTCCTGCTCCTAAACTACCTGCCACAAGCTATTCCAGTGCAGGCAAGCTAATCTAATCCTAATCTAACCATGCCAAGGAGACACAGAGAGAGAGAGAAAAGAGAAAAGAACAAAATCCTACACTAAAACGGTGATACACCAGAGAAGTAAAATGTTGAACATCTACCAAAACTACCATGGGACAAGGAGAGGTGAGCAATGGGAAGGATGGACAGATGCATCACAGGCCCAAGGATAGATTTCACACAGAAAATGTCCCAAAACTCCATGAACACAGCTCTAAACCTACAATGAACATTCAAACATGCACAGATACCTACAATGAAGAGAGGCAAGAAGAAAACAAGCAAAAACGAGCAAGGATGGACAAATGCATCACAAAACACGTTTTGTTGCTCTAGAAGTTTGCACAGAACATCATTTCATTAGTAAAAGGAAAAAAATGCCATTACAAAGCAGGGAGAAGGTTCGAACTCCATTTTCAACCCTGGAGAAGAAAAGAAGGGAGGGCAGAGCCGAAAAGATGAACCACTTGTATGTCTTAGCCAAATCTGGCTTTTACATTGCATGGGTCAAGCCCAGGAGACAAAAATGTACAAAAGCATGAGAGCCCATCCCTCCTTGACTACAGGTGCATTAAAATAGCATGAGGGACCTTACAAACCCATACCCTATCACTTTGACCGAATTACAGGAGAATGCGACCCATTCTGCATTAAATCTGGTCGCTGAAATGTCACTTCTGGCCATGAATACGCGTCAGATCCGTTTCTCAATTTTCTCTCTCTAGACTGCACCAAAATTCAAGATTAACCCTGAAATCATGTAGAGAATTTCATAAGCTTTCCGTTGATATAAAGAACATGCAAATCCGAGCTCTGTATCGAAAGATATGTCGATATGAAGATTTAGGGCACAAAACAGGCGAAAATGTGTTTTGAAATTTATCCGTGCTATGCCACCTGGATGACACGTGTCATGAGCTGATTGGATGCGTAATTCTCTCTCCTCCATTCAATTGCAGGTTTTCCTTGAAAACTTTGACTTTTTGTGATTTTGGAACATTTTCCACTTTTTCCCCGCGCTCCCACCACTGGGGACATGTGGCATGCATTGATTGGAGGACAGGGGCGTGGGGGCATCCTTTGCATTTAGATTTTTGGCCGAAACTTGGCCAAATTTTCTAACTCCTCCCCGAGCTCCATACTTATCTATTCCATTGGACATGTGTCCTCTTCTGATTGGCTCGGGCTGACCCTTCAAACCTCGCCCTTTGACTTTTAGACTTTTTTCCCTTGTGACACGTGTCGTTACCTGATTCGTTCTCGGGCCTGCCGAATTTTCACGTCTATCGCGTCCATTTGTCCCGGATGTCCCAGTGCTGTCTGGGACAAAAAATTCTGATCCACCCGAAATGGGCTTCCCTGTCCCTTTTCTGCTAGTGACACGTGTCATTATCTGATTGGCTCTCGGTTCCTTCGGCTATCCGCGTCCCTCTGTCCCACATGTCCCGGGCTGTTTGGGACAAATTCTTCTGGTTCTCCCGATTTGGCCGGTTCGCGTCCTTCACGTCTTCTTGTCCCAAATGTTCTGAACTAAAGTTGTCTATTTCGGCTGATTCAAGCGGTTCGCGTACTTCACGTACCTTCGGCCCAACTGTTCTGGGCTGCCTTAAGTCTTTTCAGCCGACTCGCGTCCTCTGCGTACTAACTTCCCAGATGTCTCAAACTGCCTGTTTCAATAGTTAGTCAATTTTTTCCACTTTTGGCCAGTTCGGATTTCCGTGTCCCGCGCGTCCTCACGACTCAAATGCCCCTTTGCTCTGCAGACTGCCTAGTGGCCTCTCGGCCGATTCTCACCCAGATGTCCCTCATGTCCTGACTGCTTGGAAGGACTAGGACTTAGCCATTTTTCAGGATTTTCCTGGTGCAAGCTTGTTTCAAAAGGGGGGGGGGAATTTTGACAACACCTACTCTTAATGAACACCTGTAACATAGTGAAGCACCATTACCTAAACTATGCCACTGTAGTGATTGCTCAAGCACCCTCAAAACCTCATATTATTCTTGTAAATATTCTTCTCCAACATCCATGAAGCTTACTCATCCAAGAAACACCTCCTAGGAATCTTTATGGGATTGTTAAAGAAAGCATGCTTCACTGAATCTCCCTATAGCAGCTTAAACACATTTGAACCTATATGTTAGCATATCAAACATCATCATACCATCATCCTATAACATCCAATTTGTCATTAATGTGGTTTTGCATCAATGACAACACCAATTAGGCCTTTAAGCCAACAATATCCCCCTTTTTCAGTGATGGAAAACACCCTGAACTTCTCCCCCTTTTTACATTAATGACAAAGGATATTGTAACTCTTACCTCATTCACATAAATTAGTTTCATACCTTCATTATTTGATTATAATCATTCACAAAAGGTCTCAAACAAGCTCAATTTCTTCATTTTCTCCAAAAATCTGATTCTAGGCCTCATTTCAAGCATGAAAATTTAAAGCTCTCCCTTGGTATAGCATCTAAAACATTTGAACATCATTAGTAAAGCATGAACAATCACAATCTCACCTTGTAAAGAGCATAAAATATCATCTTCTATCTTCTAGGCATGCAAAAACAAGTTTTCTCCATCAACTATGTTTTAGCTTCTTTAATGGTACTGTAGCTGATTGAAAAGAGATCTATATCTTTCTAATACATGCCAAAAATGGTGTGAAGGACCATACAACAACATTATTTCATCATTTTATACCGTGAAAAATCATATCTAAACCTAAATTTCTCATTTACACGGCTTGAGCATACTCTTCATACCACAATCAATAAGAGACCATAACAATCCTTTTAGTGTGATTTTGAAAAATTTGAACAAGCAAATGTATGTCAACCATACTTAGACTCATGCAAACGGTACTCCCCCTAGGTTTAAGGCTACCATATCTACCTCCTAAGCATAGTTTCAAGCATCTTACCTTTGATTCATGGTCATAAATCACCTTAGACACTTTTGTTTTGTCCTAAACCACCATTTCGGACCTTAATAGTCATATTTGAGTGATATAAAGTATATTTACCATTTTCATGCAAGAACTTAGTGAGAAAACACATACACCTTTCTTCAAACATCAAATCCATCTTCTTGAAGCTTGAGCCTATGCTCCCCTTTCCATGAACATTATCAAACAACATTACAGTAGACTGATATCACACTGATACCACTATATTAGTGTCATTGAAAGACAGTTTGTGATCTTCGTCATACCATTGTAAACTTTACCTTGATCAAGTATTGACAACTAATCTCATACCTTGCTTCATGTTTACTAAGACATCTTTTAGGCATAATCTGTTTCCAAGATTTGTAGAAGACATTTTCATTCCTTTGACAACTTCATTCTTAGAGATTCATGTCATTTCTAGACCTATATGTTCTCAGTTTTAGTCTTTGTACCCTGTACCTTTCTATTTCAGACTTCTAGAATGCATACACATATTTTCACAATTGTCTATTCCTTCATATTCTTGAATGAGTTCCAAAGTTCTTCAACTACCTTCATACTTACTTAAAATCATTTCTCATTCCTCTTTACACCAACTGTGATTTAAAACGTTTTCAAGGTCATACAATAGCTAATACACACACACACTATCTTAGCTGAACATATTTAGTGACATACTAGATTTATTTGTCCATGAAGGAACAAATCAATGTAAATTCATCATAAAAGGTTTATATAAAGGGTTGAAGAAAATCATTCACTACCTCAATACCACTACCACCATATTAATCATGAGCTCCAACAGACCCTTAAAATCATTAGTTTATGCATATCACAACTCAATATTGTTTCATAGACTAATACCTTAGGGATTCCTTCTTATATCTCTAGCAAGACCTGTAGCTTTCACAATTTTTCTCTTCACCTTGTTGCTCCACCTTTCATACTAGCCTTTTCTTTACTCTACCTCAGACTTGCATCCCCTTCATTAGATATAAATTTGAACATGTAGCCTTTCATGAGATTCATCAATACATCATGAAGAAAACAAATCCATATTGTTTTATAAATAGGGTTTAAATTATCTAACCCTTATTAACTCATAGCACCAATGGTTTAGAGTCACTCTCAACACTTTCAATGCATAAAAAACATGATCACATGTGGAAACCAATTCATGAAGTTAAAAGACTCAGTATTAATCATGCATACCTATAGAAGTTACTTAGACTACATCATCTAATCTGTATATACACTCACAAACCTATTAGTATTCACACATCTTGATGGATTTACACAAACGTGTACTATTGCATCCTTTTCTAAGTCCCTGTTCAGTCATCAATACTTGAAACTCTTCAATCTTTCTTGAACTCCTTCTAGGATTGATCACATTATCTATAAGCTCCTACGCATTTTTAGAGAAGACACAAGTCATCAATATATCAAAGACATCAAGAAATTGACTCTATGCCTATGGAGGGACACTCCCTTTATCATTGCAAGTCATGATAGAGAACTTATCCATGAATTTTATCAAATTCCTATAGGTGCAATCTTGTCCTTTCAAGTCCAGTTATTTGAGTCACATGATGTGCCTGTCTTCATGGTTGTACTGACCTTCTTAAAACTTCTTACATGTCTCCTATAGCTTCATATGTTTTATTTACATTACCTTGTAGAGGCATATTTCATGCTTCACTACCTCTAAACACTTTTATCAAATTGTAGCTTGCCTCCATAGTCATCTTAGTTGAGAATATCATGAATTTTGAGGTTGATCAACATGTGACTGTATCTTAACATGAAAAATTCAACCTTGAATGTGAGAACAAAGAACTTCTTATACTCCTAGCTTTAAATATGCACATATTCATACAATCAGGGGTTTTAGACACGAAACCCTGAGCATTAGTTTCACTTTTTGTAATTTTAACCACTTATAATTCTTTTCATCTTGGTGCACACAATGGTCTAGCTTTGGAGAACACAATTGGTCTTTGACTATACTCATTTTCACTTATACACAGTAAGGTTTACCATAAAACTAATGATGTCAGAAATAATTACACTCATCTCTGACTATACCTTTTTTCTAACCCTTCTCAGACACACACTTTGACTGAAGAAATTTCTCATGTCTTCATATCTGATTCTCAGGAGGAAGCCTTTCCACTTACTCGAGATATCATTTTATGTTATCCTAAAACTCATCCTTTAAGGATAATTCTCACATGTAACCACTCGTTTTGATAGTTATTCAACATTTAACCACCCCTAAAACTCTTCATAAGAACTTGTTTGATAACATTTCACCTTTGATAGACAATTAGCCATTCACAATTCAGAGGTTTGGAGTATCACTACGACATAACTTTCTCATAGTCCTCAAGAGATAATTATAAACCCTGATCTCATTCTTAACTTCACTGAGAACATAATGACTTATGGATAACTTGCATAAACAAACAATTCCTAATGCATTGTCACCGAAAACTTCTTGATCTAATCATTCTCAGGACATTGAATGAATGAGAAATGACTATTTACAACTTATCCTAAACATTATTATGGAAGAAGAATACTTTGCAGACATTAGACATTGTTCACAAACACTTGGGACTCAAGATAATTTGACACACATGTCTTCATGGTATAACATACCCTTTTAAGAATTTTAAGAAATTTTTACAAAGACTCAGACCTCAAACTCTTATGACAAGACCACATATGCAGTAGAGCTTCAAGACCTTGATATCAAAAACAAACTTCATAGAGAATGATACTTCTTAAAGACTGCAGGGTAAGTGCAGGAAGTTGATGGACAAATATAGGGTCATCCGTGGACGTCATATTGCAAAAAATAGTGAAATCTCAACTTTTAGGAATTATTAACAATACGCGCACTCAAAATTAGAAAAATTTATATGAATATGAATCGTAGAATTTAGAATCTAGTTTCTAAAATACTAATTTTTTTAAAAAACGGACAAGTTTAGCTATATTAAACACTTAAAATTATATGACTTGGTTTTTTTTTTGAAAAACCTTATAAGATTGTGATCCGTTTTCCTGCATTTTGGATGACAAAATATTGTTATTTTTTTTCCTTTGGTGAAACTTTAGATGTAGTTGTCTATCTTGGGATGGATTTTATTTTGTATTTTTTTGAGAAATATTTTTTTTAATGATTTTTTCTATGAAAATGGTTTGAAAATATTTAGAAAACGGAGAACTTTCCATTTTCCCACCATAACTATATCAAAAAATATCGAAATCAAATATTTATTTTAAATGTGTATAGAATTTTTCCACACTTGGGATGGTATAAGTTTTATCACATTTTGATAAGTGAAACAAAAGTTACAGTCTTAAACATAGACATGAACATTCACGGGAAAAAATTTCTTAAAGACCTATTGTTAGTAAAAAATTATAAAATGATATTTATCTTATTCTATTCAATTTAAAATCAATATTTCTACAAAGCTAACAGTCTCCCCTACACGATGGCACTATTTTTGTGAAATTTTTTCAGTTTTTTAGCATGGTTCAAGTATTTGGAAGAGAAAATTTGAGGTTTTTTGACCTTTTACACTTCATAATGACCTTCCATAGCTTTAGTTGGGGAAAAAAAAAAGATTTCCCGAGGCTTAGGTTTGGCAGATAGATCCGTGATCACATTTTTTTAGCACAAACTGTGAGTGTGCTTTATAAACCATGATCATGGTTTATAAAGCATGCTCGCGGTTCATAAATCATATTTACACACATCCCAATGTCTGAATTACCATGTGATTTTTACTCTCTGACCTTACCGTATGAATTACTATGAAATTATATCTTTTTCTACATGTTTTTCTTATCACCGGAAGCAAAACATCATGGGAGACAAGAAAAAAATTCAAAAAAGGAAGTCATTAAGTAAAAAATCACCAAACGAATTAGAGGCCAACAAAATTCAAAATGTTGAGCGAATGCGGAATCTTCGTGAATCAAGAAAAGGTTTATCTTCAACCTCAACTATTGCAAGCAATGAAGAACCAGGTAATGTTTCTACTGTCAATGTTGAAGTTGAATTAAATACTCATGATGAAGATTTTTTACTATCAATGTTGAAGAAGAATTAAATACTCATGATGTAGAAAATGTTGAAATTGAAGGAGATAATGAAAATGTGAATAAGGAAATTCATGTTGAAACTGTAGATAGGAAAAATTTGAGAAAAAAACCTTCTAGGATTTTACATAAGAAACCTAATTTTTTTATTGAAATTGATGAAAACATTTTGAAACCAATGTCTGACAAACTTTCTTAATGAAAAATCAGAAGAAAAGCCACTGAAATTTGGGATAATCATTTTGAAAGTTTAAATGATTCCCAAAGATTTCATTTCGTTAGTTTGGAGAAAGACAAGTTGATCCAAATGGGTACCATGAAGTCATCCAAACCTCAAGCCCTCATTACTAGGAATGAGAAACAAAAATCCTCTAGTAACCAAGAGAAGAAGAAAAAGAGAAAGGATATAGAAAATAAGGAAGAATAAAAATCCACTACCTCATTCAAATCTACCACTGAAACCTCCAGTAAAAATGGGAATCCTAAGAAGGAAAAGGTTAAGTGTGCCTATTGCAAGAAACTTGGGCACAATGAGCAAAAATGTATGAAGAAGCAAATTAACCACCCAAGTCATCTCCTTGCGAAGAAAAACATAGGGGCCGTTGAATCTATCAAATCATCTTCATCAACCAAAGAATATACTAAGGAAAAGGAAAAATATAAACATAAACATAAGGGAAAGGCACTAGTTGCATTTGCATCCTCATCTACTCCTTTGTGATTTATCGACTTCAGTGCTTCACACCACACAGGTTCATCACAGGTTGATTTTCCTTCCTTGGAGCCTTACAACATGTCCTCCATCACTTTGGGTGATGATATTATAGCCAAAGCTTCACAGAGATGGTCTATTGAAGTCGAAGGGGGGACACTCACAATTTTTCTCAGTGTACCTTCACTTTCAACTAATCTCCTAGCAGTGTATCAGATGAATCATATATGGAAGGTAATGATAGTAATATTTGATCTAGATTCGGTTGAGATCAGGGAGTTGCATAATGACACTAGAGTAGAAGTGGGAAGAGTGTATCAACATGATAAGTTATATACCTTCTCATATTTTTCACCTGATTTTTCCCTTACTCCATTTCTCACACATTCGGATGGAGTTAGTAGATTATGGCATGAGAATTTTAGCCATCTTAACTACCACTACCTTGAACATCTTAGTCAGTATGATATGGTTAGAGGATTTCTTATATTTCATTTCTCAAAGGGACTTTGCGAGGGTTGTTCTCTTAGAAAACAACTTGAAGAGAAATTTGATAAGGGAAAATATCTGAGAGCTTCAACACCTTTAAAGTTTATTCTAAGTGATGTCACATGGGTTTTAACCCATCCTTATTTCATTACGGGAAAATATTCTCTCACTTTCATACATGACTTTTCAAGATATACATGGGTCTACTTCTTTAGGAAAAAATATGAAGTTTTCGATTACTTTCGACACTTCAAGGAAATTTCTAAGAATTAATCTGGGAAAAACATCAAAAAAAATTGAACAGATAATGTGGGGAGTATGTTAGAAAAAAATTGAGTAGTTTTAAACCACGAATGGTATTGATCTACAAGTATTGTGCCTTACAATATTCAGCATAATGGCATGATACAATGAAAAAATAGGTCCTTGAAAGAGATGAAAAACTATCTGATCCACTCTAAATATTTGACTTCATAGTTTTGGCAGAATACATCAATTGTTTGTGTTATATATAGAAACAAGTTCCCCATAAAGCTTAAAAATTTATAAGAACTTCAGGGTCTTCAGATCACCAACGATGACACACATTCCCAAAAAATAAACACAAGGAAATGGAGTCTCAATCCAAACCTTGCATATTTTTTGGGTATCCAGAGGGGGGTCAAGGGCTATAGATTTATCCATCCTATTACTCATGATTTTTTCATCAAGAGAAGTGTTAAGTTTCAGGAGATTCCCACTGACTCTTTACTTGACCTTTCTCCATCTACTTTGGCTTCACTCAGTTTTGATGAACAGTCTGAGGATTCAGATCATCCACAACAGGTTTCTAAGGCAATGTCTTCTACTTATTCTAGTTCTGACATCAAGAAAATTAATGAGGATCCATCCTCGTCTACTTCTAGCCATACTTTAGAGGATGAGGAATTAACACATAACTCATCCATTTCAGGCCCTCTTTAGGCTAGGCAGACACTTTAGAGTGCAGGCACTTAGGCAAGGGATCTAGAGGATGATAGATGTACTCAGGAAGACTACCAAAGAAGGCCACATTCCTTCTGTGCTTTAGTGAAAAATCCATAAAACTTCTGAGAGGAATCAATCATACCTGAGTGGGATAGTGTTATGAATGAGAAATATAGTTCTTTAATTAGTAATTAAACTTGGGATTTGACTTTACTTCCTAAGGGAAAGAAGATGGTTTGATGTCGATGGATATATCAGACCGAATTTTTTGCAGATGAGTTAGTTGATAAGTACAAGTCCCAGTTAGTATACATAGAGTTTACACACGTAGTTAGCATAGACTACTTAGATAACTTTGCATCCATAGCTAAGATGACTTCTATTAGACTCACACTTTCTTTACCCTCAACACATGGTTCGAGTGTGCACTAGATAGATGTGAAGAGTTATTTTCTTCATGGAGACCTATAGGAGGAGATCTACATGGAGTAGCCACCAATGTTTATTCAGGATTCATCTTTAGTTTGTAGACTTAGGAAATTTATCTATGGCCTCAAACAAGCCCCTAGGTCTTGGTATGCCAAGATGGATTCCTTCCTCCTAGATTCTAGTTTCACTTGGTGCCATTCAAATCCCAATGTATATCTATTATGGTAGGATGATTCATTACTGATACTGGTACTTTTTGTTGATGAACTTTTGATCATTGGTATTACTTCATTGGGTATTTTGGCAATGAAGATAGATATTCAAGATAGATTCTCCATGACCGACTTGGGTATACTACACTACTTCCTTGATATTGAGATTGCATAGTCTGATTCAGGTATTTCACTTACACATCCCAAGTAATCTCTTAATCTTCTAGCTCAGTTTCACATGGCTGACTAAAATCCATCTCTAACTCCTTTCTTATATAGAGTCAAGCTTGAGGCTAATTTTTCCACACCCTTGATTGATGCTAATTTGTATTAATAACTTGTTGGCAGCTTTATTTACTTGACTCACATTAGACTTGGTATCTCATATGTCATTGGTATTGTTTTGAGGTTCATGCAGGAACCCCATGAGCTATATTGGAAAAAAACTAAGAGGATTTTTCACTACATTCAAAGATCACACATATATGGGATTCACTATAGGGTTGGTTCAAATATTGACTTGGTTGGCTACTCAGACTCAAATTGGGCTGGAAACATTGAGTTTCATTAGTCCAATTCAAGTTATAGTTTCTCATTGGGTTCTTATCCTATCAATTGGTCGAGTAAGAATCATAATGTTATTGATTTATCATCCATAGAGGCAGAGTATAGGGGAGTTGTTAACGTATCTACTAAGGTTATTTGGCTTTAGGATATTCTTTTTGAGCTTGGTATCCAAATCAGGAAACCTAAAATCATGTTTTGTGACAACCAAGGCACTATCTAGATATGCAGGAATCCATTCCTTCATCAAAGGACTAAAAACATTGAGATTCGTATGCACTTCACTCTGGAGCTCATTCTTGAGTAGGTCATCGATTTGATATTTTTTCAATCTTCAAAGTAGTTTGATGACATATTCATAAAAAATTTCATTGAAATAAATTCCATTCATCTATAATCTCTTCTTGTAGTACGGTCTACATAATTATATTCATCATATTCAGGAGGGCCTTCTAGTCTTTTCTCTTCTTCATGGACCTTTTTAGGGGAGAGTTTTTCCCACTAGGTTTTCTTCTTCTATATCTTATGAAATATTACATTGTACATAGGTACCTCATTAAGCCTTGTTGTTAGGACCCACTTTAATTTTTAATTCCCACCTAACCTATGCTTATGGGTGGGTGTTAGTGTAGGATTTATTTTCCTCACTTTATTTGTATTATCCTACTCAGGATATTCCACCTCACTTGGAGTTTCCCTACACTTATGGGATATGGTTTCTTAGATGTACACTTGACTACACTATTCTAGGTGTTGGTTACCACTTGACTACATTATTCTAAGTGTTAGTCACCACTTGACTACACCATTCTAGTTGTTGGCTACCACTATTCTAGGTTAAAATTTCCATGATTCTAGGGGGAGGTTACACATTCACCTCCTATATGTACATCTCTTGCATTATTCTATTTGGACGTATTGAGTTGGATATATTTCTATGTTATTACAATTATCTCTCTTGTATTTTTTATAATTTACAATCTTGTATGCTTGCATTGTTTCATCTTGGAACAATTCATGTCTCACATCATTTACGTGTACATTCTTAAAACAAGTAGATCTCTGGTGTTACTCTAATATCACGCTCATTCTCCCCCTCCTATCATTCTCAGGTGTCTCTCATTTCTGATATATTACACTTTATGCTTCATGTTTCATCTTTTTGAGCACCATTACACATCTTGATACACTGTGTATGGTCACTAAACTATGACGCACTCTAGTTCCATGGTTCATACTCGACTACTAAGGGTCTTAATCTGAAATGAACCTAACACATTACACATTTCATGGTACGCACTTCATGATACATCTTTCTAGAATTATATTTTCACACCTCATATTATCCTCTTCTACACTCTATATTTCTAGCACACACATTTTAAACCATTTCTCGATGACACACTCTTGTTTAGTGTTTCATTCTTGATGTTTGAGGGGTATTTTATAAATTAACCTCATCTCATACTCATTCACATTCATTCGGTGGCATGTTACTCCTATCACATTCACAACATGTATCTTGGTTGTAATTATTCTTATTTTCTTATACTCACATGTTACACTTTTCTTACTATGTTAGATGGATATCCAGTATGTCATTATATTTTCTATATACATGACGAGTGTCATTGATTCTCATACTTTAATCATATTATTATTTCAATCCATGGAATTCTCCACAATTGTTTGTAACAAAGGAAATAATAGGAATAATTTTGCAGCACATAATTTTGTAACAAAAACTAAGAAACTTCTGAGATGGTCATGATTACAAATAAAATGCTTAAAATTAACATTAGAATGAAATGAAAAATGGAAATATTACTAGTCATGAAAATGTAAGTGCATAAAAGTAATGGAATAAATATTTGAATGGTAAATGCATTCACAAAGACTGAAAAGAAATAAACATAAAACTCCCTTTTCGTTGGCTAGGAGTGGCCTTTTCTCCTTTCCTTCAATCAGGTTTAACATTTGAATTTAAACAAAAAAAATTTCCCTAAATCTGTAATTTTTATTGAATCGAAAATTCTCTATTATAGTGAATTGAAATGACTAAAAATTGAACCCCTAAATCTAAGTACAAAATCTCTTTTATACAAGAGATGTTTTAGTTATGTTAGGATAGGGCTAGTTATTCCAAATGACTAAGTCTAATTTTAACTGAATGTTTAACTAAACAATGCCATCTATTTTTTTCAATACATTAATGATGGGAAAAACTCATAAAGTGTTTAAACTTGAAACATTATCGACAACTGAAGAGAGGATCCATGATTGAATCCTTAGAAGGAGTCAATCACCACTAGAAGATTCTTCAAATCATTAACTAATTGAAGAGAATTGAACTGATGGTGAATCTTTAATTGTTTGTTCATATTTCATATTCTTGTGGCTTGAATATCTGTTGAATTAATGGTGATGATTTATATTCAGAATGTATTATTACTGACTATGATTTCAGGGACCCATGCTATCTACATGTGCACATGAGTTTCCCCAAGTTTCGAAGAATCTAGACCGGTGACCTGGATGATTTGGATGTGCTGCTTTGAGACCCTTGCTAAGCGAATGTGATTCCTATACTAACACATCAAATATATTCCTGTGCCAGTGCGTAAATTGATTCATGTGCTCTCTGTGACAACTCAACATATAATTCTTTCGAAAAATGAAGTTAATGTTCATAAACAATCTTATTCAAGCATTTAATGCAAAATAATCAACAAGATAAAAACATCACAAGTATACACAATAATTTCTTCATAATCATAGTAAAGTATTAAATATAAAGAGTAATCATTTTTCATCATGTGTCATGATATCAAAATTGTATGAGTTTAAACAAGTCTTAAACGTAACAAAATGGGATTAATCACTTCCCTAGACTAAGGATTTAGCAATTCCTCCTACTACCTAACATTAAGTTTTTCAACAATCCTAGAACAATTATACTCATTCGTAAATATTTTCTAAGTCTCACTAAGAGATACATTAGAAAACCCAAAATGATTAGCAACATTCTTCCTCCAAGTCACATAGCTTTCCTCTAATTGGTCATCTATAGAATTACACCATAGAACATGCACAAGGACTAGTGGTGGCTTGTACCACATCCCAATCCATCATTCTTTGAGTTCCAATATTATCTTGCAAATATCCTTAGCCCTCTTCAACGACCAACGGGGGTTTGTTGGTGAAACAACCTCCTTGCTCTTGTGTATATCTGTAAGCAACTGATACTAGACCTGGGACACCAAGAAGTTGACATTGAATATGGGGATAACCTATTATCTAAAATTACTAACACATTTTATTAAGATATCAACATACATGTCTACCAGGTGTAGATAATACACTCAAAAACAAAATCAGTTGAAAAAATGAATAGGTGCTCGAAAATCGTACCTCATCAAGAGGCCAATGGTGGACTCTGAATACACAAAGACCGCTCTCTGATCCTACCACTCTCCTTGATGTCTAAGCATTGAAATAAATTCTCTCAGCTGAACTTCCCCCACATACAAATTGGTTGGAATTTCAATCTTCTCTAGAAGTAGAAACTTATGAACATAAAATTCACATAGAAAATATTTCTCAATATCATTGGTGGTAGTATATGCCCCTACAAACTGACTTTCATCTTCAAATTCTATATCCAACATTTCCCTGTCTCTAGTTATTTTCCATCTAAATAATTGCTTCTTTAAAAAAAATGCATAAAAGTTGGAAGGGGTTCTGCAAGAGAGTACCTGATCATAGAGCCTAATTATTGTGACCACATTTTTTTTCAATCATTTATTCTCTTCCTTCATATTTTTATTTTCTTCCTCCACTTCTCTAAGCCTATAACATTCCTCCATCCATTTATGCATACCCTTTAACACAATGATCTAGGTAAAAACATAATTGGTTTGCATAGCCAAATATGTCTTTGCCATTGGTTCCTGCCCTCCTCTATTTTCATGCAACAATGTAATAGATGTGTTCTTCAGTAAATTTATAGCCTCTAGGAATTTTATGTGCTGCTCTTTTTCTTCTAAGTTTTATTGTATCTGGAGAGTGGCTTCCTCATTGTGGACTATAATTTCTTACATATTTTTAATTTCTTGGTCCTTGGACGATATCTACTAGGAAAAACTAATATCCTTAGCTTCCAAATGCGACTTCAGTTGGCCAATTCTTTCATGACGTATCTGTAACTCAAAATTTAATTTAGATAGGGAAAGCACTTGGGGTAAAATAGTATTTGGATCTGGTGGAGAACTAGGTCCTCCTTATTCTAACCATGCCTTACCATTATCTTTAGTTAATGAATCTTCAGAAACACATGGAGAGATTGGATTATGTGGAGACTCGGGTGGAGTTTGAACCAACATTTAAATAATTTCAGCTGCCTCTTGTTCTTCTTTTGACAATGGCTTAACAACTGGGGTTTCATGAATAAAAGGGGTAGATTGGGAAGTATGGAGGCATTTATTAGGCCTAACAAAGGTGGATGGAGTGTGTTCCACAACAGTCTCAAGCTTCAAGGAGTATGATTTTTGGAATTTAAGCCACTTCTTTGTCCCATGCCTCTTTTTCACAAATTTTTGTTTATAGATTAGGTGAATTAAACCTTGAAATTTGAGATACGAATTCCCCTAGAAAATAATTTCCATGGCAACACAAATGGACTCATAAAATAATTGGGGCAAATTGACTTTATATTGGTGCTTGGATTTTCCATGTTGCAAATGAATAAGAATTCTTAAAATTGGACCTAGTATAATTTCATATTGGCCTTCACATGTGAAATACCTAATTAACCACTTAGCCACTTTGTCCCAAGGCTCGGGTATGCTCAATATCTTAACTCCTTTTTCCTTTCCCCTATTTTCAATTACCAATTATAAAATTCTCTTTCTTCCTTGCTACCAAACTCTAAATTATCTCATGATACATTGTCCTATTTTTAATAGCTAACCTATCATTAGGTATACCAGACAATTCACTGATTACAGTGGGAGAGTAAAGAATTTTCTTACCGTTTACAATGGAGTATCCTTCTTCCATGTTTCTTGTATATTCTTCATTCATTCGGATACTGAACTCTTCGTATGCCAGCAAAAAATCTAACCATCATGCCTTCTAAAAGATCTCCACTGACTTTGTGTCTGTCAATATTTTGACAGAAATGTTGGGTTTGTGGCGCAGCCTGGGCCCCATGATAGATTTGAGAAAGTAAATAAAAGATAGAAAGGCATAGAATTGATAGTGTAGGAGTCTCAGGGTGATAGTGCAAGAAAGTGATGGCATAATATTGAAAGTGACTAAGTTGGAAAGCATATTGTGAACAAAATTAACATGCAACGTATATAATTGAATTTGGAAAGTGGTGCTAAAATCCTGAGGTGATGAGGGGAGTAATGAGATGCATGTAGACATGATGGTAATTAATGGGTTTTGTATTTTATGTGTATTTTGGGAGTGTGTGACATGACTTGGGAAAGGATGGGAAATCAATAAACATGATGGCAACAATTAAAAATTTAAATTTAAATCTTTCCTACTTTAAAAGTAATCAATTATGCATACCTTGATATTTGTACTTGTCAAATCTCTACCATTATTCCCTTTTTCATGTCATGCCCCATGCATACGTGGTATTCCATTTTTATTTTATTGATCATATTCAAGAGAGAAGACCGCCATTGTTGGTTTTTAATCCTCTACATTATATATATATATATATATATATATATATATATATATATATATATATATATATATATATTCATGAAGTATTGGCCACCATTTCTAGTTTTCAACCATCCCCCCTTATTTTTAGCAAGTGGTTACTCAGGTTTGGATTGTGATAGGAAAAGAGACTTTTCCTACACAATTAAGATATGAATATTCTTGAATTACTCTTTGAAACTCTTCTCGAGATGTTGGTTTATGGTACAATGTCATTCAGTTCCCATTAACTAGCATTACCTTCCTTTCATCATCTATTGGATCCAATTGCATGATCTCATTGTCAAATACCTCTACAATTTAATACAGGCCCATCCACCTCATCTGTATGTTTCCTTTGAATTCTTTATAGTTTGAATCAAATAGTAATGCCCAGTCTCCTTTCTGAAATTTTCTTGGCTTTATATGTCTGTCATGCCAAAGTTTCCTTTATTATTGGATGACATCAGTATGGTGTAGTTCCTAAAGCCTAATCTCATCCAGTTCATTTAATTGAACAATTATTTCTTGTTGTGCTTCTATTAATTCAATTCCCACCTCAGATGTTGTTTTTAATGTTTAGATCTCAAACTATATGGGAAATATTGGTTTCTTACCATAGACTAGTTCATATGGTGAAAATCCAGTTGTTGTTTTCTATGTGGTGTTGTAAGCCCACACCACTTCTGGTAGTTTCTGCACCCAATTATTTCTTGAGATGTTTACAGTATTTATGAGTATGTTCTCTAATTCTCTGTTGTTCACTTCCACTTGTTCATTTGATTGTGGGTGATAGGGGGATGAATTCTTGTGCCTCAACTGATATGTCTACACAAAAGAGTTAATTACTCCTGACATGAAATGTGGCCCTTGGTCTAACATAATTGATCTTGGTGCTCCAAACCTTTATAAGATACACTCATAGAGAAATTCTACAACCTTCTCCTCTCTTGCATGTAGTAGTTCCTACACTTCATCCCATTTAATCACATAGCAGTACAAACCAATATGTATTCCTTACCTTAGGAAGTTGGGCCAAATGGCCCAATGAAACCTAATCCCCATTTCTCAAATGGTTCTAGGAAAATTTGTGGTTGGAGGGGCACTTCTGATGTAAATTTTGGTTTCCCCCATTTGCTGGAATTGATCACACCTCCATACATACTTCTTGACATCCTTTAACAAGGAAGGTGAATAGTAACCAACTCCAAGAATTGTTTGGATGGTTATTTGCACTAAATAGTGTCCTCCTGATGGTTCATCATGGAATGCCCTAAGTATATCAAACACTTAATTTTCAGCTACACACATGCATAAGACATGATCAAGACCACATTTAAAAAGAATTCCATTCAACTGACTCTACATTATACTCTGTTTAATTAATTTCTTTTGTTGCTTTAGTGTAAACAAGTTTGGAAACTTCCCTATGGCTAAGTAATTCACCATGTCTACATACCAAGCAGAGGTAGTGGAAAGTGCAAACAAATTCTCATCTGTAAAGTCATCATTGAATTGTTCATCTTCCTCTGAAGTGGTAATCCTAGAAAGAAAATAAAATAGAACATTGAACTTCCCTAGTTTGTCAATGATTTTGAGATTGAACTACTACAATAACAACAACCACCTAAAAATCCTACCATGAACTAAAGGTTTATTCATTATATATTTAATGGCTGAATGGTCAGTATGAAAAATCACCTCATAACCTGTAATATAATTTCTAAACTTATCGATTGCATAAACTATTTCTAGAAATCATTTTTCATTTTTTGTGTAATTCCTCTCAGCAGGGAAAAGATTTTTACTGATACAGTAAATTGTATGCATGGGTTTTCCCTCCTCTTGTTGTCGCAAGAAAACAAATACTGCTTCATTTGAGGCATCTGTCTGGATATGGAGAGGAAAGTTACAATTAGGACCTCTCAACACTGATGTACTTATCATCTTGTCCTTAATTTCATCAGAATCTTGTTGGCATGCTTCTATCCATTCAAAATCAAAATCCTTAGTTAGAAGAGAAAATAATGGAGAAGTAATTTTACTAAAATATGATATGAACCTACGGTAGTAACCAATATGATTGAGAAAAATTCTTACCTCAATTTGATTGGTGTGTGATGGAAATTTTCCAATAATGCTCACCTTGTCTGGGTCAACCTTAATTCCCTCAATTGAAACATGATGGCCTAAAAATATACCTTTTTCCATCATGAATAAAATTTTCCCATGATTTGGGGATAGCTAGAGTTTTTCACAGTGATAAATTTTTTTATCCAAATTATTGACTTCCTCTTGAAATGTTTCCCCGTAGACTATAAAATAATGCGTGTAGATTTCTACACAATCATGGGTGAGATTAGAAAAGATTGCCAATATAGCTCTTTGGAAAGTGGTAGGGGCATTACATAACCCAAAAGGTAGCACTCTATAATCAAATGTCCCCTAAGGACAAGTGAATTTTCTCTTATCTTGGTCTTTAGGAGCCACTGTTATCTTATTGTATCCACTAAATCCATCAAGAAATGAAAAGTACCTTTTACCAAATAAATTATCTAAGAATTTATCAATAAAAGAAAATGGACAATAATCCCTATGTGTGGCTTTGTTAAATTCTCTATATTCCATGCAAAATCTCCATTTTCCATTCTTTTTGGGCACTATGACCAAAGGATAAACCCACTGACTGTCTAAGATTGGGTAAATAAATCCTACATTCAAAAGCTTTTCAATCTTAGTTTTCACAATGTCTCTCAAAGCTGGGTTTATCCTTCTTTTAGGCTTCCTAACTGGTATTTATTAAATTTTGTAGACGTGATGTGTAAAAATACTAGGATGTATACCTTTCATATTTTTATACTCCAAAGAAAAATCTTGGGGTGAGAGCAGAGAAGTTTGAACAATGTATTTTCCTCTTGCTAAGTCAGCCAGCTATTTATTGTCAATTTTTTTCCCAAAAGAACAAGAAATTGTTTTGTATCACGATGAATTGAATTTACCATGGAATACTTTCTTAAGAGTGCATTTGATGGACACCTATGTGGTAGTAATCTGTGAATAGAAGTTATGTTTTGGAATATGAACTCAGTCAAATCTATGTTCTTTGTGAAAGGAAAAATAATGGGTGTGTTATCTTCATCCATGAAATCATTCCTTATTTCAGTAATTCCCATCATAGGACTAGAACAAGACTTAATGCATGAATTAAATGCAAGACTCGAACTGAACCTAGCACATGAATTAGGTGTAAGACTTAGGTTATGTATAGCACCAGTATCATGGTAGTCACATTTAATCTAATCTTAGTGTTCTCGAATTAATACCAGAACTAGAGAGGAGATGATATCTTTAGAATAATCAAAGTCATCCTTGGACCACTATTTGATGACTATAGCAAATGGTTTTGCTGCAGGGTATAATGACATTTATTTTTAATCTTGACCATTGGTGATGACCATGTTTCCTATCATACAGTCTATAAGAGAAACAACTGTAGCTAACCAAGGACATCTGAGGATTATGGGGTAACAATTTTTCTATTATTTGTTTTGATTATCATGAATTCTATCACATAGTCCCAAGATTCCATTGTAATGGTAACATCCTCTATTATTCCCTTGGGTTTATTCACTGATTGTTTTTCCATTTACAATACTATATGTGTGGAATGTGTTTCAGGGAGTGCCAATGTGGACAGAGTGTCTGTGGTCATGATGTTTATGAAAACTCCTAAATCAATAAGGACATTAGGAATTTGAACATTTCCTATGCAGACTGTTACAATGGGACTTCTAGGATATCCATACTTAGGAGGAGGATTATTTCCTTCTAAAATTCTAGCAAGTTTCCCATCAACATGAATGGTCTTGGGTTGGCTCTTCCTTCTTCTTGGAGTCTTTAAACAGAGATCTTTAATATTTTTATTTAGTTTAGTGATATATTTAAGAGCTTACAATATGGGAATGCCAATACTTAGTTTCCTCAATCCTTGGATTAATTCTGACTCTAGTGTTTCATGAACTGTGGCATTTTTTTTCTCAAAGAGCATAGATGAGAAGGGAATGTCAATGTCTAGTTGATGAGTTTCTTTAACTGTACTAGGATGCATTTTCTCTAGTTCTTCATTTTCTTCAGGAATCTCCTCAATAATAAGAGAGGGAGGTTTTGGTGTAACCTTTCATAAACAAAACAATATGTTTTTGTAATCAAGCGAATTCACTGTATGGTTCTTCTCTATTTCCACCATATATGTTGGATTTCCCTGCCTTATATTTTTAGGATTGGCCACAATTTATGCAGGTATCTATGGTTGGGTAGGTTGTTTAGGTCTGGAAGCATTACTATGTCCAGCCAATAGGGCTTGTTGACCTTGTGATCTTCTTTAATAATAATATTGTTGTCCAAACCCTTGAGGTGCATTCCACTATTGTTGGTATTGTTTTTGATATGGTGGAATGTTCGGAGGTGGAGCCCAAGGTTGTTGATAATAAGTTTTTGGGGCATAATGTGGGCTACATTCTTGTGGGGATTGTTGGACCTAAAGTAGTGAGTATGGCCATGGTGAATTCCATTTTGATCTTGGGATGTAGGGCTGATTTTGGTTAGCTTGAAATTTTCCTCCTTTCCTCTGAGCCAATAGTTCAACTCATATTCCTCTTGGTTGCTTTATTTTGAGTGATTATTTAGCAAGGGAAGCATTCCACATTGATATGTGGAATGCTCAAGTTCATAGAGAATATAGATCTCTATCTTATCCATAGGACAATCTTTAAGTCCATGTTTAGCTCTACATCATGGGAAGTAAATAAAAAAATGCTTTGTGTTCCTAAACTTCTCTCTATCCATACTTGTATTGAGTTGAATCAGGAGGTCTTTTCTCAAATTTGTAATTTCTTCCCTTAACTTGGATAGGTCCCCATTAGTCATGTTTCCTTTTTACTTCCTCAAATTAGGGCAAGTTCGTGAGTAATTTTGACAGAGGTCGATTATGTCTGTGAACTCTAATTTTTTCATATCTCCCTTTCTAATTAAGTTGAATGCCTCTTGTGTGTCTTCATCCAACCCTTTCAAAAATAAAGTTTTGAGTAGGTTAATATCTAGGCCAGTTCCACATCTTCAATGAAGGAAGAGGAACTGATCCAAATAATCCTCTAAAATTTCATCTTCCTTCTATTGAATCCTAAAAAGTTCTTCTTTTCTATCTCTGACCCTGCAGTAATCCTAATATTTTTCCACGAAGGCTTGTTCCATCTCCCAGTTATGAATGGAATTTGGGCTCAAACCCATAAACCATCTTATAGCTGCCTCTTTTAGAGTAGAGAGAAATATTTTAATTTTTTGGTTATTAGAAGTGTAGTCATATGTTTGGCATAAAACGTTAAACTAAAAAAGAAACTATTTAGGGTCTTCTGAAAATAATCCATTGAAAGTTGGAATAATTGATGAAGATATATTTTTCATAGGAGAATCCTCATTAGGATCCAATTCAATAAAGTAGGTAAATGTTCTTTCAATTGGAGGATTTCAATCATTTTCACAATTTTTCTCACCATTGATGTTATGTACTTCGTCATCCATTCTTCCTTGGTCAGCAATTTGTTCCACAAGCTGGACTTGAAGGGGGCTTTGAAGATTTAGTGTAATGAATCTACCTCTATGGTCTCTAAGTCTAAACATACAATCCTATCATACTAAAAAATGGTTCCCTAATTATTAGTACTAAATTTAATTCTTTTGGTTCCACATACTGCACCTCAAAGGATTATTTTTGTCACTACAAGGTATTCTGATCTTTGTAAAAGAAAGAGTTATGGAATTGATATTTCTGAATGGAAACTTATGAGACAAACAAGCAGTACTTCTAGCTAGCACCTTAACCTTTGATAACACCTTGAATTCCCTAAAAAGAGCACCAAAAAGTGATGAGTGTTGTTGATTCTTGTACCATGACTTTTTGTAACAAAAGGAATAGTAGGAAAAAATTTGCAACACATACTTTAGTAACAAAAACTAAAGAACTGTTGAACTAATCGTGATTACAAATAAAATGCTTAAAATTAACATTAAAATGAAATGCAGAATGGAAATATTAGTGATCATGAAAATGTAAGTGCATCAAAGTAATGGAATAAATGCAAGAACAAGTAAATTCATTTACAAATACTGAAAAGCAATAACCACAAAACTCCCTTTTTGTTGGATAGGAGTGGCCCTTTCTCCTTTCCTTCAATCAGGTTTAACACTTGAATTTAAGCAACAAAATTTCCCCTGAATTTGCTATCTTTATTAAATCAAAAAAAAATTGTTACAGTGAATTGAAATAACTAAAAATCAAACCACTATATCTAATTACAAAATCTCTTTTATACAAGAGATGTACTAGTTCGGTTAGGAGAGAACTAGTTATTCCAAATGGCTAAGTCTACTTTTAAGTGACTGTTTAACTAAAAAATGCCATCTATTTTTGGCAATACGTTAATGAAGGGAGTAGTTCATAAATTGTTTAAACTTGAAATATTCTTAACAACTAAAGAGAGGATCCATGATTGACTCCGTGAAGAATTCAATCACCAATAGAAGATTATTAAAATCATTAATTGATTGAAGGGAACTGAACTGATGCTGAGTCTTCAATTATTGGTCATATTTCATATTATTGTGGCTTGAATGTCTGTTGAATTAATGGCGATGATTTATGTTAATAATTTAGTGTTTCCAACTATGATTTTTGTAATTCGTGTTATCTACATGCGCACGTGAGTTTCCCCAAGTTTCGAAGAATCTAGACTGGTAACCTGGATTATTTGGATGCACTGCTTGAGAACTATATTAAATGCATGAGAGCATGTGCTAACACATAAAATACAGTCATGTGCCAATGCGTGAATTAAGTATTACATTTTTGTTACAAATCAACATATAATTCTTTCAAAAAATGAATTTGATGTTCATAAACAATATTATTCAATCATTTATGAAAAATAATAAAAAAATAAAAACATCAAAAGTATACACAATAATTTCTTCATAATCATTGTAAAGTATTAAATATAAAGACTAGTCATCATTCATCATGTATCATGATTTCGAAATGGTATGAGTTTGAATATGGCTTAAACATAACAAAATGGGGTTCATCAATACACGTGTGTTCACTTGTTCTTTAGTTGAAAATGCAGACTTTCTATAGATATTTTACATGCAGTAATGATGCTTTGCACTATACCTCTTACCAGTCCCACCAAGGATCCTTGGGGAATATACATTCTCACACACTATAGGTGTTATTATTTCATTTTATACCACTTCATATTCTTACCATCACTCTACTTGTTCCATTGATACATATATGCTTTGACATAATTTTTATCTTTCTAACATGCTAACAGGTGCTTCATGTACAACATTTTTCTTACATGAACTATTTTCCACCATGGTTGTCTGATACTTTTCTTGCTACTATATTTCATTATTATCCACTATTTTCTATTGTGTTCGGGTTATGCCCTAGGTCTTGTTTGATCATTTTGTGTATGCTTTTGGTCGTTTTACCCTGATTTTATTATGACATTGTGATCGATGTCCTATGTTTGAACCTCACTTTTCAAGGTCCTTATATGAACATTTTCTTATTACAATGTTATTCTATGATATATTTTCCTCTTCTACTAACGCCATGCATCTAGCCACTTTTTTTTCATGTTCCTTGGTTTCCACAATGCACATCCCCTCCCCCCTATAAGGCATCAGTTTCATATCAACATAAAGTTGTCTCTTTGGGCATTATTCTCCTATAAATGTCGCATGCACCCCAAATGAGGGGGGTATACATTGGTTGAATCATTCACCCCACACAACAGCTCAGAGATTCATTTTAGTATGCACAGTATAAAATCATAACATGATTCAGACACAGAAAAGACCCAGATCCTAACTTCAGTCCTCAGTTAAATGTAGACACTAGTGCCCAACTACGGATACTAGCACCTGATCACTCCTGACCTGCAATGTTAACTTCCAATCCTGGGATAGAAGAAAGTATTATAGATGTAACTCTAGGTTATATTGAAAGTATAATATAAAAAATTGGGAGTGTCCCACCAAGACCATCAACACATGCGACGGTTGATTTTAAAAATTACTTTGGAGTACCATGTGAAGATGAAACTCCTCATATAATTTTTCTTACATTAATATAAAGGAAACTCAAAAAACATTTACCCTTATGATTGGTTAGGAACTAAAAATACACAAATTATAAGGTTTGAATATTTTAAAATTTACGATTGATATAGGACAAAAGGATTTTTAAAAATTTAATATTTGTGGTTTTATCTATTGTGCAAAGTTCTATAAAATACAAAGATATTTTCCTCATTTCATAATTCATTCCAAATCCTCTCCTCAAGAACCACACCCAAGAGACAACCCATAAACTTTATGATTGATAAAGGGAAAAAGGATTTTTAAAAATTTAATATTTGTGGTCTTATCTATTGTGCAAAGTTCTATAAAATACAAAGATATTTTCCTCATTTCATAATTCATTCCAAATCCTCTCCTCAAGAACCACACCCAAGAGACAACCCATAAACTTTAACAAAATTTCATGATCATGACTTATACCACCATTGTCATGCTAAGAATAGGCTATATAAAACATGCTCTCCACATTTGTAGAAATGAGAACTATAAAACAGATCCATACCCAATGAAATAGTGAAATACTGAAAAGGAAATGGGGGGAACACCTATACTTCCCCCAGACTTCCCAAACACACAAATATTAAAATAAAAAGTAGAGGACCTGAACCCCCATCCCATAAATTGACATCGAAAAATTGTGTAACCCTAGCTTACACCAATAAACATAAAACCATCATCATATATTTCATTCAGTGCCCAATCTAGTTCAAGCCATGAAGAAAAATCCAAATTTTTGGTATTATCTAACAAACCATGATAGGAATAGGGGAACAAAAGGATACTGTACAACTCATGCACATATATCCCTGATTAACTAAAATTAACTAAACTAAGTAGCTAAGGAATAGGTAATCTAATCTAGGAGGAAATAACCATTGTAAATAAATACAATAGTTGTAGAAATGAAATATGAAGGAAAAAAAATCAATCGTGGAAAAGGAAGTGCTAACCCTAATGTGTAAAAGAGAAAGGAAAATGATTTAGCTGGTAACCAGTGACTGTTGTAGAGTGTTGTAGAGATAATTGGAAAAAAAAGGAGTAAGAATGAATGTGCTAGAGCCCCAAAAAATATTAGATATGGAGGATTTGAGTGGACAAGGGCATTTGAAATAGGACTAGGGTGCCCACGGGCACTATGGTCTACAATCTAGGCACCCTACTCTACAAAAATGTTTCGAAGTTGGTTCTCATAGGGTCATAAGATGATTTGTAACCTTCACTGGTTGTCACACTAATTTTCTTGAACTACGCTGAATGATCCAAATATTACAAAATGATGTTGAAGACCTGTAAAAGACAAAAGAAGTATCAAAACCCTGAAAAAATAAAAATGTAGAATGAATGGTTTGGAGTGACCTCAACTACCACAATAGTGGGCTTATTAAACTAAGTGTCAGACTACATTTCAGACCCAAATGTTATTCTTGTGTATGTGTATGCAATTTCATACCCTAGGTGATCTTGTGTGAGTCACACTTTGTGAAATAATGAGCAACAACTAGATGTAGAAAATGTAATATTATGTGTGCATGGAATATAATAGAATCCCTCACCCTATGAAGTGTGATGCAGATGTCCTAGCTTGATGCCTTGATGATGGAGCTATGTGGATACCAATGTAATAGATGGATGCAACTCTATATAGAGTGATAGTGGTGTATGATTCTAGGTCCCTCATTATGATCTCATAACTTTATATTTATAGAGTGTTCTTTCTCTAATTTCATAATTAACCCCAACAAGACTGACTACAAAAGAGATAAGGATGAGAAATGGCTAGAAAGATCCCAAAAAGTGGTAGGAAAGTAGAAAAAGGTCCGAGGCACCCTTGGTGGGACCACGGGTGCCCTTGGTGGTACCATGGTTCCCAAAGCCACCCCAATACTACCTTGGCCCCCCCAGCTGAGGCTAAAATAATAGCAGAGTTCTGAAATAGACTAGGCATGTAGATAAAAGTGGGTGGGGATGATGAAATAAAAACAAAATAAGATGGTTAAAAGGTGGGATTAATTATTACTCTCTTCACTCAAGAACCTTCTAAATAGTAGTATAAGAACGGAATAAATAAATGTCTAAAGTGCATGATTTTGTGACTACATTTTGCCCCCACTTTATGTTGGTGAGCAGAAATCTCAATAATATAAAGTAGATAGAAATGCATACCTGATGTCTGCGAAGAGTGTAGTAAAAACATGCCTAAGGACTAGAAAAAGTGTGGAATAATAAAAAATATGCAGTATGAAAACTATAGATGAAAAATGTGCAAAGTAAAAGTGATGAGAGTGAACCTAGGATGAAATGCATGTGTGTAGCTATCACAATATGCACCTGCATGGTTAATATAACATGTGTGCTATCATGAAATGTGTTTGTTGTTGTTGTTTCTTGTTGTTTCCCCCATTTGACTATTTATTTCTCATAGGGCCCGACCTGCAAGGAGAGAATGATCAAGTAGTAAAATATGTATGTATGTGAATGTAAAAATGCTATGTAAAAGATGCATGTAAAGTACACTAATGTGTATGGAAAATGTAAATGTAAATGTAAACGGAACATGTGCACCTAATCCATGTTGAGAAAGAGTGTAGAAGGATATCTACTACTATTGTGAGTTTTTTGGGTGATCTCATGCCACTGTGGCTAAAGAAGTGTAGGGAGGAAATGCTCTATGTCCTCCAAAATCTAACCACTTCTGCTGAAATGTGTGTGAAGAGATCTCTATAGAATCCTAGTTTTTTGGGTGATCTGACACCACTGGCTGAAGTAGAGTAGGGAGACACACCCATTGTAACCTCTAAGCCTGTAACTAATTCCAAGAAATGCCAAAGACACCATGTCCTGTAAAATACATTGTATATGGGTTTTGTAGACTAGTTTGAACCCACTCTTTATAGAAAATTGAACCGTGCTGGTGTAGAATCTTTGTTTTAGTATGTGAAAACTCCAAAATTTCCCCCCTCTTTGGGGGTACATGTGATGTCACTACTAGGAGGATGTGGCCCCAAAAGAGGACCAACCACATTTACGATGTAACTTTTTAATTGTTCCTTGCAGGGGAAAAGGAATGCATTTGGTAGAAACAAAGGTGCGCACAAACAAGGATGGCTAGCCAAAAACAAGTGTAAGTAAACAATGCATGCATATAGAAAATATGTGTAAGCTACGCAAAACATTAAGTAATGTAAACACATAAGAAGACAAAGTAGGTCACACAAAGTGGGTTAAAAACATGGGACATCACTCAAGATATTGCAATACACTCAAGGTCATCATGGTCGTAAACAACAAGAAAGTGTGCACACAACACATAGGGAAAATCCTGAAAAAAATAGAAAACAATAGTAGAAAAATGCAAAGAAAAAAAGGATTCATGGAAAATGTTATCTAAATTACATTTCCCACTAAGATTAGATAACAAGCAAATTCATGTTGAATTGACCAAGTAAGCTTTAAGGATCCCACAAATTTGAATCCTACTAGGGGTCAAGCCTTCAGCAACATAAAAGGAAGACTTAGCTGAATCACCGATTAAAACTAAGCTGGGACAAGCCATCTCAAAAGGAAGAAAGGATCTCGTAGACAGTGCCAAGTGTTAACCTAGCATGAGTTCCAGAAAGCAAAATGAGCAGAGGCCTCAAAGCCCTACGGGATTTACACATGGAGTCAACTATAAATGACTCATCCAAGGAAACATTCTTCACAATAATATGTGGTAGGCTCATTACTTACTCAAAGGAAAGCAACCCAATCACAAAATATGTCAGGTGTTAACCCGACATGCTTCTAAAAGCTACAAGGGGAATAGAGAACCTAAAGAAGCACTTGGCCTCCACGTGGATCTCGTGATAAAGAGGATCTAAGTTCAAAGCAAGTTTCTAAATACTGGTGATAAGTCAAAATACCACGTAAGGGAAATTATGAAGCCTATCTTAAAGTTTTAGATGCTCATATATTTTAAAAATATCAAAGACAAAGGGTCATTGGGCTAGTTTTTTTAGTGATGAAGTTAATGCATAGTTCCGTGAAAAGAGTGCGAACCTTTTAATACTTAATTTTTTCACCTGCATTTAAAAGGTGATTTTAATAGAATGAAAAAAATAGGTGCCACTTGAATCATGATCCCAGAACCCAATGCATAAGTGATTAAAAGATCCAAATATGTAATAAAGATTTGATAGAATAAGTCCACTCCAAGGGATTCAGTTACAAGATAGTTAAGAGATGTATTAAATGAGTATGGCTCTCCCCCTTAAAAAATCCATAGGGAAGTGTGAGACAGATCTCAAGAAATCTACTTCTTTCACTTCACACCATTTACCATAATGAGAAAGTAATGGGGAAATAGTAAAAAATTATCTTCTTATCTTCTTCTCATCATATATATTGTAAAGGAAAGGTTTCAAAAAAGGACTGGGAGTTAGCGATTCTTTTTGTCTTAGTTCCTCTTCTGTGAAAGGTAGGGGTTGTAGCTCTGGCCTTCTTTCTAAGTTTTTTAATAACACTCTTCCTCTTATCTATTGTAATACTGTGCACATTTTTGGAGTAATATAATATGCCTTGTGGTGTAATTCAACCATTTTTTGTGTAATATGTATTTTCTCTAATAGCCTTTATTTTGACGTGGATAAGTGTGCATGTTTTTATGTTATTACTATCTTAAAAAGTTATACTTAACTAGTTCTGTGTAGTGTTCATTGTGAATTACCTTTAGTATGTGGTGCATCTTTTCCACCCTTTTCATTGCTCACCTTTTCTCTATTTCTAGAAGTTACGCTATGAGTTAACTCATTCAGTTTTCGACGTATTGCTCTCATGTTTCATTTTCTCTGACCCTCATCTCGTATTGTAGAGAAGACCCAACTTCTATAAAATCTGGAGGTCACCTTAGGGTGCATGTCCCACTAACCTAAGGTTTCCTATAACTCTGACGGTTCATCCACAAGAATTATCACCAATAGTTTTCCTGGCACACCCGGTGGGAATCGAAGGATATTATTATTGCATTTCATCCAGTTAGTGTGTTCTTGGTGAAATTCAGCCTTTGGAGGCATGTATAAACACATTCGGTGACTCCATTAGGCCCAAACAGCCCATTCCCTAAAATTGCATACCCTTATTTTATCCAACTCCATTCATCTTTCTTTCCACATCCCTCAGTTTTCTCCATCCCAGAATGTTGTGCAGTCATGACTTCATTCCCACAATGGAATTCACATTTTAAGTAGTATCATCAATATCTAATGAGCTCCACACCTTCTCTAAACTAGCAGCATAAACAGTTTCAAAGTCACTATGGTGACCCAAATGAGCAAAGCCAAGACCAATTTGTCTTTGAGAGCAATAAAAACATGGGCTTTCTTTTGATGACTGCAATTGATTATAAGATGTTGGTCTTCTTGAGAAGATAGCACAAATAGAGGCAGGCATGGTTCAATCTCAGGCTATAGCACAAATGGAGGAATTCAAAATAGGATGTAGGGCACCTTGTCCATGGGTTGGCTCTATTCCCGGACATTATAGCTCACAGGAGAAGCTTATTTTTTTAGAAGAAACATTTCTTTCACTTCTGCAGTGAATCGAGGGTATTGAAATATATGGGTGTAGCATGAGACAACCTTTTGATGGGAGAGTCAATAACTGAATCTTTATTCATCTACCATACCACCTTAGGTTTCACCATATCATACCGCTTCAAATTCTGAGTTCCCTTATCCATCTCCAAGCCATCCATTCTGCCTTCCCCCTCTTTTTGAACAGTTATGCCCCCTATATGAATAAGTAACCGCTCCAAATCCAAAAGAAGAGGAGCATATGATGAGAAGTGATATAAACTCAAGGGGTTCATATCATGAGCTAAGCATCCAAGAAGCTATAGACATTTCCTCTATTTTCCCTCCCCACAAAGCATATCCCTTGAAGATTTTGGGCCAACTGCTTCATATTTCAAGATGAAGCTACACATGATTGAAAATTTATAGACTCAAAAACCATCATACAAGAGGGGGATATCTTGACAGAGCAGGAAGACAATAAGCTAGATTTATTATCTGATTTGGGGGGATGCCTCGATGAAGAAGAGTCTATAGAAATTACAACCTTTGTTACTTCATCAACCTCGTAACAAACATATCCTGCTACTCGCAACAATTCCTCTAGATCAAATCCAAGGGCTCTATAAATAAGTATCATTAAAATATTTTTTCTTTCAATCAAATAACCTGGATTTTCTGGCAAAGCTGCTAAAAAATAGGAAGAAGATAGGGATGACACCATTAAGGAAGGTCTGCAAAATATCCTCATCCCAAAAGATGAAATTCAGAGTGACAAGCAAATGAAGAAGGTCAAACTGACCCCCTCCAGAGGATGGTCCACACCAGAGCCAATGGAAAATATAGCGCCAATCATGCTCACTTTAGAGCATGAGGATGATCTTTAAATCCCCATGGGTTAGCTATGATGCCTCCAACTAAAAGATGAACATTAATAAATTATGAAATGGCTAGTGCCAAATCCTTGATGTTGATAATGCTTAGTATCAATGACAATGTGAAAATGCATGTTCAGAATGCGGAGAAACCAAAGGAGGCCTAGGACAAGCTGGTAACAATTTATGAAGCCAAAAATTAGACTAAGATCCTCCATATTCAGTCAAAGCTACACACCCTCTCTATGGTTTCAGATGAGAAATTTGAGGAGTTCTTACATCACATGACTGAGTTGTGATTGAAGTTATTAGCGCTCGATGAAACAGTGGATGAAAAAATTCTCATACAGATCACCTTGAGAGAACTCCATTCTCAATTATAAGTGTTCGTTACGAAACTGAATGTGTCTAAACAAACAATGGCATTTGAAGAAATTGTGAATTTTTTGCAGTAGGAAGAGGCCATTAATTCATCCCAAGAGGAGTCTTAGGATAAATCCCTATTCTCAAAGCCATACTGTGGGCAGAAGAATTGAAAGGGTCCTCTAGAGAAGACAAATCAAGTGCAACCAAAACAACAACAAAAAGATCAAAAGTCAAATAGGTGGTGTCACATTTTTAGATCCAACACTCATGACATAGATCACTGTTGGTACAATAGCTTGAAACAAGGGTCTTCAATTCAAACAAGCACATCAAGGCGTGAAGATTGTCAAAATTCTAAAAGATGCCACCGCTAGAGAAATCACAAGGGACATCTCGTAGCCTAACAAGATAATGAATATAATGAGGAGACCTTAGAAGGATCCCATTTTGGTAAGAACCTTGTGCTCATCTCTCAGATTTCATAACCCATGAAGAGATTCTAGCCGATAGACTCCGGTGTAAGTAAGCACATGTCAGGTGACAAGGCACTATTTCATTCACTAGACGAACAACCTACTGGTGATTAGGTTCAGATAGTCAATGACAAAGAGTATGTTACAAAAGGAATAGGAACAGTCACCATTCCTCTGGGACCACAAAAATGTATGCTTAAAAAGGTAATTTATGTTCCTAGATTGACTAACAACCTCTTGTCAGTGACTCAGCTATTGAATCATCACCTGAAGGTAGAATTTCTTGTCCAAAATGGCATCAAATCATGTTTGATCTCACAACAAGGTAAAATTATTTCTAGAGCATTTATAAAAGATTAGTTATTTTCTTTAGATACTGTTTCATCTTCTGCAATAGCTTTATCTACATCAACATTACAATCTACTACACTCTGGCATTTTAGATATGGACACTTGTCAACTAGTTCATTGCATCAGATGAGTTCAAAAGAAATGGTTCATGGACTACCCAAATTGTCCAGTTCCTTGCCTCTGTGCCCTGGTTTTCTTGCAGGAAAACAAAACAAGGATCCATTTCAGGAAAGCACCTTCGATGCTAAGAAGCATCTGGAGGTAGTGCATACCGATATGAATGGCCCTCTTCCTGATTTGTTTTTAGGATACAAGTACTTCCAACTGTTTGTGGATGACCACTCCCGCAAGATGTGGGTGTTTTTTCTGAAGAAGGTGTTTTTTCTGAAGAAGAAAAGTGAGGCTCTTCAACATTTCTAGAACTTCTATCATCGTGTTGTGAAAGAGATTAGATAACCACTTCTTCTACATTTATTAGATCAAGGGGGAATTCACATCAAATAAGTTCTTGGCATTCCTAAACCAAAAAGGTGTTAATCGGAACTTGATTGCTCCCTACACACCTCAGCAAAATGGAATTTTTGAGTGACACAATTGCATAGTGGTGGAGATGGCTCATTGCATGCTAACAATAATAAAGTTAGAGGAACGCTATTGGGCTGAAGTAGTACAGATAGTTATATATCTTCTCAATAGGGCACCGATAAAGATTTTATAAAATAAAACACCAGAAGACATATGGAGTGGTAGAAAGCCATCAATTTCTCATTTGTGAGTATTTGGTTGCACATCATACATGCATGTCCTAGCTCATAAGAGAAAGAAGGTTGAGCCAAAGACACTCCCGTGTATCCTACTTGGCTACATCACTACCTCGAAGGCATATTATCTCATGGATCCTGAGACAAAGAAAATATATGAGATTCAGGATGTGGTTTGTGATGAGTCATCCTTTGACTCTGTATTGACATCAGAAGAACCATTACCAACCACCTCTCACCGACTAGTCTCTGAATCAGATGAACAGCCAGAGGAGACTACTCAGAGAAAATAAATGTTGCCAGGAGAGCTATTTGTTGACCTTGGAGAATTGGAGAATGTGACTCCACATCAATCCACATAACAACGACACATTTCTTCTCAAAATTAGCCAAGTTCTCTTCTGAAGTGGGTACAAAGCACCATCAAGGAATCACATTTGCAACAACTCCCAGATACATCATCCAGAGTCAAAACAAGGAGTGAAACAAGAATTAAGGTAAAATTTACACTCATGAGTTCACTGATTAATAACTCTGAGCCAGAAAATGTTTTTGAAGCACTCAGTCAACCTTAGTGGAAGGAAGCCATGGATACAAAATATGACTCACTTATGAAAAATTAGACATGGGAACTTGTCGATCTGCCTACAGGAAAGAAACCCATAGGCTTAAAATGGGTTTTCAAGAAAAAATATAAGGCAGACAGATCCATCGACAAACATAAATCACGTCTTGTAGAAAAAGGATATGCTTAGAAAGAGGGCATTGAATATGAAGAAACCTTTGAACCCATTGCAAAGATCAAGACCATTAGAGTTGTTTGTGCACTAGCAACACAAAAAGGATGGAGACTTCAACATATGGATGTCAAGAGTGCTTTCCTAAATGGTGATCTGAAAGAAGAAGTGTACATGACCCAACCTGAAGGATTTTTTGATGAAGAGCATCCTAAGAAGGTATGTCATCTCATCAAATCACTGTATGGACTGAAAAAAGCTCCAAGGGCATGGTATATCAAGATTGACAATCACCTTTTGTAGCATGGGTTCACTCGTAGTACCTCAAATTCAAATTTGCATATAAAGAAGGTAGACAAGGAAATTGTCATTCTTGTTGTATATGTACATGATCTTGTGATCACTGGTAGTTTAGAATATCAGGTTGATATTGTGAAGAATGATCTCAAAAGAAACTTTGACAAGATAGAATTGGGGCTACTACATTACTATCTTGGCTTGGAAATATCGCAAAATAAGCATCACATTTTTGTCTCCCATATAAAGTACGCCAAGAAAATCCTAAAAAAGTACAGAATGTCTGATTATAAACCTATATCCACTCCCATGGAAAAAGACTTGCAACTTTCAAGGTTCTAGGACTCACCTCAAGTAGATACTACACTCTACAGGAAACTTATAGGAGGGCTCATCTACTTGACATATACCAGACCAGATCTATGCTTTTCTGTCAGCTATATTTCCAGGTTCATGCAGGAGCCAAAGCAATGTCACTAGACAACAACAAACCATGTATTGAGATATGTCCAAGGAACATTTGATTATGGTCTAGAATATAAGAAGAATGATCAATTTTTCTTATAGGGATACGTCGACTCGGACCATGTTGGATTTTTTGATGACAGGAAGTCAATTATAGGATACATATTTCATCTCAAATCTGGACTCATCTCATGGATAAGTAAGAAGAAGAATGTTGTTTCTATCTCATCCACAGAGGCAGAGTATCACGTCACACGAGGAGTTATGTGTGAAGTGATATGGTTACGTCACATTTTAGATGACATGGGAATTTCTAAAAAATAGTCACGTGTTCTCTATTATGATAATCAAAGTGTGTTGAAGTTCATACAAAACCTAGTATTTCATGAACGAATGAAACATATTGAAATTGACTATAATTTCATTCAAGAGCATGTCTTAAACCATCATATTAAGCTCTAATATTGTCCTACAGAAGCACAAGTAGCTGAGGAAATTGATTAAAATGAGACCTACATTGAACACCTTAGGATTGACAACATCTAATATACGTGGTCAAACCTCTACAATTGTTGAAAACCTTCATGATGCATATGACATTGTTGGTGTCAAGAGACGCACTAGGGATAGTAATATTGTGCATCGTGTACTTGCTACTAGTGTTGTAAGTGAATCAATAAAAAAACAATGTTTGATTACGCAAACAAGTTGAATGTTGCAAGTTAATTGAAAAATTCTAATGAAAGCAATTGAAAGACGTAATATCCTTCAATCACTCAATAACGCTGATTTTTGGGAATTTTCTGCTAGAGCGCCGCGTAAGGACAAAAATAATTTTGATGCTATAAGAGAAGTTGTTATTAAATTTTGGCATGATAACACTAGAGTTTCACCTAATACAAGAGATGTTATAAAATAGAGAGTTGGTTCTACTAATCGTGAACCACATCCAAATCATTTCTTAGATATGACTCAAACTCAATTTTTTCATAAGTTTGAACAAGAGAATTTGGAAATTAAAATTAGTCAACGTTTTTTTCAAAATGTTGAAACCATTCTATGTGAAAATTAACCACGCTCGTACCACTTGTTTTTGTTGGCAACATGTTGAATTTGTAATGCATTATGCTAAATTTTTACGTATTCGTTATATTTTTCATTCTGAAACTATGTTATCGGAATGTGGTGTTCAAGTTCCACCAATATCTTCTAGGGATTTCATTCCTACTATATGTTTGAAAAAGAAGTTGGACAATTTTTTATAGTCATGATTGTTTTGATGGAAGTTGTAGTACATGCGGTGGATTACTTAAATTGGAAAGTTACATCCATGAGCGAATTGAAGGTACAATAAGACATAATTTAGTTGAGTTTGATAAATATAAATCAGTTGCATACCAGTTGAAAGATGGTAAAGAGTCTAAACGGTGTGAGCTAGTTATAGAACAAATGTCTGTTTTCTAATTTTTGAGAAAATTTAAGGATGAAATTATTTATGAGTATGCTAGGCATACACATAGAGCTCGATGGTTTGATGAAAATTTCAAGCTATGCAAGGACACATTTCCTATTGGTACTATTGTTTCAGTGGTCGATTTTGCAGAGAATTACACATTGGAACCACAAATGGAGGTTCAATCGCAATATTACAACTCAGTACAAGTTGTCATTTTTGTGCATATAGCATTTCTACATTCTCCTGATAGTACAGAGAATGATCAAAAAAATTTAAGAGAGTACCACTTTTATATCAGTGATGATCGTACTCATTCTACTGAATTTGTGAAAGGGTGTTTCAAAATATTTTATGGAAACTTGTCTGATAGGGACATCCACTTCAAACAACATTATATATGGTCAGATAAGTGCACGTATTAGTTTAAGAATGCATGAATGTTTTATTGGATGAGAAGAATGCACGTCAAGATGGGTGTGCAACATATTTGGAGTTTCACTGAATCTAGACATGGAAAAGGAGAGCATGACGGTGTAGGGGCATGTGTGAAAAGAGGTCTTGCAAGAGAAGAGTTGAAGTACAAAGGTGGTGCTAAATTAAAAGATGCAAAGAGCATATTGGAATGGTGTATTGACAACATGGCCTGAGGTTCTCAAGAAAATTCCACAGTTCAAAGATATTTTTTTTATAGAGGAACAACAAATTGCTAACTACGATAATTGTATAACACTCACTGGGTCCAGTGATATGCACTCATTTTGTAGCTCAGAAGATACTTCATGGGTCGTATGGACAAAAAATTTGACATGTTTTTGTGCATCTTTTATTGAATTTGTCACTGCTAAGTGTGATTCACAAGAATGGGTGTATGGATGGATTTGTAGGCCTCTAACTCTGCTTCTTAGTTATCAACCTCCACAAGCATTATGACTTGTTTCGGTAGATGAAGTTGTAACATCCAAGGACTTTGACGAAATTTCAATTTTGGTGCGACAAGGTATTTATGGTTATTTATTTAATTTTTGTATTGAGTTATGTCCATTGAAATTTTAATATGTAATTTAAATTTCAATTATTCAACCTTTGTTTTTTTAGGACATGTATTTGCAGTTATTGTGACAGAAGACAATGAAGAAGGAACAAACTATTTCTTATGTCATTGCATCGAGGAAAGAAAGAATTTGACTTCTTCTATTATAGATGGCAAAGATATTGAGTATCCTACAGGGTCAATGGTAGTTATTGGAACTTGGCTTCGACCATATCCATTAAAAAAATCCTTTGTTTGGGTGTTTGAAGACTTTGAGACGCACATGAAAATACTCTTATATTCACATCTAGTTCTAGCGACAAATATTCAGCTATATAGATATCGAGGAAGGCCTAATAACAAGATTATTTAGAAGGTTCGAGATTCAGATCATGAAGCAATCTTGTCTGCTATTCAAAGTAGATTCGATCCTGATGGTTCATTGGAATGAATTTACAATGCTCATGTCAGGTATATATAATTTCTTTGATATATATAAATTTGTTAGTTAGATCTATATTTAAGTTCATATATTTTATTTTAAATTTATGTATTTTGTATATATCTAGTATGGTTTTGATTTGAAACTTAAATTTCTTTGACTAACACTTTTATGTTCAGGTTAGTGGTGCCAGAAAATCTTCCACCTTCATGTGGTTGGCACTGTTAGTAGAGAATTTTAAATTCTCAAAGCTAAGAGAAGCTTTCATTGTTTTACAAGAAAAGAGAAGCAATTAACAATGATTTATGTACCTGTGGAGGGGGCTCTTGGCTTCGGAGGAGGTAGCCCAGAAGCACCTGGTGCTTAGAGAACTGAAAAAACTCCTTCCCAAGTGTTTACAAGACCATACCTATGCGTGTGCACAATCGGTTTGGTGCCACGACCCACCGTTTGCAAAATATAGCATTTGATAACCTTACATTGGCTCCAACTGCACTATTTCCCACGTTTGCAAACAATACGGCAGTGAGAGCACCGATCTGGAAAGGAAAAACTGAGAGAGGTATTATAGAGGGTCCCTACGCTGAGGTGTTGGATCAGATGAGGTGTCTCTAGGTGCCACGAAGTCTGAGTAGTCACCCGTCAAAGTTGAATGATATTTTTGTCTAATGGCTCTTAAGGGACTACGCCTCGAATGAAGTAGACCGGAAGCAACGAATTTGTCATGCACAAAAACACCACCTCCTCTAGCATTAAAATAGCCACCCAGATGTGTCAGAGCACTCGGTTTGGTGCCACGACCCACCGTTTGCAAAATATAGCATTTGACAACCTTACACTGGCTCCAACCACACTATTTTGTACGTTTACAACCAATAGGTCACCGAGAGCACTGATATGAGAAGGAAAAAACTGAGAGAGGATATTCTATAGGGTCCCTACACAAAGGTGTCGGATTAGATGAGACATCTCTAGGTGCCACGGAATCCGAGTCGTCACCCGTCGAAGTTGAATGATATTTTGGTCTCAGGGCTCTTAAGGGACTACGCCTGAATGAAGTAGCCCGAAAACAATGACCTTGTCTCACACCAAAACACTACCTCCTCTAGTGTTCACCTGCTACCTAGATGTGTCAACACATTCGATTGGGTGCCACGACCCACTGTTTGTAAAATATAGCATTTGACAACCTTTCACTGGCTCCAACTGCACTATTTCTCGCATTTACAAACAATAGGGCAGCGAGAGCACCGATCTGGAAAGGAAAAAACTAAGAGAGGCTATTGTAGATGGTCCCTATTCTGAGGTTTCAGATTAGATGAGGTGTCTCTAGGTGCCATGGAGTCTGAGTAGTCACCCGTCGAAGTTGAATGATATTTTGGTCTAATGGCTCTTAAGGGACTACGCCCAAACGAAGTAGCCCAGAAGCAACGACCTTGTCATGCACCAAAACACCACCTCCTCTAGCATTCAACTAGCTACCCGGATGTGTCAGAGCACTCAGTTCAGTGCCGTGACCCACCGTTTGCAAAATATAGCGTTTGACAACCTTACATTGGCTCAAACTGCACTATTTCACGCGTTTGCAAACAATAGGGCAGTGAGAGCACCGATTTGGGAAGGAAAAAATATAGAGAGGCTATTGTATAGGGTCCCTTCTTCGAGGTGTTTAATTAGATGAGGCATCTCTAGGTGCCACGGAGTCCGAGTAGTCACCCGTCGAAGTTGAATGATATTTTTGTCTTAGGGCTCTTAAGGGACTATGCTCGAACGAAGTAGCCCAGAAGCAACGACCTTGTCGTGCACCAAAACACCACATCCTCTAGCATTCATCTTTCCACCAGACTTGTCGGCACATTCGGTTGGGTGTCACGACCCACCGTTTGCAAAATATAGCATTTGACAACCTTACACTGGCTCCAACTATGCTATTTCACACGTTTACAACCAATAGGGAAACGAGAGCAATGATATGAGAAGGAAAAAACTGAGAGAGGCTATTGTATAGGGTCCCTATGCCGAGGTGTCAGATCAGATGAAACATCTCTAGGTGTCAAAGAATATGAGTAGTCACCTGTCGAAGTTGAATGATATTTTTGTCTCAGGGCTCTTAAGGGACTACGCCCAAACAAAGTATCCTGGAAGCAATGACCTTGTTGTGCACAAAAAAACTACCTCCTCTAGTATTCACCTAGCCACCTAGATCTGTCAGTGCATTCGGTTGGGTGCCACAACCCACCGTTTGCAAAATATAGCATTTGATAACCTTACACTGGCTCCAACTGCACTATTTCCCACGTTTGAAAACAATACCACAGCGAGAGCACCGATATGAGAAAGGAAAAACTAAGAGAGGGTATTGTATAGGGTCCCTATGCCAAGGTGTTGGATCAGACGAGGTGTCTCTAGGTGCCACGGAGTCTGAGTAGTCACCCGTCAAAGTTGAATGATATTTTTGTCTAATGGCTCTTAAGGGACTACACCCGAACGAAGTATCCCGGAAGCAAACGAACTTGTCATGCACCAAAACACCACCTCCTCTAGCATTAAACTAGCCACCTAGATGTGTCAGAGCACTCGGTCTTGTTCCACGACCCACCGTTTGTAAAATATAGCATTTGACAACCTTACACTGGCTCCAACTACACTATTTCACACATTTACAACCAATAGGGCAGCGAGAGCACCGATATGAGAAGGAAAAAAATGAGAGAGTATATTGTATAGGGTCCCTACACAAAGGTTTCAAATTAGATGAGACATCTCTAGGTGCCACAGAATCCAAGTCGTCACCCGTCGCAGTTGAATAATATTTTGGTCTCAAGGCTCTTAAGGGACTATGCCCAAACGAAGTAGACCTGGAAGCAACGACCTTGTCACACACCAAAAAACTACCTCCTCTAGTGTTCACCTGCCACCTAGATGTGTTGACACATTTGGTTGGGTGCCATGACCCACCGTTTGCAAAATATAGCATTTGACAACCTTGCACTGGCTCCAACTACACTATTTCTCACTTTGTCAAACAATAGGGCAGCGAGAGCATCGATTTAGAAAGGAAGAAACTAAGAGAGGCTATTGTAGAGGGTCCCTATGCTGAGGTTTTGGATTAGACGAGGTGTCTTTAGGTGCCACGGAGTCTGAGTAGTCACCCGTCGAAATTGAATGATATTTTGGTCTAATGGCTCTTAAGGGACTACGCTTGAACAAAGTATCTCGGAAGTAAAAACCTTGTCATGCACCAAAACACCACCTCCTCTAGCATTCAACTAGCGACACGGATGTGTCAAAGCACTTGGTTCGGTGCCACGACCCACCGTTTGCAAAATATAGCATTTGACAACCTTACACTGGCTCAAATTGCACTATTTCATGTGTTTGCAAACAATAGGGTAGTGAGAGCACCAATCTGGGAAGGAAAACATCAGGAGAGGCTATTGTAGAGGGTCCCTACTTTGACGTGTCAAATTAGACAAGGCATCTCTAGGTGCCACAGAGTCCGAGAAGTCACCCATCAAAGTTGAACGATATTTTTTTCTCAGGGCTCTTAAGGGACTATGCCCAAATGAAGTAGCCTAGAAGCAATGACCTTATCGCGTACCAAAACACCACCTCCTCTAACATTCATCTATCCACCCAGACTTTTCAGCACATTCGATTTTGTGTCACGACCCACCGTTTGTAAAATATAGCGTTTAACAACCTTACACTTGCTCCAACTACACTATTTCACACGTTTACAACCAATAGGGCAACGAGAGCACCGATATGATAAGGAAAAATAGAGAGAGGCTACTGTATAGGGTCCCTACGCTGAGGTGTTGGATTAGATGAGACATCTATAGGTGCCACGGAATCTGAGTAGTCACCCGTTGAAGTTGAACGATATTTTGGTCTCAGGGCTCTTAAGGGACTACGCTTGAACAAAGTAGCCCGGAAGCAATGACCTTGTTGCACACCAAAAAACTACCTCCTTTAGTGTTCACCTGGCCATCTAGATGTGTCGATGCATTCGGTTGGGTGCCACGACCCACCGTTTGTAAAATATATTGTTTGACAACGTTACACTAGCTCCAACTACACTATTTTACACATTTGTAAACAATAGGGCAGCGAGAGCACTGATATGAGAAGGAAAAAATTGAGAGAGGATATTATAGAGGGTCCCTACACTGAGGTGTCAAATCAGAGGAGGCATCTCTAGGTGCCACGGAGTCTGATTAGTCACACGTCGAAGTTGAATGATATTTTGGTCTTAGTGCTCTTAAGGGACTACACCCGAACGAAGTAGCTCAAAAGCAGCGACCTTTTTGCACACATAAATACCACGTCCTCTAGCATTCATCTATCCACCTGGACTTGTCGGCACATTCCGTTGGGTTTCACAACCCACCATTTGCAAAATATAGTGTTTGACAACCTTACATTGGCTCCAACTGCACTATTTCACGCGTTTGCAAACAATAGGGCAATGAGAGAAATGGTATGAGGAAGAAAAAGCTGAGAGAGACTATTATAGAGGGTCCCTACACTATGGTTTCAAATCAAACGAGGTATCTCTAGGTGCCACGGAGTCCGAGTAGTCACCCATCGCAGTTGGATGATATTTTGGTCTCAGGGCTCTTAAGGGATTACGCCCGAACGAAGTAGCCCAGAAGCAACGACATTGTAGTGCACCAAAACACCACATCCTCTAGTGTTCACCTAGCCACCCAGATGTGCTGGCACATTCGGTTGGGTGCCACGACCCACCGTTTGCAAAATATAGCGTTTGACAACCTTATACTGGCACCAACTGCACTATTTCGTGCGTTTGCAAACAATAGGGCAGCAAGAGCACTGATATGAGAAGAAAAAAACAAGAGAGGATATTGTAGAGGGTCCCTACATTGAGGTTTTAGTTTAGACGAGGCATCTCTAGGTACCACAGAGTCCGAGTAGTCACCCGGCGAAGTTGAACCATATTTTGGTCTCAGGGCTCTTAAGGGACGACGCCCGAACGAAGTAGCCCGGAAGAAACGACCTTTTCACACACCAAAACTCCACCTCCTCTAGCATTCAACTAGCCACTCAGACGTGTCAGCGTAGTCGGTTGGGTGCCACAACCCACCATTTGTAAAATATAGCATTTGACAACCTTACGCTGGCTCCAATTGTACTATTTCACGCATTTGCAAACAATAGGGCATCGAGAGCACTGATATGAGAAGGAGAAAACTGAGAGATCCTATTATATAGGGTCCCTATTCTGAGGTGTCGAATCAAATGAAGTATCTCTAGGTGCCACGGAGTCCAAGTAGTCACCCGTCGAAGTTGAATGATATTTTGGTCTCACGGCTCTTAAGGGACTACACCCGAACAAAGTAGTCCGGAAGTAATGACCTTGTCACACACTGAAACACTGCCTCCTCTAGAATTCACCTACACACATGGACATGTTGACGCAGTCAGTTTGGTGCCATGAATCACCGTTTGCAAAATATAGCGTTTGACAACCTTACACTCGCTCGAACTGCACTATTTTGTGTGTTTGCAAACAATAGGGCACCGAGAGCACCGATCTTGGAAGGAAAAAACCAAGAGAGGCTATTGTAGAGGTTTCCTACACTGAGGTGTTGGATTAGACAAGGCATCTCTAGGTGCCACAGAGTTTGAGTAGTCACCCGTCAAAGTTGAACGATATTTTGGTCTCGGGGCTCTTAAGGGACTACGCTCAAATAAAGTAGCCCAGAAGCAACGAATTTTTTGCACACCAAAACACCACCTCCTCTAGTGTTCACCTTGCCACCCAGATGTGCTAACATATTTATTTCAGTGCCATGACCCACCATTTGACAAATATAGCTTTTGACAACCTTACACTAGCTCAAACTACACTATTTCGCGCGTTTACAAACAATAGGGCAGTGAGAGCACCGATCTGGGAAGGAAAAAACCAAGAGAGGATATTATAAAGGGTCCCTACACTGAGGTTTTGGATCAAATGAGGCATGTCTAGGTGCCACGGAGTTTGACTAGTCACCCGTCAAAGTTGAACGATATTTTGGTCTCGGGGCTCTTAACGGACTACGCTCAAACGAAGTAGCCCGGAAGCAACAACCTTGTCGCACACCAAAACACCACCTCCTCTAGCATTCCCCTGGCCACCTGAATGTGTTAGCACATTCGGTTGGGTGCCACGACCCACCGTTTGGAAAATATAGCATTTGACAACCTTACACTGGCTTGAACTGCACTATTTCACACATTTGCAAACAACAGGGCAACGAGAGCACCGATCTAGGAAGGAAAAAACTGAGAGAGGCTATTATATAGGGTCCCTACTACACTGAGGTGTCAGATTAGACAAGACATCTCTAGGTGTCTAGGAGTCTGAGTAGTCACCTATCAAAGTTGAACAATATTTTGGTCTCAAGGCTCTTAAGGGACTACGCCTGAATGAAGTAGCCCGGAAGCAACGACCTTGTCGCGCACCGAAACAACACCTTCTCTAGTGTTCACTTTGCCACCCAGATGTTTCGGCACATTCAGTTTGGTGCCATGAAATTGTGAGGCATGACTTCTCACTCCTCACCTCCGTTCATTTCCTAGGACTCAAAACATTCAGTTTCACTTGTTTACCTTTCATCTCTCTTGTTCTCTTTGGACTTGCCTCTATCCTCTTAGGTGCTTCATCACTGTCCTTGCTTTTCTCTCTTGAGCTATGTTGTTATGGTGATCTCTCTCCATCTTCTGCTACCCCAGCTATGTGCTTACATGCTAATTATGTTTGCATTGTAATATGATCATGCTCTTTTCTACCGTGAAACTTTTTACATATTTTTCATCCCTTAATGGGTATCTAATACCCTAATTATCATGCTTTGAAGATTCACAAGAATAAAGCATTCCCTTGTTATTATAATAGTGGATTAAGTTTTTGAATATAGGTCAAGAATACTAAATGAAGTTGAAATTAAATGAGCCATAATTGCTAGTGAAGCAAGCTAGTGAAAAGTGGTGAGTAAAGGTAAGTCATGTTAAAGGAATGAAATGCATTTATTCATTGTTTCTAATAGTATGGTGAGAATGTGAACATATGAATAATATTATCAATAAAATGCTAAGGCAAGTAGCTTCAAGTTTGCATATTTGGATGGAATTTTAGAAGGAGAGTGAAGTGGCCAATCAAGTCACTTATGAAGCATGCTAAAAGAAGTGAAGGAAACAAATAAGTGGGACCCTATGAAGGAATAAGAGGAAAATAGTTTCCATGCACGAGAAACATGAAGAACAGAAAATAATTCTCATAATGAAGAACATATCATGAAAGAATAATAATGGAGGAGAAAGGAAGTGAAAAATGAAATGCTTAGAGAATAAATAGGTACTCATTCAATATGAAATGGGAAACAAGAGGAAAGTGGCAAGAAAAGGTCAAATTTCAGTTTGAGGCAAGCATGTAATCGCTGTGATCAATAAATGAAGAAAGTGAAGGAGAGAGTGAATACTTGTTTTACATGAGGAAATACAAAGGCTTGAGGAGATATTTATGATAGGATATTCAAAGCAACAAGAGACAAGTCAAGATAAAAAAGAGTGAACAATGGAAAAATAAGAAGGAGAAAGAAAGAAGTCTTGAATACATACAATCGAATAAAAGGAAAGGGAGGATGGTAAGTCCAAGAAGAAAGAGACAAACAATGAAAATGAAAGAGAGAAGTGAATCTACTTTAAATGATAATCAAATTGAATGTTTAACTTCTTATTTGATCGGAATATAGCACCAAATTATAAAGAGATAAGGTGTGTACACCTATTGATTCCCTTAATTTCTCTAAAACAATGTAAATGCTTCCCTTAATTTCTTAACAATTGTACCATGCAATGTTGCACCATAAGTAACGTTATATTCATATAGTTCAAGATGAACTATACCTCACTTATTTCTATCAATGTTCACATTAGTTGATATGCAACAGATGAGTGTTAGCTTTAAAAGAAAAAAAAAGTAATTACGTATTGCCCATTTGTAGTTCACCTAACATGGTTTTTCTTAATGGAATAGGTTTGATTAACAATTGTACCATGTAGTGCTTCGAGACATGGTTTTTTAAGTTTAAATCAAACATACATATCTAGAGCTAATAAATGGTTATAAAAACATACATAGAAGGATACCATACATGCAATGAAATCGAATCAAACATATAGTTCAATAATATCGTTATGAAAACCAATACACATGGATATATAAGAATCAAACAAAGTGTGCTCCAGACGCACGTCTCTAAAAATATGTAAGTTCATAACATGTGTACATCTTGAACTAAGTGTGTCATAATGTATATAGGACCACATGCGGTTGCAAAAGGCTATATATATATAATGGACTATATGAAGAAACATGTTCACTAGGACCATATGGCCCATATATATATATATATATATATATATATATATATATATATATCTATGTACATCCAAGTGGACTATGAATCTACTCATGAAACATCTTCCCTCTCTTCACCCTACTAGAAGTAGCACGTCCACAACCTGGGGATGTAGTGGAGGGAGATACCACTATGGATTTCATCTGTGTGGTCCTAGGCATCTCTAAGCAGGCCTGCAACCTAACCTTCACATTCATAAACAAGTTTTTAACACCCAAAATTTTAAAATACATTCAAAATTTAGAAACTTGTACAATTTAGTTAAAATGCATGTGAAATCTTATTGCAATGTCATGATCCCTATCAATTTGTTGTTGACGCATCGTAGGGACAATTTAGTAGACTCACGAGGGGTAAGCTACATACAAATAATTAATTTTCAAATTAAATATTTCACATACATACAAAATTTGATATTGTAGATTTAAGTAATAAGAAATAATGAACCTCCAAAATTTAACAAATTTGAAAAATTGTACCTCAGTTAGTGGATTTACAGATGCTATGGCAGTATCTATAGCAGCCTCCACAGTCTACATATATGGAGGAGTCTCTCTGGCAGTCATAAGCTATACAAAAAACATGTACAAATCAATATTAAAATATACATGACTGTGCACCACATAACAGAGGTCTAAAGCATGTAATCCATGTGAACTTACACAATTAGAAACAAATTTTAAAGAGAAACTAACCTACGCAAAATTTCCTCATGTGAGGCATACTAGTAGCCTCAGTTCCCAGAGTAGATGATGACCCACCAGGATCCTGTGTATAAAAGACAAACATATTAACATGTACAACATACACGTGAAACATTATAATAATAATCTAGTACAATCAAATGAAATTAAAAATGTAAGTTTGTACAACTTGAAACTTACGTTTGAAACACACCCAGCTACAGTAGCTAGCATGTCAACACCAGATGTTTCCTTCACCGGCTCTTGCTATTTAAAATAAAATAAAAAATTAGTTTTTTACATGTATGTACATGACGTACAATTAAATACATATATATATTAAAATCTCAAACATGTGAATTAAACTATTGTATATATATTATTTATATTTATTTGAAATTTACCTATGAAAGACCAATATCAGTGGCACCAGTTCCAAAAACATCCCCCAACATCTCATCTATAGAAAAGAAATCATGTGAACCAGAAAATAATGTCTCACCTGCAATGCATATAGCACCACATGATCCACATTGGTGTGGTGCACTATAACTGGACATCTCCACCAACATCACCAGATGCAATTTGGTCACTATGCTAGGTCAGAGTGTCAGTGAGCTCCCTCAATGCATACAATGTGTCATTCTCCACAACCTCCTTCACTGTAGGAGGGATAACTTAAGGTAGTGGGGGATCCTTAGTTGACCTATGCATGCACCAGGTCTACTCTGTGCAAAGCCACCTCCTCGACCAAAGAAGTCAAAAAAAGTCAAAATAATTCGAGACCTCATTAAGCACAAACTCGCAATATAATTTCTTCAAAAAATAAAGAGGAACCTCATTGTTGTTGCATGGTGGATAATCAAAAACCATCCACCATTGGTCCCAAAAAAAAAATTTGATTCAGTCATCGTGGCACCAATGGATTGGGAACCGTTTGCAAGTAACTGCAGGGAGGGCATTGGTTCTCGAGTTAGTAAATAATGCACAAATGAGGTCTTTTCCATTTTTTTTTGTCTTTTACGGCCACATGGGATAATTTATCCACGTACCACCACCTATAATCACCTCTAAAATTATTCCATCTATATATTTGGTTGGTTGCGGAGTCGACTTTGCCAATCAATGTTTGCAATGTATTGGCTAAAGTCATGCGGGATGGATTTGTGGCATGATTTTGTCTTATAGTCTGAATAAGGTTCTCAATGAAAATTTTATTTTCTTGGATTATTCTAATGATATTATCTTGTGTTCCTGTTAGTTCAGTGGGGACAGAAGGAGCCATAGGAGGTGGATCTATGTTTGGAGGAGGGTTTTGAAAAATGTTCGAAGGGTTTTGAGGAATGTTTTGATGGTTTGCATGATTTTGAGCTTACCGACCAACTGACAAAACAATAAAATTGTATACATAAACAAACATTTCAAAAACCCCATGAAAATGCAAAAAAAAACCTAAAATGCAAAATTTTTTGATTAAAATCGGGGGCTTACCTCCTCGTCTTGGCGGCATGGTTGAATCTATCATGATCCAGAAGTCCAATGAGCAATTTTGAGGTGGTATTCAAAGATCGAGTGAAAAATGTCTAGGAGAAATCGCGGTTTGAAAAGAAAAATGGGGAAAATAAGGACTCGCGGGACTACTTTTTTTTGTCTCAGAGTTCCGTGATCGTGGTTTATAACCACGCTTGTGGTTCTAAACCACGATCATGGTTTTAGGTTCAGTTATTGCCGAACCTGAAAATCAGGAACCACGATCGTGGTTCCTGAATTTTGGGTTTTATGTCCACAGAATTGTCCACCAACTTCGTGCACTTACCCCACAGACCCTCATGATGAAGAACATGAACATATTTATAGGCATTTCCATTCTTTATAGGCTTCAGGATCCAACACTTGGCCAAATTTGAGAAAAAAATAGATAAAATTGGGAAAATTGCCTTTGGGGGCACTCCAATCTAATTTTTCTAGATCCTCAATCCAAAAAAATCCCAAAAGAGTTAGCCAAAAAAATTTCAAAAATCAATAAAAATGCAAAATGGCCTATTTTAATGTATTAAAGGTCTAGAGGGTCAGATGGAACTAATGCAGGTGGAATTGGGGTTCCCCGCCCTCATTTTAGAGCCAAAATGTAAAGAGTTTAAGATGTGGTAGTGTTGTGCGGTAAATTCGGGTTTCGAGGGAACAAGTGGAATGGTTCCCACAGGGATCAAGTTCCCCGTGGGACTAAATTCACCGTAAAGGGAATGGGGGAGCCAGATTTAGACTTGTGCGAGCCAATGGGAGGTTTGGGGAATGGACGTAGAAGTGAAATGGGTTTTACAGTGTCACTTGTTCCCCATTAACCTGAATATGATGCAATGACCAACAAGCGAAGGGAAGCATTGGGGTATGTTACGGGGATGGAAAAGACTTCAGGAACTAAGGGCCCTGTGGGAACTAGTTCATGCAGGACATCATTTCCTCAAAAACCCGTTAACTTTGTAATAAAGGTAGTGAGAAGTGTCGGGATAGATAAGGTCAGAGGAACATGGAGCCTAAGGAACAAGTTCCACTAGGGAGCTAGTTCCTCGCAAGGTTTATGGAGCCGGAAAAAGGAAAAGGTGGAGATGGAGTTTGATACGGGAAAAACAGGTGAAGCAGGTCGGCGAAGAATAAGTGACCCATTTCTACAAGACATCTAGTTCTCTACAACCCCTTATGATCTCATTTCTAAATGATGTTGGGGTTAGCACATCGGTTGTACAGAAAATATATCAGACCTAAGTATACATGCAAATAAAAGTGGATATTCTACTAGAATAAATATATAAAACAAGAGACATAAATCAACACCAGATTTAATGTGGTTCACCCAATGTGGGCTATGTCCACTAATAAACAATCTAATGCATTATCCAAAGCTTTGACAAGATATACAATGAATATTTACAATCTTCCACACCTCTCAGATGTACAGTAATTTCTTTCTATCAATATTTTTCTTCATCACCAAGAATTATCTCTCTCACCTTTTTTTTGCAAGTTCTTTATAATTCTTGTTAATCATTTTGTTTCTTACTTCTAAACCCTATCTTTTATGCTTATATAGTCATTTTTAGACTTAGGGCAGTTAGCCATGCACGTTTTTACAATCAATAGATATATTTTAATGCTAAAAATAGATCTAATTCCTGAGAGTTAATTAAAACATCCTCGCACAGGTAACCGATGCCGGTTAGCCCTAACCACTTCTGGTTCCTTGCTTACTTGACTAATTCCGGTCATACTTGACCACTGCCGGTCTTGGGTGACCGATGTCGGTTACCGTATTTTCTAACAAGTTTCCATTGCATGCTAAACTAAAGTAATTTAGCTCCATAACTCAACAATCTCCCACTTGGATATTAATTACTACACCATACCTATACAACGTCATTCTTGGATCCTTCCTTAGCTTTGTTTCTTCCTCTTCAAGTCTCAAACTCGAAGACCAACAGAAGTGGAGTGTAGCTCCAAATTCTCCTTTGCTAATGGCTTCGTTAGCATATCCACAGGGTTCTTGCTCGTATGAATCTTTTCTAGATTCAACTTTCCATCCTCCAATACTTGCCATATGAAATGATACCTCAACTAAATGTGTTTCATTCTCAAATGAAACATTGATTTCTTTGCCAAATGACTTGCACTCTGAATGTCACTGAACAATTTACAATCACTTTTCTCCTTTCCTAACTCTTCCATGAACCTACTCATCCATATCATCTCCTTTCTATCCTCTATAGCTGTAACATACTTTTCCTCTGTAGTAGACAAAGCCCCAACCTTTTGCAATCTTGAAACCTATCTAACTGTCGCTCTACCTACTGTGAAAATATATCCAATAGTGCTCCTCCTACCATCGAGATCTCTAGCCATATCCGAATCAACATAGTCACGTAATGAAATATTTGAACCTTCATAACATAACTGCATGCTAGATGTCCCTTTCAAATACATGAGTATCCATTGGATTACTTTCCAATGCTCTTTACCTGGATTATTCGTATATCTACTCACAACTCCCAGTTCCTATGCAATGTATGGTCTGGTACAAACCATAACGTACATGATACTTCCAATTGCTGAAGTATATGGCACTCATGTCATGTATTTGAACTCTTCATGTGATGAAGGACATTGATCTTTTCTCAATTTGAAGTGTCCATCCATAGGTGTAGTAACAGGTTTTGCATTATGCATGTTGAACCTTTCTAACACCTTGTAGATATAATCCTCCTGATACAAATACAATTTCTTGTTTTTCTTGTCTCTATGTATTTGTATGCCAAGGATTATTTTTGTAGCTCCTAAATCCTTCATTGCAAATGTGTGAGCTAGCTTTCTCTTAAGCTCGCCAATGTCATATATACTAGATCCTGTAATAAGCATATCATCCACATACAATAACAAAATAATATAGCTCCCATTTTCAAGATTGTTGAAATAAACATAATGGTCAGATTAACATCTTAAGCAACCATGCTCATGCATAAAACTATCAAACCTCATGTACCATTGCCTTGGAGCTTGTTTGAGCCCATATAGGCTCTTTTTCAACTTGCACACTAGTTTCTCCTTACCCTTGACTTCATACCCAAGCGACTACTGCATATAAATATCTTCATTCAAATCACCATGAAGGAAATTCGTCTTTACATCTAGTTGCTCTAAATGCAAATCTTCTACTGTAACTAGAATCAATACAGTATGAATATAAGTCATCTTAACAATAGGAGAAAATATATCACCAAAGTCAATACCTACTTTCTGTACAAATCCCTTTACTACAAGCCTTGCCTTGTACCTTTTATGTTCACCCTCTTCTTCCTTAATCCTATAAACACACTTGTTCTGCAACGTTCTCTTACCTACTGGAAACTTAACCAAATCCCAAGTTTGGTTATGTTCAAAGGAGTTCATCTCCTCATCCGTGTCATGCTCCCACTGAACATGAGTTTTATCCTGCATTGCTTCTTCAAAGCTCTCAGGTTCACCATTATTAGTCAATAATAAATAAAATAGAGAAGATGTAAATCTTTCTGAGAGTTTACTTACCCTTTGTGACCTTCTCACAGGAATTTGCGGTACCGGAGGCTCAATCTGGACCTCTTGGACATTCCTATCCAAATCTGACAGTGACCGACCCCAGTCGCCTATAACCACCGTTAGTTCTACTAACCGATGCCAGTTTGGATCCTCTGTAACTGATACTGATTTGTCTGACCAGTTCCTGTCAGGGGTTAACCGACACCGGTTACTGTGTAACCCTGTTGGTAATTCTTTAAAATCTGACAGTTCATTTTCATTCACAAACTTCTCAATAGGTTCATCCTTGGGTACCAAAATTTGATCCATGTATATTATTTTTTCATTCCATTCAACATCACGACTCCAAATAATTTTAGAATTCTCTAAATCCAAAAAATAGAAACCAAAATAACCAAATCCATAACCAATGAAATTGCACCTCTTGGATTTTACATTCAACATTTTCCTATTTTCCTGATCAACATGCACAAAAGCTTCTAAACATAAATATTTAAGAAAAGAAATATTTACCTATTTTCTGGTCCAAGATTCCTCCGATATTCCTCCATCTAGTGAACTTGAAGGCCCATAGTTAATCAAATAAACTATTGTATCAACTATGTAACATTCCCATTTTAAGACTTTAGAAATAAAGAATTTTTTTTTGCATGATTAATGTCCTCTGTTCTAAATACATAATTTAGAACACACATTTCATAATAATCATTCTTATAGCAGATAACCATATGCAGTTGTAATGACTCACTGAGCAACCGATCTATTCATTCCATGACTCGGTGAACTACAATCCATTCACATGTAACATTGAGTTTTGAGTATTCTACTAAATACTCCATATACTTGGTTCTCTTACCCTATTCCGGGTTCTGAGTGATCTGTCGAAGGAACCTACTGAATACTTGTTACCAATATTCATCAGCATCACGATCCTTTGACTAGGTGACATAGGACAATGCAATCAACAGCTTGTGATACTTTGGCAAAATATTTCTAACATACTATGTCGTATAACTTATTCCTTGATGACATACTCGTCAATCTAGAACACGTACTTCACCCCACTCCATTGTTATCAAGAATGTCTTATACTGACTTCTATCAGTCCCCTCGTCCAAGGTTTAACTCTAGTTTAGGTTAGAAACATAGGTCATGTTATGAAGAGGCTCGTAAAGACTTAGGGTAAACTGGTATACTGGGTCAACATAGGTTAACCCCGTGTGCCAAGATACTTGGAGTCCAAAAGGGCTACCTCATATCCTTGCTATGATACTAACCAGTCCTGAAGGAAAATCTTGATAAAGTGTAAAGGTGTGTAGGTCTTAATGATCAATGTAGAAGGGTGTTGCCACATGTTAACTGCACTGTTGTATCCTTGAGAAGATCCTAATCTTCTCGAAGGTACAACCTTGTAGTTGGCATGTGTCAACATCCTACGGAACAACCTCGTAAAGATGTACATACCTCCAAAAGTTTACATAGTTAAGTTAAATTTGGGTTATTAGACGAAAGAATTTTGGCAGCCTAACCAACCTCGAGTTCAATACTCATAAGTTCTTTTTATGTATCAAAATCAATTGATCCTAAGAACTTTAATTAACTTAAGATTACTTCCAGATTTTTTATTTTTAACCTAACAACCCATTATTCCAAAACAGGACAACAACAACTTATGTTCCATTATTTTAAATAACTCAACAAATTAAGGAAGTGTAATCACCTACTTAGGCTGAAACATGTCAGACTTATTGTTCTTAAGTCTTAATGATTAACCCTCATACCTTCCTCTTCATAATTACATTCTAGGGCTCAACACACCCACAATGTCCTTTATAATTACAATGGTTTAAATTATAGTTTTATTTCACATAACAGGGTATAATGAAATTCTTAAATAAGATTGTTGTGTTCAACCACTCACTTAACTTCAACTTACTTAGGAAGTTCATCTAAATTCCTTTTTATATTACCATTATGAATGTACATCCAACCATATAGATAATAATAAGTTTATCCTCAAAACAAGATAATTTACACAATCTATGCCAATAAATCTCCATCTATCAATTCATTTAAAACTTATTCATTTAAAACTTATACATTTTAGGCATACTGTGTGACAGCAACCTATATTCAGAATGAGATAAGATTTTCTTTCTACAATACAACCTTGGGAACAAATTAGAATTTCATTTACAAGAATCAACTTAGATCAGCCAATGCATCAAGTAATTTTTTTCCTGCTTTTATCACTTACGAAGTCCATCTGTAAAAATTGCTAGCACGGGTCAGTTCAATGAACTGAGCATGATAAGCACTAAGCCTTAAAATGAAGTGCAATCCATAAAATGTCCTAATAAGAACAACCCTGCTTAAATGAACCACTAATAGTTCATTCCCCTAAGCATATGTAATATTAATAAAAGAAGATTAATACTAAGGCAGAGTTAACAAATGGAAGCACAGAGTATACTCTAAATTTTTTGTCCTTCCACTTAAAGTATAATTGATCTCATCGATTATCTTTATAAAATAATAATCACAACATATCATTATTTCCAATCTTACCAATTATATTACAACCCTTATCCTTACTAAAAGATACGGGAAGAGTTTTCAGCATACTCCCATTAAGATGTTTCATCCAATTGTCAAGTAAAACAAAAGAGAAAACATCTCCGTTATGCCCAAAACACTTAACATCCGAAAAGGAAGAAACAGATGCATATCATAATTTAACTATTCCTCTTCAAGGTTTACTACTTTAAAATCCAACATTTTTAAAGTATTCATCAAACAGATTCATATAAAGGTAAACCTAGAAAACATGATAGGTTATCAGTCAACTATAAGTTTACCTATCATTAAATGATCCCAATCTATAACCAATTTTACAACTCAATTAAACAGTTTTACTTCCTTTTTAAACATACATTTCATGTTTAAGAAAGAGTTCCAAGAAAAGAGAGCTAGAAAAACATCAAAAAAGAGATAACCAACTGATACATCTTTCTCAACTTTCCCAACGTAATACATGTTTTCTACTTTCTGGATAGAAACATTTTAATAATGCAACTCATACACATCCCACAAGCGGTAAGGTATTACAGTATATCCCTGAAGACTTATTATTCTTTCATGGTACCAAAATAGTCTTCAGATAAGAATAAATCAAGTAATCATTTTCTTTCTTAGAACCCATTCACTATCTATAGAAAAATTCCATCTATCTTACCTAAAAAATTTCCCCCGTTTTTTTTCTTAGAAAAACTTGGAAACAAAACATTGATGTTCAAACACAGTCCGTAATCAATTTTAAAAACACTATTTACTTTTCCAGACTTGACATCCATTTATTGAGCTCAACAAGAAGTAAGAAATCTATGGTTTGGCACTCACCCTCTAAACTTCTCCGATAGTCTAGGTAAGGCAGAACTATCCCAATAACGGACAATTTCAACAATAATTTAAATACAATTCATACTGAGTAAGACTCAGATTCTAATCCTGAGCTCAATGAAATAGACACAACTTCCTCAAAGACTCTAATCATTCAAGTTGAAAAACCAAGTTAAGGTAATCAACAGATTCCCTCTAGTTATAAGTAACCAAAGCCTATAATAGTTGAACCGATACATCACTCAGATCACTATTTAATTTGAAGCATCAAGAACAAATTTCCTATACAAGTATTGCTTCACTGTATTCAAATCATGAATTCATACCTACCCAATTACCGTATTACAAAACTGATTATAATAAATACTTATAAACAGTTCAGAGTCAAGAATAGTCTTTCAAATTCATTCATACACCTTTCAAACCCTATTTCCAATTTCAATAGAATGTAATAAACTTGACATCGTTAAGACTTAACGACTTCCAAGTCGGGTTCGTAAAAAGTCTCCACAAACCATTAATGTGGTCAGAGAATAAGATTTAACAAGCACCATGCTAAGAGACTTCGGGTTACAGTCTAGTTTACCATAATAGCAAACAAAATTTTAGTACTGTTCCAAATTCAACCGAGTTTTTGCAGGAAGAAACACAACACTAACCCATATACTATTTTTCTTGTGCATGTATGTTTCATTATCAATCAATGTTCCTCGCAAGAAGAATTACAAACTAAACCATATACTGGCCTACACACAGTGCCTGTGAATTTCAAAAACAGTCAATGCCTTTCGTAAAAAGAATATATAGACTAAACCATATACTATGTTTTCCTATGCATGCAAACTTTACAACAGTTAAAGTTTCCCCAAAGTGATACAAAACAACCCTTCCACGAATTTATTCACAGTCCAATTATCCATGAAATAAAATGCTAACATCCTAAAGTAGATAATCTTAGAAATGATTTCATTCACTGAAACGAGTATTCAACCAATTAGCTTGAACCAGTTTAAGAGTTTCCAAAAGTCACAAGAGTTGCTTACCCACTTGGGTTTATAAACACAACAGTTCGACAACACCAACTCAACGAATACAGACAAATTTCATGTAACAATAAAAACCACTAAAGAAGTCAAAACCAACCAACAATTTCAACCACTGAGGAAGTACTGTGAAGTTTCCAGTTTTGCTCACATATTCACAATTCTGTTGTAAAAGAAAAAGCAATGCAAACAAGCTTCCAACAGAATCAAGTAAAATCCAGATTCAACCCAGAAACACTAGTTTATACAAAACCCATTAAATCCATATTCCAGATAAAGCATGAAATGCACAAACACTTCAGATCAAAGTTGTTTTCATAAAAACATTTAGAGGAAGGAAGAGGTTTTAACAGTTAGAGCCTATCATGCCTGATAGTGCCATTGTGAACTCAAAGAAGACCTCTGATCGAGCTCCTTTCTTCTCTTCTTCTCCACGATAGGTCAAACAACCAAAAAATTCTTCCACAGTGTTTTATATACATTCCACAAAATGAAAATAGATCCGAAACATCAAAAATAGCCATGCAATGAAGCTTAAACTGTTGGTTTGAAAAACCAGATTGCATGAAGAGTGAAAAATGGAGCACATGCGAAATGAAACAACTCATCCAAAATCCGCTGGCATGCCTACCAAGGTGGGTTGGGCTTGACACCCAAATGCATTTAATTTCATTAACTCCAAGTTTCCCACTCAGTCCTCCTTGCCACCGACCACCAAATTTGGCGAGTGCCAAATCAAATTTAACAAACATTTCAAACTTTAGTGATGCTGCCACCTTGGCTTCTGCCAACCTACTAATCCCTGCCAAAGCTGGTAGTCCATATTCCTTACAACCTTATCTCTTAACATTAATGCCATAGAAACCATCGCCACTATGTATGCGACCCCCTTTAGGTTCCAATTCATAACCACTAACTTAGGGTAGATTAGTGGCTTAGGTTAGGTCTTAGGTAATTTAAAATTTATACCTTAGATATAACACTAACCACTAACCTTAGTATAAGCCCTTAGCAATTAGGTTAGGTAAACCCTTAGGTGTATAACAAAAATACATAGTTTAGGAACTAGGTTAGATCACCCATAACCTGGTAGTATTAGGTTCTAGGTTAGATTATTTCTAGCAACCTTTCTAGGTTTTGTTTGCACCAAGCTAGGTTAAGTTCAGAAATTATATCAAGTACCATAGCTTAAATAGGAATACCTATATACCTTACTGGGCTTAGGGTCCCAGTTCTCTCCAATGCCATAAATGGATGAAAACCCAATTACGACTGTAATGACCTGCTGGGGTTGATTTCCAGAAATCCAACGAAGCTTTCCACAGAATGGAAATATTTTCATTGAGGAGGATTAAAGAACTTATATCTTCTAAGCTCAGTCCAAAACTTAATAATTCATGGAATGCCAATTTTATCAGTTGTTCATCTTGAATAGATTTAAAACATTCCTTGGATCACTGTAATTGATCCAAGGATGAGTCATAAAGATAGATAAGTTTACAATTATCCTGAAATCAGATTGCACTCATTTATGAGAAATGAAAGAAATGAATCCAGGAAACATTCTAGTTTTATCTAAGTTCTTTTAAGAGTAGAAAAGACTTTAACCATGTCAAGCATGATTTCCCATAATCAAAAAGAACATATCCATATAAGGAAAATCACATATCAACACTTGAATGCAAAGGAGGAAAATAACAATAGTTAAGGGTGTTACATGCTTCCCTCCTAAAAGAATCATCGTCCCGATGATTACATCCCTTAATTACATTAAGGATAGTCAATTCATTCCCTTCTCTTATTCAAAATCAACTAATTTAAACTTTTTAGTTCCAGAAATTAGTATTATATAACTGTTTGCTCAAATTGAATAAGCGTTTGCCCAAACTGGCTTATTTAATGTCATGGAAAGATAAAATCATAAAATTTCTTTTTTTATCAGTCAACAGATTTAGTTCTATTTTAAAATAAAGGGAAAAGTAGTTTTCATATCTTCCAGATTTTCCCAAGTTGCACTTTCTTCACTAAACTGGTCCCATTGGACCTTACATTGTCTTATTTCACGATTTCTTAAATACAACTGGTGAGTTTCCAGCACTCGAGTGGGTTTAACCACAATTATTCCTGGGTCTTGGACCTACAAGGAATTCTAATTTAACACATGTGATAAATCTAAAACGTATTTCTTAAGCAAAGAAATATGGAAAACATCATGCATTCATGACAAAGCAGGTGGTAGTGCTAATCGATAAGCTACAGGGTTGATTACTTCAACTATTTCAAATGGTCCCACATAACGAGGTGATAACTTGGTAGCCTTGCCAAAAGTTATAGAACTCTTTTTCGGTTTAACATGAAGAAAAACCTTCTCACCAAGTTTGAATTTCCTATCAACCCACTTTAAATCAGCATAACTCTTTTTCCTGTCTGCTGCTTCTTTCAAGCGTTCACGAATCATTTTAACTTGTTGTTCCATTTCCGTAAGGATTTCAGGTCCAATTAGTTCTCTATCCTCAATGTTATCCCAACTAACAGGGGTTCTGCATTTTCTTCCATAAAGTGCCTCGAAAGGTGACATCTTAAGAGAATCATGATATGTATTATTGTATGCAAACTCAACTAATGGGAGATACTCCTCCCACTTATACTATTGATCCATACAATACATTCGTAACATATCTTCTAAAACTTGATTTACTCTTTCAGTCTGTCCATCTATTTCTAGATGATACGTAGAACTGAAGTTCAATTTAGTGCCAAGAGCTGCGTTAAGTGTTTGCCAAAACCTTGATTTCATTCTAGGGTCTCTATCAGATATGATTAATTCAGGTACTCCATGTAATCTAAAAATTTTGTGTACAAATATTTTAGCCAAAATAGGAGAATCATCCTTTAGATTTCCAGCAATAAAATGAGTTACTTTCATTAGTTTGTCAACTACTACCAAAATAACATCATGTTTATTTCTTGACATAGGCAATCCTTGCACAAAATCCATGCTTATTACTTGCCATTTGTACTGCAATATGCTATGAGGATATAGAAAACCAGCTGGATGCATATGTTCTACTTTCACTCGTTGACATTCTAGACAATGAGTCATGAAATCTATAACATCTTTTTTCATCCCCTTCCAGAAATATTGTTGTTTTATATCAGCAAGCATTTTTGTAATACCTAGGTGCCTAGAAAAAGGTGAGTTGTGAAACTCTGTCAACAATTTCTTTCTCAATTCATTAAGTAAAGGTATGTATACTCTGTTTTCATAACGTAAGATTCCTTCATTATCAAACTGAAAACCTTTATACCTTTCATCTTTTGGATCTGCAGCAAGCACTGCTTTTACTTGTTGAAAGTATGAATCAGATTCCATAGCACTTTTTACTTCATCCTTAAACTAAGTTCTTAACATTATAAGAGCAGAAATGTGCTTCCTATGACTTAGAGCATCAGCTACTCTATTCTCTTTTCCTTTAATGTAGCTTATATCAAAATCATACTGAGACAAAAAATCTAACCACCTTCATTGTCTTACATTCAGATTTGGCTGAGTGAAAATGTACTTCAGTCCAAGATGATCAGTTTTTAGCTCAAATGGTTTACCAAGCAGATAATGCCTCCAAACTTGAAGTGCATGAACTATGGCAGCAAGCTCTAAATCATGTGGAGCATAATTCAACTCATGTAACTTAAGTTTTCTACTTTCATAAGCTATGACATGATCATTTTGTAACAAGATACCTCCAAGACCCTCCCCAGATGCATCTGTTACAACCGTGAAGTCTCCATTTGGATCAGGTACAACTAAAATAGGTGCTGAAGTCAACTGAATTTTCAAATTCTTAAATGTAGATTCACATTTATCATCCCAGAAAAATTTCTTATCCTTCTTCTGCAATGAAGTTATTGGTGCAGCCACCTTAGAAAAATCCTTAACAAATTTTCTATAATAACCTACAAGGCCCATGAAGCTTCTAACTTCATGTACATTCTTGGGTGCAGGCCACTCGACTATAGCTACAATTTTAGAAGGATCCACAACAATCCCATCTTTACTTATGACATGACCCAAATAGTGAACTTCAGTGTCATAGAAAGAACATTTGGACAGCTTACCATATAACCATTTTTTTCTCAAAATTTCCAAAACTATTTTCAAGTGTTCATGGTGCTCCTCCACACTTTTAGAATATATGAGAATGTCATCCAAGAATACAAGCACAAACTTGTCCAAGTATTCTTGAAAGATATTATTCATTAAGTTCATGAAAGTTGCAGGTGCATTCGTTAATCCAAAGGGTAATACCATGAATTCATAATGTCCATACCTTGTCCTAAAAGTCATTTTATGAATGTCCTCTTCCTTAATTCATAGTTGGTGATATCTAGACTAAAGGTCTATCTTAGAATATATGGATGCTCCACGCATCTGATCAAATAGATCATCAATTCTAGGAAGTGGGTATCTATTCTTGATTGTTTCTTTGTTTAACATCATTATAATCAATGCACAATCTGAGTGTTCCATCCTTCTTTTTCACAAAGATCACTGGTGCTCCCCAAGGTGAAACACTTGGTCTAATCAAACCCTTAGACAAAAGTTCTTGTAACTGAGCTTTAAGCTCAAGTAATTCTATGGTAGTCATCTGATAAGGTGCTTTAGAAATTGGTTCAGTACCTGGTTTGATTTCAATTGTGAAGTCAAACTCCCTTTTGGGTGGTAGTCCTGGTAATTCTTCTAGAAACATGTCACCGAAGCTCTGTAATAATGGATAACATTCCATGAAATCATTTTTTTCTTTCGTAGATTCAGAAATCTTTACTGCATATAAGGTACAACCTTTATTTTTGGCCTTTTTAAGTTACATAGCTGACAATTTCCTAACTGAAATTTCTCATTTTACACCTTGAATCTTTGTTGTTTTCTGTAGATCATCCAAACAACTAATATGTTTTTCAAAATAGTCTACCTTTGCTTTATGATTTGCTAACCAATTCACACCTATGATTATGTCATAAGATCCCAAAGGTGCTACATAGAGATCAACTTCTGTGGAAAAGCTAGGTAAGTCAAGGACTACCCCAAAAAGACACATACTAACTGTATGAACAGAATTATTACCATAATGTACAACCCATGATTTATCCATTTTTCTAGCTTTTCTTTTAAGTTTTGAAGCAATTTTACTAGAAATAAAACATTCAGTAGCTCTTGTATCAAATAGAATAGTTACAGGTATGTCAAATAACTTACCAGGAACTTCAATAGGCGTAACTTGCTTTTCAGCTTGCTTGTCAGCTACTGCAGCATGTATCTTGTGCTGTTGATTGTGATCATCCTTCTTCAAAGGACATTGATTCACGTAATGATCTTTGCCACAGTTATAACAGCCTCCTACTGGTCCCTTTTTTGGCTCAGAATTAATTCCAGTCTTGAAGTTGTTATGTTGACCTCCATAGGACTTCTGTCCATTATTGTTATTTCTGGAAAAATTGTTTCATGTATTACCAGCAGTCTTATTCATTGTTATTTTCTTATTATTATCAGTTGGAAACTTACTTTTGTTACCAAATTTTTCCATGGTCCTTTCTTAGGTGCAAGAGAAGCTAAAGAAGAGTTTAGAACTTTCTTCCACACTTCCTCTTTATGAGCAGAAATAGCCTTTAACTTCTATTCCTGCCTTATGGATTTTTCAACAACCCTTCCATAGTGGTTGGGCTGTGAACATCAACCTCTCCCCCAATGATGGGATTCAGCCCCATGATGAATTTCCATATTCTGAACTTCTCATCAGTTTGATACTGAGGTACATACTTGAGTAGTTTTGTAAACCATTCCCAATACTCAGTTACAGTTAACTTTCCTTGAGCTAAGTTATGAAATTCAGTCATTTTCTTATCATAATAAAGTTGTGGCAGCCATCGTTGCCTAAAATAACCTTTAAATTGATCCCAAGTGATGTTAGTTTCATCAATGTTCAGCTCAGCCTTCCAGACTGTCCCACCATGAAGATGCTTCATGGGAAAGCTGATATGCTCCCCAAATAGCTTTGGTCTCTTTGGAGAAGTTCCTTATTGCAAATTACTTCTCCATCTTGCTGAGCCAGTTCTCAGCCCCATCACCTAATGTGGTGCCATCAAACTTAGGTGGACTTATCCTTTTTATATCATTAGTGAGTTCAGCTGCCAACCTTGCCTTTTTGTTTTCTGGTTGAATAGGTACATTAACATTGTTATTATCAACACCAAAATTAGGGTTGTCCTCAGGAGGTGGCTGATTGTTATTACCAGCTTCTTCTTCCTCCTCATTACCCATCACTTGTTGTTTGAGCACAGTCAAATGATCTCTTGTGTCCAACAGGGCAGCAAGGATCTCATCAAGCTTTTGGGCTGTTGCTGCTCCTTCATTAGGTGGAGCATTATTCGCAATGTTCCCCCTTGTTCTAACCATTTTCTGTTACAAGAAAATCCAAGTTTTTATCATATTATGGACACAATAGGCCCAAGAGCTGCAACCTTCAGCTCTGATACCAAGATGTAACATTCCCATTTTAAGACTTTAGAAAAAAGGAATTTTTTTTTTGCATGATTAATGTCCTCTGTTCTAAATACATAATTTAGAACACACATTTCATAACAATCATTCTTATAGCAGATAACCATATGTAGCTGTAATGACTCGGTGAGCAACCGATCTATTCATTCCATGACTCGGTGAACTACCGATCCATTCACGTGTAACATTGAGTTTTGAGTATTCTACTGAATACTCCATATACTTGGTTCTCTTACCCTATTCTGGGTTCTGAGTGATCTTTCCAAGGAACCTACTGAATACTTGTTACCAATATTCATCGGCATCACGATCCTTCGACTAGGTGACATAGGACAATGCAATCAGTAGCTTGTGATACTTTGGCAAAATATTTCTAACATACTGTTTGTATAACTTATTCCTTGATGGCATACTTGTCAATCTGGAATACGTCCTTCACCCCACTCCATTGTTATCAAGAATGTCTTATACTGACTTCTGTCAGTCCCCTCGTCCAAGGTTTAACTCTAGTTCAGGTTAGCAACATAGGTCATGTTATGAAGAGGCTCGTAAAGACTTAGGGTAAATTGGCATACTGGGTCAACCTAGGTTAACCCCGTGTGCCAAGGTACCCTGAGTCCAAAAGGGCTACCTCATATCCTGGCTATGATACTAACCAGTCCTAGAGGAAAATCTTGATCAAGTTCAAAGGTGTGTAGGTCTTGACGATCAATGCAGAAGGGTGTTGCCACATGTTAACTACACTATTGTATCCTTGAGAAGATCCTAATCTTCTCAAAGGTACAACCTTGCAATTGACGTGCATCAACATCCTACGGAACAACCTCGTAAAGATGTACATACCTCCAAAAGTTCACATACGTTAAGTTAAATTTGGGTTAAAAGACAACAGAATTTTGGTAGCCTAACCAACCCCGAGTTCAATACTCTTAAGTTCTTTTTATGTATTGAAATCAATTGATCCTAAGAACTTTAATTAACTTATGATTACTTCCAGATTTGTTAGTTTTAACCTAACAACCTGTTATTTTGAAATAGGACAACAACTTATGTTCCATTATTTTAAATAACTCAACCAGTTAAGGAAGTGTACCCGCCTACTTAGGATGAAACATGTCAGACTTATTGTTCTTAAGTATTAATGATTAACCCTCATACCTTCCTCTTCATAATTACATTTTAGGGCTCAACACACCCACAATGTCCTTTATAATTACAATGGTTTAAATTATAGTTTTATTTCACATAACAGGGTATAATGAAATTCTTAAATAAGATTGTTGTGTTCAGCCACTCACTTAACTTCAAATTTCTTAGGAAGTTCATCTAAATTACTTTTTATATTACCATTATGAATGTACATCCAACCATATAGATAATAAGAATTTTATCCTCAAAACAAGATAATTTACACAATCTATGCCAGTAAATCTCCATCCTTCAATTCATTTAAAACTTATACATTTTAGGCATACTGTGTGACAACAACCTATATTCAGAATGAGATAAGCTTTTCTTTCTACAATACAACCTTGGAAAAAATCATAATTTCATTTACAAGAATCAACTTAGATCAACCAATGCATCAAGTAAGTTTTTTCCTGCTTTTATCACTTACGAAGTCCATCTGCAAAAATTGCTAGCACAGGTCAGTTCAATGAACTGAGCATGATAAGCACTAAGTCTTAAAATGAAGTGCAATCCACAAAATGTCCTAATAAGAACAACCCTTCTTAAATGAACCACTAATAGTTCATGCCACTAAGCATATGTAATATTAATAAAAGAAGATTAATACTAAGGTAAAGTTAACAAATGGAAGAGCAGAGTATACTCTAAAAATTTTGTCCTTCCACTTAAAGTATAATTGATCTCATCGATTATCTTTATAAAACAATAATCACAACATATCATTATTTCCAATCTTGCCAATTATATTACAACCCTTATCCTAACTAAAAGATACGGGAAGAGTTTTCACCATACTCCCATTAAGATGTTTCATCCAATTGTCAAGTAAAACAAAAGAGAAAACATTTCCGTTATGCCCAAACACTTAACATCCGAAAAGGCAGAAACAAATGCATATCATAATTTAACTAATCCTCTTCAAGGTTTACTACTTTAAAATCCAACATTTTTAAAGTATTCATCAAATCAGATCCATATAAAGGTAAACCTAGAAAACATGATAGGTTTTCAGTCAACTATAAGTTTACCTATCATTAAATGATCCCAATCTATAACCAATTTTACAACTCAATTAAATAGTTTTACTTCCTTTTTAAACATACATTTCATGTTTAAGAAAGAGTTCCAAGAAAAGAGAGCTAGAACAACATCAGAAAAGAGATAACCAACTGATACATCTTTCTCAACTTTCCCAACGTAATACATGTTTTCTACTTTCCGGTAGAAACATTTTAATAATGCAACTCATACACATCCCACAAGCGGTAAGGTATTATAGTATATCCCTGAAGACTTATTATTCTTTCATGGTACCAAAATAGTCTTCAGATAAGAAGAAATCAAGTAATCATTTTCTTTCTTAAACCCATTCACTATCTACAGAAAAATTCCATCTATCTTACCTAAAAAAAATTTCCCCGTTTTTTTTTTAAGAAAAACTTGGCAACAAAATAGTGATGTTCAAACACAGTCCGTAATCAATTTTAAAAACACTATTTACTTTTCTAGTCTTGACATCCATTTATTGAGCTCAAAAAGAAGTAAGAAATCTAGTTTGGTACTCACCCTCTAAACTTCCCGATAGTCCAGGTAAGCCAGAACTATCCCAATAATGGACAAGTTCAACAATAATTTAAATACAATTCATACTGAGTAAGACTCAGATTTTAATCCCGAGCTCAATGAAATAGACACAACTTCCTCAAAGACTCTAATCATTCAAGTTGAAAAACCAAGTTAAGGTAATCAACAAATTCCCTCTAGTTATAAGTAACCAAACCCTATAATAGTTGAACCGATACATCACTCAAATCACTATTTAATTTGAAGCATCAAGAACAAATTTCCTGTACAATATTGCTTCACCGTATTCAAATCATGAATTCATACCTACCCAATTACCGTATTACAAAACCGATTATAATAAATACTTATAAACATTTCAGAGTCAAGAATAGGTCTTTCAAATTCATTCATACACCTTTCAAACCCTATTTCCAATTTTAAATAGAATGTAATAAACTTGACATCGTTAAGACTTAACGACTTCCAAGTCGGGTTCATAAAAAGTCTCCACAAACCATTAATGTGGTCAGAGAATAATATTTCACAAGCACCATGCTAAGAGACTTCAGGTTTACAGTCTAGTTTACCATAATAGCAAACACAATTTTAGTACTATTCCAAATTCAACCGAGTTTTCGCATGTAGGAAGAAACACAACACTAACCCATATACTATTTTTCTTGTGCATGCAAGTTTCATTATCAGTCAATGTTCCTCACAAGAAGAATTACAAACTAAACCATATACTGGCCTACACATAGTGCCTGCGAATTTCAAAACTAGTCAATGCCTTTTGTAAAAAGAATACAGACTAAACCATATACTATGTTTTCCTGTGCATGCAAACTTTACAATAGTTTAAGTTTCCCAAAGTGATACAAAATAACCCTTCCATGAATTTATTCACAGTCCAATTATCCATGAGATAAAACACTAACATCCTAAAGCAGATAATCTTAGAAATGATTTCGTTCACTGAAATGAGTATTCAAAAAATTAGCTCGAACCATTTAAGAGTTTCCAAAAGTCATAAGAGTTGCTTACCCGCTTGGGTTTATGAACACAACAATTCACAACACCAACTCAACAAATACAGGAATATTTCATGTAACAATAAAAACCACTAAAGAAGTTGAAACCAACCAACAATTTCAACCACTGAGGAAGTACTGTGAAGTTTCCGGTTTTGCTCACATATTCACAATTCCGTTGTAAAATAAAAAGCAATGCAAACAAGCTTCCAACAGAATCAAGTAAAATCCAGATTCAACCCAGAAACACTAGTTTATACAAAACCCTTAAATCCATATTCCAGATAAAGCATGAAATGCACAAACACTTCAGATTAAAGTTGTTTTCATAAAAACATTTAGAGGAAGCAAGATGTTTTAATAGTTAGAGCCTATCATGCCTGATAGTGCCGTTGTGAACTTGAAGAAGACCTCTGATCGAGCTCCTTTCTTCTCTTCTTCTCCACGATAGGTCAAACAACCAAAAACTTCTTCCACGGTGTTTTATATACATTCCACAAAATGAAAATAGATCCGAAACATCAAAAATAGCCATGCAATGAAGCTTAAACTGCTGGTTTGAAAAACCAGATTGCATGAAGAGTGAAAAATGGAGCACATGTGAAATGAAACAACTCATCCAAAATCTGCTGGCATGCCTACCAAGGTGGGTTGGGTCTTGACACCCAAATGCATTTAATTTCATTAACTCCAAGTTTCCCACTTAGTCCTCCTTGCCACTGACCACCAAATTTGGCGAGTGCCAAATCAAATTTAACAAACATTTCAAACTTTAGTGATGCTGCCACCTTGGCTTCTGCCAACCTACTAATCCCTTGCCAAAGCTGGTAGTTTGTATGCCTTACAACCTTATCACTTAACATTAATGCCATAGAAACCATCGCCACTATGTATGTGACCCCCTTTAGGTTCCAATTCATAACCACTAACTTAGGGTAGATTAGTGGCTTAGGTTAGGTCTTAGGTAATTTAAAATTTATACCTTAGGATATAACACTAACCACTAACCTTAGTATAAGCCCTTAGCAATTAGGTTAGGTAAACCCTTAGGTGTATAACAAAAATACATAGTTTAGGAACTAGGTTATATCACCCATAACCTAGTAGTATTAGGTTCTAGGTTATATTATTATCTAGCAACCTTTCCAGGTTTTGTTTGCACCAAGCTAGGTTAGGTTCAGAAATTGTATCAAGTACCATAGCTTAAATAGGAATACCTATATACCTTACCAGGCTTAGGGTCCCAGTTCTCTCCAATGCCATAAATGGCTGAAAACCCAATTACAACTGTAATGACCTGCTGGGGTCGATTCCCATAAATCCAACGAAACCTTCCACAGAATGGAAATATTTTCATTGAGGAGGATTAAAGAACTTATATCTTCTAAGCTCAGTCCAAAACTTAATAATTCATGGAATGCCAATTTTATCAGTTGTTCATCTTGAATAGATTTAAAACATTCCTTGGATCACTGTAATTGATCCAAGGATGAGTCATAAAGATAGATAAGTTTACAATTCTCTTGAAATCAGATTGCACTCATTTATGAGAAATGAAAGAAATGAATCTAGGAAACATTCTAGTTCTATCTAAGTTCTTTTAAGAGTAGAAAATACTTTAACCATGTCAAGCATGATTTCCCATAATAAAAAAGAACATATCCATATAAGGAAAATGACATATCACACTTGAATGCAAAGGAGAAAAATAACAACAGTTAAGGGCGTTATAAACTACTTCTGCCCAAAACTTCAAGGGCAATCTAGAATGTATCCTCATACTTCTAGCACATTTCATGATTGTCTTGTTCATTCTTTTTGCTACACCATTCTCCTGTGGTGTTCTTACAACCATTATTTTTCTATGTATCCCATTCACTAAATAGTAATAATTGATATCCTTACTACAGTATTCACCACCATTGTCAAATCTAAGGAACTTTAACTTAGAATTTTATTCACTCTCAATAACGGCTTTCCATATTTTAAAAGTCTCAAAAACATAAAATTTACATTTAATACAATAAACCCATAACTTTCTTGTAGAATCATTAATGAAAGTAACATAATACTGGGATCCTCCATGAGAATCTACCTGAGCTGGGCCCCACACATCTGAGTGTACAAGCTCCAATTTTTTTTTCTTCTTAGTTGCCCTAAATTTGAGAAATCGCACTCTCTTTTTCTTTACAAAGATATAATTCTCACAGAAATCAAGATCTAAATATTTCAAATCTTACAACTTACCTTTAGCCTTTAAGATCTGCATTCCTTTTTTACTCATATGACCCAACCGGTTATGCCATATGCATGCATCTGAATCTTAAGTAGATAATGTAGAAAAAGAATCAATAATATAGGTAGATAAATATAATGTTCCTACATTCTTACCTCTTGCCACAACAAAAGCACCCTTGGTGAATTTCCAAGAGTCTCCTGCAAAAGTAGCCATGCAACCAGATTCACATAGTTTCCCTACAGAAATAAGATTCCTCCTGAGGCTTGGCACATGTCTCACATCCTTCAATACCCATGTATTTCCATTCTGTAATTTTAGATGAACTTACCCTTTACCAGTAATACTGCAAGGTTCATCATCACCCAAATAAACATGTCCAAAATTTCCCCAGACATAATTTCTAAAATAACCCTTATTAGGGGTTGCATGGAAAGAAGCTCCTGAATCTAAAACTCATGATGCAATTCTACTATCTAAAGAAATAATAAGAACATCTTGCATTACCTCTGATGTAGGAAGATTTGTTTCTTTACCTTTTTTTGGTTGTTGGTTCTCTTTATCCTTTGACCAACAATATTTCTTTGCATGTCCTTTCTTTCCACATTTCCAACAAGTAATTCCCTTACTCCTGGATTTAGATATGCTATCCCTTGACTTTGACTTCCCATTACTCTTACTCTTGGATCTCTCCTTCTTCCTGCCCCTACTTTCTACATTCAAAGCATTTCAAAATGATGATTCCTCTATAATCTTCCTACGAATTTCTTCATTCAATATTATATTAACCACATCATAAAAATTCAAAATATTATTAGCAGATGTTGTATTATTAACAGCCATTACCAAGTTGTCCCAACTATTAGGCAAAGAACATAAGAATAAAAGTGTTTTTACTTCATCATCAAATGGTATAGCAACCGATTTTAACTTATTTACAATAGATCAGAAATCATTTAAATGCCTAGATGTAGATCCACCTTCATGCATCTTAGAACTAAATAGTTTCTTCATCAAATAAACGTTATTTGCACTAGGTTTTTCATATAAATTAGGAAGATATTTCATTAAGGTCTACTGTAGAAGCCGCTTCTATAATATTGGAAGCCATGGATGCTACAAGGCTCAATGTTATAGATCCCAAAGCCTTTCTATCAAGAATCTTCCATTCTTCATTAGTCATCTTTGTAGGTCTAGACTTCTCATCCAATTGTAACTACAAATCTCTTTGATAGAGATAATCCTTAATATGCATCTTCCATAATTGATAATTTCAGCCGTCAAATTTCTCTACCTTGTATTTATTATCTTCTGCCATTGTTGTAGCTCCCACTCAATTAGAAAACCCTCTGTGAGTAAATCTATCAACACAAAAAACCCTCAACCAAAGCTCTGATACCTATTTTTTGGGTTAGCACATTGATTGTATAGATAATATATCAGATCTAAGCATACATGAAAATAAAAGTGAATATTCTACCAGAAGAAATATACAAAACAAGAGACATAAATCAACACCAAATTTACCATGGTTCACCCAGTGTGGGCTATGTCTACCAAGAAACAAGACAATCTATTATCCAAAGATTTGATAAGATATACAATGAAGATTTACAATCTTCACACCTCTCAGATGTGTAGTACTTTCTTTCTATCAAGATTTTGCTTCATCACCAAGAATTCTCTATCTCACCAAATTTTGCAAGTTCTTTCTAATTCTTTCTAATCATCTTCTTACTTACTTCTAAACCCTATCTTTTATGCTTATATAGTCATTTTAGACTTGGGGCACTTAGCCATGTAATTACAATCAATAGATATATTTTAATGCTAAAAATAGATCTAATTCCTAAGAGTTAATTAAAACATACTCACATAGGTAACCGACACTGGATAGCCCTAACCGTTGTTGGTTCCTTCCTTGCTTAACCGATACCAGTCATACCTGACCACTGTCGGTCCTGGGTGATTGATGTCAGTTCCCCCTTAACCGATGCCGATTACTATATTTTCCAGCAAGTTTCCATTAGATTCTAAACTGAAGTAATTGAGCTCCACAACTCAACAAATGCCAATGGATTTTATAAAAAAAGGTAAAGGGGAAACAATATAGTGTGGAATGTGGATGTGTTAGAAGACCCAGAGCTTGAAAATTTTACAAAATGACCCTCCCAAATCTGCATGGCCATATATTTTTCCCAGGTGCTCCATTTTTTCAAAATCTTAGAGTTTTTATAAATTTCTCTTAGTTCTCTACACCATGAAATAATCAAATATTTAATTAGGGGGATTATGTGGTATAAAAATGTAGAAAAACACTTCCAGTAGTGAATGCACACTTCTAGGAAAATGAAATCAAATTTAATATAACATGGTGGTCTCTTTCTTCTCCAGTAAGAAAAGGGACATGGGGGAATGAGTTTTGCAAGTTACCCATAATATTTTTCATATCATTAATGCATGTTGTTGATGGATGAAATGGGAATTTCGGGATTCTATCTCTCTCTCTTTCTCACTTATTATAGATATTGTAAACTTCTCATTTTGAGAAGTAATGGGATATTCTAGGATGTGGGGAAACCCTGTCAAATTTCCTTCTCACCACCAATGAGTTGCAAACCTTATCATGGGCTTGAAAAGTGCTCTTATGCCTCTATTCTACACTTGCAATGGACTGTACAACATTTGAAGCAATAAAATATGTGTTTTGTGATGTTCTCTCAACCTTGGCATTTATTTTTCCATATTTCCTTGCCTCTCCATTCTTTTTGTTCTATTTTGTGCATGTATTTATTCATTTACATGTTTATTTTATTGTGTTTCAGGGAGATCATATGGTGAATTTTACCTTGGGTCTATGTCACAGCTACTTGGCCTCTCCCTACTACATTTTACTTTTCCTTCTCGCTTAGTAGGATGTTTCAAACCCTTTTCTTGGTGTTGTCACCTATGTTAGTGTATGATTTCCCATTTTCATGCACTCTCTCTCTCTAACTAGTCCCTTAGAATTGGTAGATTAGGATTATATAGTTGCATTTCCTTCCTTAGGAGTAGTTTAGCATTAGTATAAGGTAGAGGAACTGGCCTTCTCTGGAGGTCCATCTTAAGTAGCAAGTCCCATAACTTCAGAGATGGTCCCATGTTACCTAAAAACACTTATTGCTCATCCAAAGTTACATGAAAAATTAGGGGGTGTTGCTTTTTAGGTGATAACAGTTTTGGAATTCCCAATGGGACAGATTGAAGTCATTTTTTTACAAGTGTTCCATTATAGAATCTAGTGTACATTTCATTTCTTCAAGTTTTTTGTTCTCTTGGTGAAATATCAACCCTTCAAGTCATGTTCAAGCACATGTATCGACTCCACTAATCCAAACAACCCCATTATATTACTGATATACCTTTCCCTTTTATTTCCATCCATTTTCTTTCCATATCTTTCATTTTCTTCCATTCATGAAGTTGTGTAATCATGACTTCATTCCCTTCCTGGACTTCCCATTTATAGCAGCAAGCAGTGCCATTCAAATCCATCTCCAAGATGTTACAACACACCTCTAGATTATTTTTATGGAAAAAACAAGATTCAACATGGATATCCATATGAGAAAATAAAAATCAGTTTTTTCATTCACCAAACTATGGAGATGTTCAATGGTAGGAGTATGTAAATTTTTGAGGCCATTCTACAACTGGAGATGAAGATTTTGAGGGAAGAATTAAAATAATAGAAAAGATTTGGAAATATTTCAAGGGAAAACTACAAATCTTGCATGTTATACAACATGAAGTTTTAGGTGGCCCTATCCATGAGGAGATCCTATACCTAGTTGGCTTAGCCCACAATGAATACTTGAGGCAAAGAGTGAATTTTTCATTTAAATGGTTGGTTTCATTTCTTCATTGTAAGCATTAGGGGCTAATGAATCTATGGTTAAAGAACCATGTGAATGAGATGTTCTTATTCCTTTACCATGTCAGTATCCAATTCCTGTGTCGCATCAACCACCCAAGCCTATGGTTAAAATCCCTAGTTCCCACATGATGTCCCTATAGAGAATTCCATTTCTCCATCTTCTTTCCTTTCATCTCTCCTTTATTTCTCTTCCCTTTTCTCTTACAAAACTCCATCCACTCCACAAGAAAGTATAAGAACTTCCCCTCCATTATAAAAAATGAAAAAATAGATTGAGATCCAACCACCCCTCCTCTTGCATTCCCAAACCAATTTTGGGAAGAACATAATCAGAAAATTAGTCAAGGAGGACAACAAATTGAAGATCCCAACATAGAAAAACTAGTGCAAAATTTGAAGAATTGGGAAGCCAAGTTAGAACTCAGTCAAATGCCACTGCTGACTAGGCATTCAAAGGAGGTTGGGATTGAAGAACAAGTGGTGGAAGCTGATTTTACAAAGAACCAAGAGAAAGAAGAAGATGATCAGTTGTCCTTGTGTTCCTAGTGTAGTGTGCATGAAGGCCCCATTTTCTCATAAGTTTTTGAAACATCACAAATTGCAATACCAATCGAGGAAGATAAATCAACTCCAAATATAAAATAAGAGGAGCATATGGAGGAGACTAAATTAGATTTAGAGACTTTAGATAAAGATGACATCATTGAGGGATTCTTTCTTTATTTTGTGGAGTATGATTTTTTTGATGAAAATTTCACGGAGGCAAACATTGAGGAAGATAATTCTGCCCAAAACATTCCTCATGAATAAAAAAAAAATATCTTGGTATTTCAAACTTCATGTTAAATGAGGAGATGAGAGATAAAGATCAATTTGGTCTTTGAGCATAAGAATAGGAACTCCTAAGTGATTTGGAATTTTTAATCGCTTGCAATGATTTACCAAGAGCTCTATTAGATGTTGCAATAAGTCATGAGGAGATTCAAGTAGAAGAGAAGGAATTATTGAAGGATGTTGAGTTGTTTTAGAGAAATAACACGGATCAAATCAGCATGCAAACAACCACCTCATTCAATAAATTCTGTAGGATGACTCCATTCATGGAGTTTATCTTTAAAGGAATGGGCAGATTCAAAGGATTAGACTATGCCCAATCAAATATTTGGATTCTTTAGAGCCAAGAAATGAGTTACAAATAGTCATGCATGTTTTATAGCATGAGGATGCGTTTAAAAAGTTCCAAGGATGATTTAAAATACCTATTAAATCCAAATGTAGAGATACTAAAATAGGTATTTATTTTGTTTCTATTTGATTCCTTAGTGAATATGGTGGTGTAATGCAAGAAACTATTAGTTGTGAAATGTGAGAAAAAAATAAAATTGCTTCCCTAATCTAATCTTCTCCAATAAAATGTAAGATAGAGCAATAGATAGAAAGAGAGGAGAGATTCAATACCTACACTTACACACAAGTTGCAGAACTCCTCCTTTGATGTGTTGGATTTTATCTTGATTGTTTGTTGATGGTTCTTGGATTGCTTCCGATTTTTGTGGAGACTTTGACAACACCTTCTCCTTTTATGATTGATTCTTAGATGCTTGGATGAATACTATTGATGGCTTGATTTAAGCTTGAAGGGATGAAGATGGATGATTGATGATCAAATGATGAAGTAAGAAAGATGATGGCCTCCCAATAACTCTTCTTAGCTCTCATGGAGGATGGGAGTGAAAATTTATAGTTTGTGAGTGGAAAATTGGAGGGTGAGGATTAATCCATGTTGGATTGAATCTAAGGGCTCTAAATTGATGAGATGATTGGATTTGTGTAGAGATTGGTAGAGAAATCTAGAATGGAGGAATTATAGATTCAAGTAGAACTCTCCATTTGAATTTAAAAATTCAAATGGGAGAGGGAAATAATAGTCTGAAGATTGGAGAGGGTTCTAGAAATAGAACGCTCTAGATTTAGAGGTGTGTTTGGATGTGCACATGATTAGTTTAGATTAAAATATGTGATTAGGATAATTAGTTATGAGTGATTACATGGAATAACTGGTGGTTGGTGTAGGTGTAAACTAGGGTAGGTGAGGCATAGGAATATTAAATTCCTATAAATATTAAGTGGGACTTAGCATAGGACAATCTTCATCATGAGAAAATGTATTACATGATGACCCCATTGGATATGTAGATTCGAGCTATGATAGTAAATGGGAAATATCACATATGATTGATCCATTAGAATATTTAGATTTATGATGAAATATTCAGAATATTTGGCTAGTTTAGATGGCCATGAAATAAAGATATTCCACTGAATCATGTTCACTTCAGAGAATGAGGAAGATACATCAAGGCATCATGAGGTCATCTCAAACACCTGGGACACTGATTAATGCATGAATTAGTCTTGAAGAGGTTTTCATTTTTTTAAACTGATACTTTGAGTAATCAACTCCAAGTGTGGGCTATGATTTCACTTCTTGTTACCATGATTTATTAGCAAAAATAATTGACATGGTCACTATTTTGTAAGGAAGGGGGGCTATTTCTCTCAAGCCTAGTATGTAGGTTTTATTTAGAGTTCCCTTTGCCTTCGAGTTAGGAGTAGGAGTAGGATTAGGTTTGTTTATCGTATAGAACAAATGCTTGTATGCACACTCTACATGTTTCCACTTGGAACATGTATGATTTTCCATCTTTTTACATAGTTTTTGTGTCATTGTTTATGTTGCACACATCCATTAGAGGTAGTGTTCATTGGAAATCAGATCTTATAAGGAAGTTCTCAGTGCATTCATTAAATTAACATGTGTTTTAAAACTCTGCAGTGTTTCATCCTTACCAAGAAATTAATTCAGATCTTCCTACTTGGCAGAAATAACATTTTGGGATAGTTTCAAATGATTACTCTTCAGCCCCAATAGATCAATTCGTAAAAAAAAGAAAAAAAATTAGATTCAAAACAATTTTCCACTGGAATAAAATTCAAATATTTATTGTGATGAGATGGAAAATTCAATGAAAAGATTAGTTTCAGGTCCAAGAAATGCTTCAAGTGGTTCAGGGGTTAAGTTTCAAGTTCATATTAGATTTTATTGTTAACAGGATGATTCCCTACCCATGGATGCTTCAAGGCCACTGATCAACTCATCTTGCAGATAGATGTCCCCGTGAGTCGCCAAATTGTCATCCATTTTTTCCCATAGCAAAAATGGATAACTTGACGAATTGGACTTGGACACCCTTATGGGGTTTCAAAGAAGAATCTAGATATTTTCAAGTATTATCATGTTATTGGGGACTTGGAATCATTTTTGGTGAATTTCCCTTCTCTATAGGCTCAGGATCTAACACTTAGCCAAATTTGAGAAAAATGGATAAAAATGGGAAAATGGCTTTAGGAGTCACTCTGCTCTATTTTTTCTAACCCCCCAGTCCAAGAAAAATAAAATAGAGTTATCAATTTTTTTTGAAATAAAGAAAAATGAAAAATGCCCTATTTTAATGTATTGTGGGTCCATACGGTCATATAGAACTAATGCAGGTGGAACTAGGGTTCCCTTCCATCGTTCCAAAGTCAAAATGTAAATAGTTTAAGTTATGGAAGTGTTTTGTGGTGAATTAAGGTTTCGGGAGAATAAGTGGAATAAATTCCGTGGGACTAAAGTTCCCCATGGGACTAACTTCACCACAAAGGGAATGGGGGTGCTAGATTCAAAGTTTTGTAGGCCGGTGGGTCGTTTGGGAAATGGAGGTAGAAGTGGAATGGGTTCCATAGGGTCACTTATTCACCACAAACCCAAAGATTCTGTAATGGCTGATGAGAGAAGGAAAGTGTCGGGGTATGTTTCGGGGATGGAGAAGACTTCGGGCACTAAGGACTTTGTGGCAGTTAGCTCCCGCAGAACATCATTTCCCCATAAACCCTTTAACTCTACTAAAAAGGCAGGGATAAATGTGTGGATAGACAAGGTCAGAGGAATGGAGAGCCTGGGGAACTAGTTCCACCCGGGAGCTAGTTCCCTATAAGGTTTATGTAGCTGAAAAACAATGGAAAAGGTAGATATGGAGTTGGATGCGGGAAAAGTAGGTGAAGTGGTCCAGTGAAGAACAAGTGACCCGGTTCTAGGAGAAATCTAGTTCCCCAGAACCCCTTATGGTCTGATTTCTAAAGGTAAATGGATTTTAAAAATATATAAAGGGGAAACAATATAGTGCATACTGTGGACGTGTTAGAAGACCTAGAGCCTAAAAATTTGGAAAATTAGAAAAATTACCCTCCCAAATCTGCATGGCTATATATTTTACCTAGGTGCTCTATTTTTTGAGATCTTTTACTTTTTATAAATGTCTCTTAGTTCTCTACACCATGGAATTATCAAATATTGAGTTAGATGGGAGAAAAAGGCATAAAACACTTCCAATAGTGAATGCACACTTCCAGGAAAATGAAATCAAATTTAATGCAGCATGGTGGTCTCTTTCTTCTCCAGCAAGAAAAGGGACATCGGGGAATGAATTTTGCAGGTTTCCCATACTCTTTTTCAAATCATTAATGCATATTGTTAGTGGGTGAAAGGGGAATTTTAGGATTCTATTTCTCTATCTCTTTTTCTCACTTCTTATATATTGTAAACTTCTCATTTTGAGAAGTAATGGGATATTTTGTGATGTGGGAAACTCTGTCAATTTTTTTTCTCAATACCAATGAGCTTTAAACCTTCTCACGGTCCTGACAAGTGCTCTTGTGCCTCTATTATACACTTGTAATGGAATTTGTAATATTTGAAGTAATAAAATATGTGTTTTGTGGTCTTGATCCATAGGGATATATAAAAACACACCACTTCATCATACCATCAACACTACGAAGGAGGAATGAAGAAAATAAGGAAAAAGGAGGTTCTGTTGGTATTTTAACAGAACTGACACTCTGTACAAAATGGTGGTTGTAGAACCATTACCTTTTGAGGAGGGGGTTCTGTAACTGCCACTTAGCCAAGGAGGTGTTCTTGTGGCCTATCATTTTCCAAAGTTGAAAGTAGGATAGCATATTTGTGTGATTTTTTAGATTTCTAAAGAATAAGTTTATGGATCATTTTGGTATCAGAGATTATAAATATCAGGACTGTGGTATTCGTTCTTGTGATTTTTATGACATTGACAAGGTCCAAAGGAAAAGAAGTTTTACCTCGTGAACTAGATATTTCTACGAAGAAGTGGTAATAGAGAATTAGAGCTCAAATGGAGGAAGAAAACTTTATCCGTAGAGTCAAGATGCTAGATACCATGATGGATAGATTGCATAGAAAATCACAAGAACTCGTAGATCTACAAAATAAGGATTCGGTTAAGAAAGATTCCATGGAATCACTGGTGTGAGCGATGGCTGAAAATTTCAGCATAGGAAAGGGCCACAAAGAGGAATATGACATGGAAGAACATGAAAAAGAGGATACAACTATAAGAGAGAAGGTAAAATATTCTCATAATCCCTTGAAAGTTGAAACAAAATTTGAAAATAAAGAATTTTGAAGGACAAGTAAATGCATAATTTCTTGATAAAATGGATAAAATTGTTGGAAATTTCTTTTAGTGTGCATAATATCACTAAGGCACAAAGGATTACCTTTACAATGTTTAAAAATGGAAGGCTCATGCTCTACTTTGGTTAGAAACCCATCTAGCCACTTGTGAAAAGAAGTAACTTCCTATTTTCAATACTTGCAAGGGTTTTAAGGAATTTCTTAGAGCTCAATTTTATCCTATTGGCCATAAAACTTATCAGATGATTAAATGGTAGTACTTTAGGCAAGGAAATGATCAAAATGTACAGGACTATACTACGGAGTTTTATAGACAAGCCATGTTGTTGAATATGGACTTGGAGGATGAGGAAATTTTGACCCAAGTATTTGGGAGGGACTTCACACTCATCTTCGCAGGAAGGTAATCTCCATCAATCCCAAATATCTTAATGAATCTTGTATAAAAAGCATACAACATTGATGAAAAGAAGAAGCAAGGAGAAGCAGATCCAAAGGAAGGCTAGTCAATAGATCAGATGGAAAAAGAGTAAGGGAAGGGCGAGTAGTAAAGGTAAATGGAAAGGGTAAACAAGACCACCATTATTTTTCATACTTTTAAAGATCCTAAAAAAAATTGTAAGAATTGTGCTATCAATGGTCATACTGACACCATATGTTGGAAGTTGCATCCAAATTTACACCCAACAAGCATTGAACCAAGGCTTCCCAAGAAATACATTGCCATTGTAAAACCAGAAGAGGGGGTTGAGATTGAGGATGATTCAGATATAGATGAGATGTTGAGATGCATGGCCACTAACATGTACAATGGAAGAGAAGATGAAAAGATGAGTGAGATATTCTAGATCAAAATCCAAATCAAGAATATTAAGGTAAAATTCTTTCATTTATTGTGGTTATCAGTCCGATTGGATTTCTGATGTGGTTGTAGAGCATCTTTGTCTAGATACTTATGCGGATACACATCCATACCCATTGGGATGGCGTGAAGAAGGGTTTATAAATATAGGTTACAAGAAAGTGTAAGTTTTAGTTTGGGATAAATACCTAATATATTGATGGATTAGAGGCTGATGTAATTCCACTTCATGGCATTAGATGTTGTTTTCAGAAGTCCTTACTTGTATACCAGGGATGTTGTAATCTAAAGGAGGTAGAACCAGTATAGATGGGTCATGTACAGGGTCAACTTCAACATCCGAGGCACACCATTGTAAACTAGAGAATTCTATGATAAGTGTCAATGCAATAGAAAAAGTAATTTAGGCAAATCATTTTTCTTTACTTGCATGGAAATAAAAACAAGATGGGGTCAAGATTAAAAATGTTTCTAAAAAAAGGATAAATTATATAGGGTAGCACTAGTAAGATTTTTGTATAAGGATTTCCAAACTCCTAGGTAGGAGGTAGAGCACAAGATTCTGCCAGAATCCCCTCTACCAACCCTCGAACTATATGGGTGGTCTGTGTTGGAGATTATAGAGGAGAAGAAGTAGCCACAATAACTATTCAACACATGAGCAGTATAATTTTCTATGATGTAGTCACCATGTCCACCTAATAATTCACTGGACCTGATAGTAAGCGCTAGCAAGAAGAGGAGAGGATACATGATTCAAAGGTGACTAGAGAAGAAAACTAGAGATCCATAAGAGTTTTGGTAGGTTGGACCAGGAGAGAAGACACCCAAGGTAGGCTGGTGGTACTCAAAGGAGAAAGAGAGGGATTTTGTTTCCTCTACCACTCCCCCACTAAGATTTTGTGGGACCAAAATCCTCCTAAGTAGGGTAGGTATGATCCATAGGGATCCAAAAAAAAAAAACACTACCACTTATTCATACCATCAACACTATGAAGTAAGAATAAAGAAAATAAGGAAAAAAAAAGGTTATGTCATCATTTTAATAGGACCCCGCCACTTTGTGCAGATTGACGGTTGCATAACCACCACCTTTAAGGAAGGCAGGTCTTATAACCACCACCCAGTCAAGGCGATACTTCTGTGACTACCAATCTACACTAGGCGGCAGTTCTCTCACTTTTGGTGGAAAAATAAAATGGATCCCAAATAGTTTAAATTTGAACAAATTGTATTTGTCTCTTACTTTCCTGTGTCCCTTCACATCCTCCAGTGCATGGGAGGATATGAGAAGGCTATAAATTCATAAACGAACAAATTGATTGATCATTAAAGGATCCAAAGATATCAAGAGTAAATTTTTAATTGTATGAGAGTAAGTGAGCAAGGACTTTCAATGCAGGAGTAGATTTGTAGGAGCAAGGTGCAATAAACAGAGAAAACAAGTACTTGTGAAGGAAGGTTTAGATTATTACTTATTTTCATACCTTATTATAATCTATAAAATTCAATTAATTGGCCAATACAAGTGGGAAGAAAGATCAGTTTTCCTTCCTTACTAGTTTTCCCTTGAAGTGGGTGTTTCCAGGATAAAAATCTTTGTGTTGTCTCTCTCATTTAATAAGCACTCTCTACAATTTTTTCTAAACACTACGAAAATCATTCACTTAACTCTAAAATTGTCATTTTCCAAAGTTGAAAGTAAGGAACAAAACATATTTATGTGATTTTCATATATTTCTAAAGTAGAAGTTTACAGATCAGGTGTTCTCTCAACGCTTGGCATTTATTTTTTTGTATTTCGTTACCTCTATATTATTGTTTTTCTATTTTGTGGATGTATTTTTCATTCGTAGGTTTATTTGATTGTGTTTCATAGAGATCAAATGGTGAATTCTACCCTAGTCTATGTCACTATTTGGCCTCTCCCTACTACATTTTTCTTCTCCTTCTCCCCTCAGTAGGATATTTCCACCCCCTCTCTTAGTGTTATCACCTCTGTTAGTGTAAAATTTATCATTTTTCGTGCACTATATCTCTTCTTGGTCCCTTAGAAATCTTATATTAGGATTAGATAGCTATATTTCCTTCCTTAGGAGTAGTCGTTATCTTTAGGATTAGGTAGAGGAACCATCCTTCTCTTGATTTCCATCTCAAGTAGCAAGTCACACAACTTTAGAGAAGGTCTGATGTTACCCAAAAAACACTAATTTCTCATCCACACTTACATGACAAATTATAGATTGTTATTTTTTGGTGATAACAATATGAGTTTGGAAGTGGACTCTCATGTAGACTAAAAACTCACTTCTGTCTATGTGGTATACTTTAATCTTTATTAGTATATTATGGATGCACACCACCTTAGGCTCATCTTATACAAACTCGATTCCCTTATCTCTCCTATATGGGTTTTACATCGAACAATCCTACATGATACTGATGATGTTAAGCCTTGTGGAAGTTTGGAAAGATTATTCAGACATATATTATGACAATTATATTATGTGATTAGTTATTATTTCATGTTCTAAAATGGATCTCGATGCCAAACAAGGTCAGATTCCCTTATCAAGATACCGAGATGTACACTTGATGTCTCAAATCGAGATATGATGCACTTGTGATCTTGCATATGTTATATATTTTCAAGTTGAGGATCTATATCCCAGTGCCAACAAATCAATGAGTATCCCTTTGGTGGTTGTATAATGCCACATAGTGATCGTGGTGTGATATTTTTCCATATGTATATTATTCATAAATTTGACTTATATTTTCTCCTCTTTTTGGAACTAAAAATGTCTAACATTTAACTGTTGGTTGAGTTAATGCTTGTAATTTTTGGCATTTAATATTATAGTTGCACTAAAATAATGATTTTCCACATTAAATATGGCTAATTATCCATTTACATTGCTTAGATTAAAATTTGAATTTGAGTTGAAATCATTCCTCGTGTTTCAAATTTATGTTTTTTCTTGGCTCAAGATGATTGAATACTATGCTACTTGGAAATTTTTCAAGTTGATTGGCATATTTGTTCTAATGTTTGTAGGTGTTGTAATAGGGACATGGGTTCACCATGGATTGGTAGTAACTATGGACCCACTTCGTTGTATGGGGGTATGCCCCAAGGAGTAACAGATAACTGGTGTGGTTATCAAACTACAGGTTATTATGTCACTTGAGTTAGAGTTTCTTGGACTCTATGTGCCTAGTGTGATAGGGTGAGTAACCTCTTTGGTGGAGAGAAAAGGAAATGGTTTTCTTCATTTTGTTGTTTTGTGGAAGTGGTTGTCAATGTTGGATACTTAGTATGTTTTTGGAGTTGTTTGGGAGGTTTATGAGAGTTATTTTTTGGAGGATTATGGAGATTGGGAGGTATATGGAGTTGGTATTATGATTTATGAGTAGTCATGTGAGTCTGCTTATGTTTTATGTTATGGAGGATTTATGTTCCTCATTGATGATATGATGTTGATCCAATCTTGATGTTGTGTAGTTACATTTGTGGTGTTGAGTTGCGTAAAAATTGAGTATGGGTATTGTTGAGGTTTTTTTTATATTTACACATATGTTATGATTACTATTTGTTTCATGGGTATGTGTGTGTGTCAAAGTACTTATGTTGTGCATACATTGTGTAGTTATAGTTGTGGTGTTGAGTTGCGTAAAACTTGAGCATGGGTATTATTTAGTATTTTTTTTATATTAAACTTATGTTATGAGTATTATTTATTTCATGGGTATGTGTGTGTGTCAAGTACTATGTTGTGTAGACTGTATATTTTCTTTCCATAGTCAGGGTGCGGTATTGTGTTGTGATACAGTTGTGAAAGGATGTGGGAGGGTGTTTTGTGGGTTGTTATTATTATGTTTGACGTTCTTCTAACATTTTGATGTCATGCTATTTTCGGAACTCCATTAAAATAATTCAATAGAAATCCTAAATAATGAAATATTAGGAGCTTTAGGATTAAGAAATACTATAAAGGAAAAGACTAACTAATAAAGTGAAAGAGGACTAAAAATCTTCACAAAATATTAAAATTTAAGAAATTATCAAAACTTTCTTGACTTCCTTGTGGTTTTGTTCTAGCAACAATTTGATTTTCCCTAGATGGAACTTTTCATTGTCGAATTTCCTTGCTTACATACCCCTCTAGCTAACATTCATGTTGTGTTGCATTTGTTGGCACGAGTGAGTTTGTGTTATCATTGATGTAAAAGGTGAATGCACATTAATAAAAAAAGGTGTATGAGGTATAGAAAGTGATATAGGAATTGTGTTATGATTATTTCATGGTTATACATGTTATTTCAAGGGAGTAAGAGTGGAAACAATGAGACGTGCCTAGTCAAGATGGCCTAATCAGATGGCAGAGTCTGCATGGGTGATAGAGTATGATAGTTTGAGATGCATGATGGATTGAGGAGAGTGGTAGAGGTATGAACAATATGATCATATTGTTTTGACACACTCATATGAGTCTCATATTTTAGGTACATGTTTGAACATGGTTTTATGTGATCATTTAGACCTATTTTAGTTGCTTGGAGGCCAAATAGAGCATGAGAGTGAGTTACAAAGATATGTGATCCCATGAGGGAATTTAGAGGTGTGATACATGTTGTATCAAGTGTTTCATGACCTTTTGAATAGGTTTTATTTATAGGTACAGTTTTCTTCTACTTTTCCAGGACTAAACTAGACCTAATTCTAGTGCTTGGTGGCCTATTGGTGCATGATAGTCACTTGAAAAAGTGTGTGATCCCTTGGATAACATTCAAGAAGGTATGTCATACTATACTCAATCATATAGAGGTAGATTTATATTGGGTTTATGTATAAGTTGTTGTGTTATTTCACTTAGTTGTGACCTAAACTATTCAAAACCCTAAACCTAGTTGGGTATATTCATGGTGGTTGAGAAGATATAAACCTATTTATGAGAAGGTGAGAATTGGATATGTTAGAAAGAGGATTATTAGTGTTTGTGGGAAAAAATTAGGGTTTCATGATGAACATTTTGCAAGATATGGTATTTTGAGTCCTATCGGGATCAAGAAGGTGCATTTTCATCTCGATGTGAGAGAAATTTACTTGGTTGACACATGTAATATATTACATGGGACACATGATACTTTTAATGGATGTTGAATCATGGAACCAATAAAGATATCAGAGTTAGAATGAGATCAAATAAGTGCTCTATCTTTTATGAAACTAAGAAGGTAAGAAGGTCAAAACCCTTCTTAAACCCTAGTTTAATAGCAATGGAGGAAATATTTATTGTTTAAGCCTAGAATGGATTGAATCATCAAATGTGATGATTTAATGATGGAGAGGACTCTCCCATATTTTAGATGGTGGTGGTTTGAGGTCATGACAGTTAGTGGATCCCACACAAAAGTGCTTAGTTTTTAGGAAAAATGTATTACTCTCAGGTTTTCCATTAGACCCTATGACTAAATTGGTTGTTTTGAGTTTTAAGGAGATATGTTAAATGTTTGAAGTGATTTCAGATATTTTGAGTTGATTTGATGACCTGCATTAGGTCAAAATAGGTTGATTAGTTTTTGGGCTAAAAGGGTATTTTTAGCAGTCATGGAGAATGAATGCTTTTGAGAACTTGTGGACTTGGTGATGATGATTTATGGCCTTAGGGGATGTTTTAGACATTTCATATGATGTGTTGGTATTAGTGTTTTGAGCTTTGGAATTTAGTTAATATGTCATGAAAAAGGTCACAAGTTGACCTAGTTTGATTGGTTCATATACAGCAGGGTTTTGGTCTAAAGATTATATGGGAAGACTAATATCTTGTCTTATCTGATGATCGATATCCATTTGAGAGTGAATAGGGATGAATTTTTATCCTATTTAATTTATTAATGGATCTTGGAAGTGTCATTAAGGGATGAAAGAAGGTTCTACTTCTAAAATTAGTTTTCTAGACAATTCAAGCTGTTGAAAAGGAGAAGTTATTCTATTGTCTTTGTTAGTTGATTAATGAGGTCTAACATGCTTGGTGATTATATTCAAGTTATTTTCTTTACATTTAGTTTTTCACATGTCATAGTTGAGTTTTTTTAATTGTGTCTTTGGTCTTTATTATTGAAGATTAATTCCTATAGATTCTTAGTTTGAGCAGGAAATGGTCCTACTTTATGATGCAATGAAGAAGAATGAATTATGGAGAGGTCCTTGTTTACATTGATGATTTTTATATGGTTTCCTTGACATGTGTAAAGAATTTTTATTCTTGAAAAAATTTCATGATGTTATTAGAGGTCTTGGAGTGCTCGGTGAAGGAGAAACTAGCCTTTTAGGCCTAGTTGTGGTTGTTGGATGTCCTTGGTGCATTGATGACACATATGGGTCTTTGATGTTGATTTATATGATAATTTTGGTGTGTTTTATGTTTTTCATAACCAAAATTAAGTGTTTTAGCTGACCTAGTTATGTCACTTAAGGTGTATGTCAAGTATAAAAGTGCATTGTATGTATTCATTTTTGAACTATTGTGGTGAGAGGTAAACATTGAAAGCTAGGTGTGAGTGTGAAAGAGGTATGAGGGAATCAATGACATATCTGAGAGAGTGTGTTGAATGTCTAAGTAATTTCAAAGAGCTACTGTGCAAGGTCAATTTTCCTAATCAGCCCATGAAATGAGAAAGATTGAGTGAAGTAGGAGAGAGTGTGTTTGAAGAAGGTTTTGAGGTGTATGAGTTGAACTTGTGATCACTATTAGTTGTGTAAGCAACATATCAATAGTGGTATTCTATTAAAAAAAAAATTGATGAGTAATATTCATGCAAGTTCTTTGTTTTGAGTAATATCAACAATGGTTTCTAGGGGTGGGTACTCCTTGTGAAGTGGTGCTTCACTAAACAAATATTGTGTTATGTGTCTTATTCACGAAATCATTTTGGTTTGTGTAATATAATCAAAATTTCTAGTGGATTTTCTTCCCTTTGAGGGTTTCCCACTTTATATATTATATTCTTGTCTATTCTCTCTTGATTATGATCATGTGGATGGATGTTTCATATTTTTCTGCACACGCTAAAGAATGGTTGAATAATTAATGGTTCATATAAGTTAAAGTAATTGAAGTTAAGGGTTTTTGAAGGACTTCTTCACCCCCCTCTTAGTCCATTGTGCTTCAAATAATTGGTATCAGAGAATGGTATTTTAAATAATTTTAATCACTTGAAAGGATATCCGTTTGAAGCACAAATATGGAAGACAACCTAGTTCATCATGGGAAGACACTTTTTCTTAGAATAATAAGTTTTATAAAGATCTTAGAAATTGAATCATGGATATCACTTATTAATGTATCCTTTATAAGAGATACATTTTTTTGATTGGACCATGAAGATGGTAAATGAGGAACATCCTATAGAGTTAAGTCTTGTGAATGGTAAGTCAAAACATGGGGTAGAGGAAGAAGGATGTAAAATTTCTCAAACTAATTTTCGTACTCGAAATGAAGGTTTAACATGCAACATTGACAATGGTTGTTCCAGAAATATGAGCACTGACAAGAGTAAATTTATCTCTCTTAATGAACATACATCTAGTTCATTCATATTTGGAGATAACACAACTATAAGGATTGTTGGCAGATGCACATTGATCCTAGACAATGGAAATACTATAAAAAATATTTTTCAATACCATCGAAGGACTGAAACAAAATCTACTTAATGTAATTAAAATTGTGGTAAACAAGCTTATATTCTAAGTATTTGATGATAAGGGGTTTATGATCATAAAAAGAGAAACATGTATGCTTGTTACCAAATCCAAGAATTCTGAAAATAACATGTACATATTGAAAGAGGTCAACAATGGAAAATTTCTTATAATAATTATGACTGATAGTTGGTTGTAAACCTTAGGAGATTAGGCCATGTAAATTTTGATAATCTTGTCAAGATTATTTCTAACAATTGTGTGAAGAAAATGACAAAAATCAGCAAACAAGAAGATACTCCATGAAAATGCATGTCTTTATGGAAAGTAGACTATAAGAATATTCAAGAGCAAAGAACATGACTCTACCACTAGACCTTTACATATGATCCACACTGATCTTATTGGACCTATGATAACTCAAAGTACAACATGAGGATTATTATTTCATGTTGTTAATTTTTGATTATACAATATATACTTGGGTTTATTTTTTAGGAACAAATAAGATGAATTTGATGTATTCAAGTCATTCAAGGCTCTTATTTTAAATGATAAAAAAGGGATAATCAAAATCATTAGATTGGAAAATGTAGGTGAGATTTTGGTCTGATTCATTTGATTATTTTGGCGGAACTCATGACATTATGAGGCATTTTACAGTTTATATAATACCACAACAAAATGGTTTAGTGGAAATAAAGAATTAAGATTATTCAAGAGATGGCTAGGACCATACTAAATGAATCAAATTTACCTAATGGTATTAGAAGGAATAAATTTACACAGTTGTTTATATTCTCAATATATGTCATAAAAGATTAAATTGTAATAAGACCCCATTTGAATATGTAAAGGTAGAACAACAAATGTTGAATAGTTTAGAGTTTTTGGATGCAGGTGTTTTATCAAGTGAACTGAAGAGAATCAAGGTAGGTTTGAATTGAGATTTGATGAGGGTATACTCATAGGATACTCAAGGATCTAAGCTTACATTTTCTACAATAAAAGGTTGTAAACAATATTTGAAAGTGCAAGTTTGAAATTTGAAGAGTCATATCCCATGAGGTCCACATTAAAGAAAAAAGAGACACCAAAAATGAATCATCCCAAAGAAGAAGACAAGGATATGAAGATAGGTGAGAAATAAAATGAGGAAGAAGAAAGACAAGAAACCAAAGCTCCATCAAGACATAATTACTAAGAGAACATCCTAAAAATCAAATCCTAGGGGAGAAGGATGCTACAATAATAATAATAAGAAAATTGGTAAGTATTCAAAACCAGGAAAATACTACATTTTTCTCTAAATTTGAGCCTAAAAATGTTAAAGAAGTAGAAAAGGATGATTTTTAGGTCATTAATCCATGAATGAAGAACTTGATCATACTAAGAAAAATAGAACTTGGGAATTGGTCCTAGACCTAAGGATAATAATGTTATTGGAACTAAATTGGTGCTTAGGAATAAACTCTATGATAATGTAGAAGTTAAGAAAAGCAAGGATAGATTGTTATGTAAACGAGATGTACAATTTGAGGGAGTTCATTTGATGACACTTTTTCTTCAAAGGATAGAATGGACTCCATTATATGTTTTCTATCATATACAAGGTTTAAAGGATTTAAGGTATATCAATTGGATGTAAAATACACATTTTTGAATGGGAATCTAGAACAAGAAGTGTAAATTGTGTAACCTGATGGATTTTCTTTGAAAGCATAGGAAGGATTATGTATTCAAACTAGATATGTAACTTTGTGGACAAAAGCAAGATTCTTAGGGCCGGGTATGGAAGACTTTACAAGTACGTGATTGGATAAAGTTTCAAGAGAGGAGTTGTTGACAATAACTTATACATCAAGAATGAAGGATGACATACATTTATTTTTGTAGTAAACATGGATGATATCATATTTGGGGGAACTAATTAACTTATAACTCATAAAGATTTTAGATATAAAATATGAAATCCTAACCATGGAGAACTATCCTTCTTTCTAGGATTAGAATTCAATCAGTATGAAGAGGGTATATTCATATCTCATTAAAAATACATAAAGGATATGTTGAATAAGTTCCAGATGGAATATTTCAAGCCAGTTGGGACCCCCATGGTGACATAGTGCAAAATAAGCAAAGAAGATCACTCATATAAGGTAAACCAAATTTATTATAGACCCATGATTGGAAATATTTTGTATGTTAATTCCTTTAGACCGAACATCATGCAAGTTATAGGTATTTTTGGAATGTTTTAGGAGGATAAAAAAGAGATAATATTTAAACTAAGTGAAGATAATATTTATCTATCTTAAAGGAATTGACATGGTATAGGATTTGGCATCTAAAGAGTGACATTTTGAGTTGAAGGATTTTAATGATGTTGATTACAGGTAGTCTTGATGACAGGAGTACTGATGGATGAGCATTTTTGTTAGTAAGTGTCTTGTTTCTTGGAGGAGTAAAAAATAATCTGTAGTATCCATCTCTACATGTGAATATGAATATGTTTTAGCAACACTATGTTGTGCACAAGTCCCTTTGATGAGACAAACTCTAGAAGACTATAACGTGGAGTGTGATGGGCCTACCCCTATCTAATGTGACAGTACAAGTGTTATTATTATTTCTAAGAACTCTGTGTTGCATTCCCAAACTAATAACATTCCTATCAAATATAATTTCTTGAGATATCAAGTGAGTGAGAAAAATATCAAATTGGAATATGTATTGACCAAGTAGAAAATAGATAACATTGTGATAAAGAATCTTCCAAAATCAACATTTGAACTCCTAAGGATAAAGTTAGGAGTTATTCCTACCGCTTTCAGTCATTAAGATGCCAACAAACTCTAAGGGGGATTAAGAAAAATGAATCATCAGCTCCAAGGGTAAACTATGAAGAAGTGTAAAAGTAAGAAAGAAAGTATGTAGAAATTGTGTAAGTGTTTCAAATATGAGGTATATTGTTTAATTTTTTTCATGAATTTGATATAGTGTTGTAATAAATTTAAGGTATTGTTACAGTCTGAGCATGATGTTCACGGTTTTTTTATGAGTGCATTAGTTGAGGGTGATCTTAAGTGTCTGTTACACTTGATAAGAGAATCCAAGAGTTGCAAAATAAATATAGATTGTTCTAATACATCATGTTAGGTTTTTGTCCACTATGAAAGAGTATATTAGACTTTGAAAATGAGTAATGGAAAGCTACAAGTATATGGAGGTCTATTAAAGCAGGGGGAGCTAGTTTTGATCTTGAATAAGGTGTTCTAAGTGTCAAAAGACTAGTTAGAAAGGGTTAATGGTGTTTGTAGGTATATTGGAAAGAATAGTAGATCATATGATCAAGATGGCCTCAATAGCATAGACAGAAGGTTGAAAACATTGAAAATTCATCTAAGGACAAAGTTATTTTTGTTGATCCTTCTCCATGGCATATATGTAGGGTATGTAGGCTTATTTTTACTTAGATAGTTAGAGAAGGATAGTACATTCCCAAGGGGAGTCATAGGAAAGAGTTTCATGTGATAAGTGATCTTCAATAGAAAGAAAAAAATTGAAAAAAAATGGTCTCAAAGGATGCTTCAGGTATCTAGGTGCTAAAGTTGCAAACAATCCATATATGACAAAATCATGTATGTGAGGAGTAATCTTAGTCGAGATAGGACTAATTAGGTATCAAGATGATTTTATTGCTCAGAATAAATTTTTTTGGAATTTTATGAGGTAAATGTATCTGCCTAAGGGGAATACAATTCTTAAATGCTATGAAGAAGCCAAAAATAGAGTTAAGGAAGGAGAAATCAGGCTTGTGTGCTCCAATGACGAGTTTGGTTGATTTTTCCTACCAAGAATTAATCCAAATAAGTAAATGAAGATGAAAAATGTGTGCTTAGGTATGTTCTTTGTCATTAATGTAAAATGGGGAAGAAGTACTAGCTTGTTTTCCATCAATGACAAAGGGGGATATTGTTGGCATGAGTGATTTAGTGTTTCCATTTATGTAAAAGGTGAATGCACATTAATGAAAAAGTTTTATGAGGTATAGAAGTGATAGAGGAAGTGTGTTATGATGATGACATGGTAAAAAATGTTGTGTCATGAGAGTAAGAATGGAAATAGTGAGACTTGTCTAGTCAAGATGACCTAATTAGGTGCCCTAGTTTACATGGGTGATAAAACATGATAGTTTGAGATGTATGGTGGCTTGAGGAGAATGGAAGAGGTATGGAGATCATGAGAAGAGGGTGTTGAGACACTCCAGTTAGTCTCATAGTTTAGGAATATGTCTGATCATGGTTTGTAGGTGATAACCTAGACCTAGTCTAGGTGGTTTAAGGATAGATAGATCATGATAGTGAGTTATAAATCTATATGATCCCATTAGGGAATGAAAATGTGTGAGACATATTATCTCATGTGTGTAAAGGCCTTTTAAAGAGGTTTTATGCATAGGTATGGATATTATACTTTGTCATGGTCTAAAGTGGACCTAATTCTAGTGCTTGGTGGCCTAATAGTGCATGATAGTCACTTGCATAAGTTTTTGATCCCTTGGAGACACTCATGAAGTTATTTCATACTATATTCAGCTTGTAGAGGAATTTTTTAATGGGTTCATACATGATTATTGTGTTACAACACTTGGCTTTGACATGTACTAGGAAAAATCCTAAGGCATACTCATGCAAGTCATGGTGGTTGAGAAGATGCATACCTATTTATGAGAAGATGAGAATTGGAGATTTTAGCAAAGGGTTTCTTGGTGTTGTGGGAAAATTTTTGGGGTTTTATGATGAATATTTTTATAGATATGATAGTTTTAGTCCTATCAAGCTCAAGAAGGTGCATTTTCCAACTCACAATGAGTCCTAGAAAGTGGGTTCTTCACTAAACAAATGTTGTGTGATGTGTCATATTCATGAAAGGATTTTGGATTGTGTAATATAATTAAAAGTTTCAATGGATTTTCTTCCCTTTGAGAGTTTCTTGCTTCATATCTTATGTTCTTGTGTAATCTCTTATTTTATGCTCTTATGGATGGATGTTTTATATATTTATGCATACACTAAAGCATGGTTGAGTAATTAATGGTCCGTACAAGTTAAAGTAATTGAAGTGACATTTTTAAAGGACAGATTCACCCCCCCTCTCATTCCATTGTGTTTTCAACAGCATTGCGGATGATATTATTATATGGGGAGGGATATGTAAAGCCTACTCCATTTACCCCGATTTGGGAAGCATCTTTGGTAGAAATAAATTTTTGATCCATTTATTTTGGTTGTTTTGCACAAATTAATTGTTTTAATATCATTTTTTGTGGTAGTTAAAAATTATTTGAGTGTGCTCCCTTTCCAAGGGAGGTTTTTCCTATTCTTACCCTGACATCATCATGCCTAAGAGTTAGTGGTATGTATAGACATTAAATAACACACTTTGGGTATCTATTTAGTCCTTATTTCATAAGAGTATTCATATGATTCCTAAGTAAGAAAATTACTAATCAACCCATTTCCTTTGGCCATATTTGCTTTCTTTTTATTGCCACTTTTGCTCTTACACTCTTTCTAGCTCAGTCTATCTTTTCATACCTCAACATTTCTCATTCTGGACATCAATGCCCATCTAGGATGTTAGTGCCACATTCCCCCATCCCCTCTGGGTTCCCCTTACCACCTTGTACTTTTTTCACATATTTGTATTCCTTTCTATCCATTTGGGCATCTTATCTTTTTTGTAGTCATCCTTTTTGGGGTTAATTATGAAATTCAAGCAAGGGAGTCATTTAAATATAAATTTATATGATCATAATAAAGTACCAAACACTAAGTATTAGCTATCACCACCTAAGGTTGCATTTAAAGGAAATTATCAAGATAATTCAATCATTCATTTAGCATCAACATAAGGGAAATGGACTGATTCTTCTGCATACACTTAATAGGAGGGAAAGTTCATACTTTTTTGCACACATTTATTTACATTTCTTACATCTTGATACTTTCTTTCTACCAAGTACGACATGTACAAGAGCCACCTAGGTCACAATTTTCACACACACACACACACACACACACACACACACACACACACACACACACACACACACACACACACACACACACACACACAGAGAGAGAGAGAGAGAGAGAGAGAGAGAGAGAGAGAGAGAGAACTACATTGGATCTAAAATCTACTACAGATCTCACTCATAAGTTCATTGATTTTACAAATGAGGAAATTTTGACCCCTTATTTGCATTATTTTCTTTTTGGCATTTGATGCACTTTTGATTGTTTTATAGGTCATTCTTTCATTGTATATTATTAGTGATACCCATAGGCTTAGTGTGGCATACTTGAAACAAGAAGAGAAGGGAAGCAAATATCTTGTGACCCTATAAAATAGGTTTTACACCATCTGAGCAGTCACCGTCACCCAGAAGAGGTTTATAGTTCCCCAAACACCCTTAACCTATCTCAGGAACCCCAATCTAGCATATTCGGACACCTCTACATGTTTCTGGGCTTCTTTATGATATTTTGTGCTTCGGATTTTTCAGCTCTCCAATTTTGCACACCTTTGGGGTCTATACAAATCATGTAAGTCATTTTATCTCCTCATTTACACTTAGGGTTTTAAATCATAATTGCTTATTTTCTTGAGTCTATTTTGTACTTAATTATTTATTCATTTATTGCTACATTGCAATAAAATTTACGAATTTATAAATTCTATATTTTTTTAATCATTAGAACTCTTTAGAACTCCTATAACTCCTTAGGAATCTTATAAATCCTTTCCTTAGGATCTATTAAACCCTAATGGATAAGAATATATATTTTTCTCCTAGGCAAGCTCTGCATCATGGGAGTGTTAACCCTATATATGATGAAGTAACTTCAGCTAAACTTTGTGCTCTCTATCACAATCCTACTCTTTTAGATAATACTCAAAGAAGAATTTTGGCTAATGAGTGCAATGTACCTACTATTTTTAATCATTCTACCATCAACATTCATCCTGATCCAACAAGTTTTTCTGGTTGTACTCCTTGCCCTTCTGTAAGCAATATGCCTACTTCACCTTCTTCTATCTCTGTTGAAACTCTAAATGATGTTATTATCAATTATATTATTGGTATCTATTGTGATATTAAAGTTAAAAATCATGATGAAAATGTACATGTACATGATGTTGTTTCTAATACTAGTCAGGATGATTATATAATTACATCAAACACTCCTTGCACTTCTAAAAATTTCTCTCATACTATCCTTCTATTTCATTGTATATTGATGGTACACTTGATGAAATCCTTACATCTGAGTCTTTATCTGATATTGATAACACACATGATAGTAACGATTCTAATTCTCTACATACCGCTGAATGTGAGTTATCTACTCCACTTTCATCTTCTTCTGAGATTGTTTCTAGTAACATGCATGTTGATTCATCTCATTTTATTATTTCATCTCTTAATATTTCTTCTTATTTTATTCCTAATGCTTCTCTCAACATTACATGTTCTTCACCACATATTTCTTCTTCTAAACCTACTTCTATTTTTTCTATAGCATCAACATCCTCCACTACTAACATTCCTATGATCACTCATAATGGAAAGATTCAACCAATTAATACACCATTCACATCTTCTACCATTACTTCAAATGATATATTATCACTCATGCATGTTGTTGGCCAATTACAATCTCATGCTCAATCTCTTACACTTGAAAGCAAGGCCTATTATGCTTCTATTGAGAACAATTCTTTACATGGAAATCCTATTCCAAAAAATATTCACAATTAATCATTCCCTAAGGATTTAATTATGCTTACATTTTCATGCTTTGATGGTACTAGAAATCTGTATTTACATCTCAGGAATTGTCATTTAGCTATAGCTTCTTACTCTAATGATTGATTTTTGCTTAAATATCTTTTGTCATATTATTACTGATGATAATCTCCAATGGTACATGCATCTACCTTTTGGATCTATTATTACTTATTTTGAGATGGAAGAGGCCTTCCTTTGATTCTCTATAGTTGACAATGGCCCTAGTGTCACACATAACCATTTACTTGGATTACATTAAGGAAAGAAAAAACCTATTATTGATTACATTCCACATTTCAATTCTTGCATGCATCAGTGAGTATTCCATCCCATTGATTTATAAAATAAATTCATATTTTTTCACAGCTAATCATTCACAGTATTATGCTATAAATTCATTGATTAATAATAAGATCTCATTGTTACACATGTCATAGACCCTCCTCATATTTATGATACTACTTCATCATCTATTTCTTCTCCTCACCCATCTGTTGAGAGTCCTCCCTTATATCCATATCCTTCACCCCATAAGAAAGTTCATTCTTCTCCATCGCATAAGCATCCCTTATCTCCTTTACCATGTCAGGCTCTATCTAAAACTTATACATCTCCTCCTTGGGAGCCATTACACTTTCTCACGATGTGCTACATGATTTTCTTGATAAGGAATTTATTCACTTACCTTATAATCAACATCATCCCCCTCATATCTTACAATGTCAATGTGATCAACCTTATTGCAACTATCATCACATCAATGGCCATTGTGAAAATGATTATTTTTTCCTTCATGATAGATTACAATAATTAGAAGACAAGGGTGTCATTGCCTTTGGATATTTCTCTCATGAGAATTTTATGTCTCCAATTCCATGTAAGCATGTTATTAATCCATTGCGCTTATCTCATTCACCCTTTCCTAAGGTCACTACTCATTCACTACTGCACATCATTATTCATGCACACCCTCCATCTCATCCATCCATCACTGCACCATCTCATTTTCTGAGTACTATTCCTACTACATATTGGATTCCTAAGCCATTGGAATTTTTTCTTCACACTATTGTGTTTCCCATCATTAAAACCATCTCATTAGGCATCAATTTTGGTTTATACACTCATGTTGGTTCCACTCCACATGTTTACACCACTCCATGCATGCTTGGTCTTTAGTAGCTGATTTCCTTACCTTACCCCCTACGATGCACTATAGTTCTGTGGTTTATACTTGAATTCTAAGGGTTTAAATTTAAAATGAACCCCATCACACATGCTCTATCACTCACTTTCTACACTCTACCCTTTGATGATCATATCTATCTAGTGCATACATTCAAACCACTTCTCGATGATGCACTCTTGTTCTATGATTAATTATTGACTTCTGAGAGGGAATGTATAAATAAATATCATATCGTGCATACACATCCACACTCACTCAGGGGTCACATGGATCCTATCAAATTCAATATGAAATTCATTCCATCTACACTCCAAAGAATACTGCATTTCTTGGCCGCATTTATTCTTTCTTACATTTACTTGTTACATGTAAATTTTATTATACATGTTAGATAGATATCTTATATTTCATTATATTTTTTCACATACACACATGTGCATTCACTTGATTTCCATTTTTTATTGTATATTCTATAGATCGTAAAATGCAACACAAATTTTTGGTGCAGTACCTCTTACTATTCCCATAGTGTCTCATACAGGCATCCACTTTTGTACATTACATGTGTTATTATTTATTATTAAGAAAAAATATTTATGAATGAATAAAATTTCATAATATAAATTTGTAAAAATGCAGTAAGTTAAATTTTCAATGAAATACATATTTGACCTAAGTAATAAGATATAAAAATATGAAACCCAGGTGCAAGAGCGGGAATAAGATACATAGATGATTTCGTAATGATCACAGAGATGTACTAATATGGAAAACTAATGAAATAGAAGTAAAAACTATCATAACCATGCTAAAAAAAATTTGTGACTATCAATTGAGGCTGGTCACCAATGCCTATAGGAGGTCATGAGTGTCCACAGGCTCTACTGACCTAATCTGGGCACTAGTGTCCCGACAGGTCAGAAGGGTATCACAAATATTCTCTTTTGGTCACTTGTATGTCACAATATGACTACCAAATTCTCATGTAGCTTACAATAAATAAATGACCTATAAAACCCTAAAAAGCACATCAAATCCTAAAAAGAAAATATTACAAATGAGGGTCAGAATGTCCTCAATTGTCAAGTAAGTGAACTTACGACTGATCATTGCGCTATATTTTAGACCCAATGTAGTTATGTGTGTGTGTGTGTGTGTGTGTAAAATCATGCCCTAGGTGGCTCTTTTGTGTGTCCCACTTGATAGTGAGAAAAGTAACTAGATGTAATATATGTGTGCATGAAATAGAATAGAATTCCCATCCTATAAAGTGTATGTAGAAATATCAGTACCTTGTCCTTGTATGGATACTTGAATGCTCTTGAATAGCCTTTGGATGAAACCATAGGTTGTGATAGCTAATGCTTAGTGTTTGGTCCTTTATTTGGACCACATAAATTTATATTTATATGATTCCTTTTCTTGAATTTTGTAATTAACCCCAAAAATCTTGACTACTAAAAAGATAAGATTATCAAACAACTAGAAATGAACCAAAATATGTGAAAAAAGTAGAAAGTGGTCAGTGGCACCTAGAGGGGATGGAAGTGCCAAGTGTTGGTGCCTTGGGTGGGCACTAGTGTCTGAGATGAGAAATACTGAGGAATAAAAAAACATACTGATCTAACAAGAGTATAAGGCTAAATGTAATAACAAAAAGAAAAAAATATGGTCAAAGACATGGGTTGATTAGTACTTTTCTCACTTAGGAATCATATGAATACTAGTATGCAATCAAGACTAGAATTTCCCAAAGTGTTTGATTTTTTGTCTATAGTTGTGTTTTACATATCACACTACTATATCATATTATACATGCATTGACATACTTTTTATCTTTATAAAATGCTAATGGGTGCTTCATGTGCAACATTTGTTTTACAGGTCTATTTGCTTCCATGGTTGTTTGTCACATTTCTTGTCATTTATTTTCATCCTTCTCTATTGTTTATGGGATTTGCCCTTTGTCTTGTGTGCATACTTGTATGCTTTTGGCCTAGTCAGCTTTGATTTTCTTGCAACATCGTGAGTGATGTCCCATTTTTGAAACCTAATTTTCACAGTCTACATTGTCTTCTTACATATTAGCTTACACATTGTCTTCTTTCTTGATAGCTTACATTTTACATGTGTTCTTTTCTTGCTTGTATTAACACTCATTTTTAGACACTTTTTTTGTGTGTGCCTTGGTTTTTACCAAGCATAGTACCTCCCCCTACATGGAATCATTTTCAGTATAGCATTTAGTCCTCCTTTAGGATACATACTCCTCAACGATGTTGCATTCACCCCAAACAAGGGGGGCATCATTTGGTTAAAGTAATCACCCCATACAACAATTCATAGACACCACACAACATAGTTCAGTACTGGTATAACACAATCATCAATCTCAAATAGGTATCATAATCTAATGTGGGTGCTTACCAAAACATAGACACCAATTTTCAATCCCAGATAATAGCTCCTGGGTGCCCATGACCCTTCCTAAAAGCATGTGACCAGGGGAAGTTACACAACATATTTCAGTTTAGCATAGTTTATGCCACTTCACACATCGGCTTTTACAGGGTATACAGTCCTTAAAACTCAGCATACATGTATCACACAACATTTTCTACTTTCACATAGGATTGGAATTGGTCAAACTAGATCATATTTTTACACACCATCTATAGTGGTGTTATATACTTCGGTAAGAAGTTAAATTTTGGAGGATGACACCATACTTTTCTCCCTACACTTTTTTCATTCCTTGCATGATATTTCTCGAAAAAACTCGCATTCAACACAACTGACATGATATCGCCCAAAAAATCATTCTTCTACAACATCTTTAGGATCCTTTGTATATCTTCCTCATCACATATCAGGTGCACATGTTCCTCTTTCACACTTTCCATATTTTTACATACATTTTACTCATATATACGCATATTTTACTACTTGTTCATTCTTCTCTTTTGTAGTTCCATCCTTATGGGAAGCGGTACTCACAACCTCCTACATCACATCACATCAAATCAAAAGCATCAATCACACCAACATCGAAATCAACAACAAGAATAATGCCAATATCTACGCATGCATTTCCACTCTATGGTCATCATCACCATCATGTTTTTTAGTTTCTCCTCTATAGTTTCCATGCTTCACATTTTTATCACTCCATTCTTTCTCTTGTCTCTCGACATGCTTTCACCATCGATATACATGGATATTAGGTATGCGTATCCTATCTACTTTATTTTATCAAGCATTTCACTCAACAACATAAAGTGGGGTGAAATGTAGACACTAAATCATGCACTCTAGGTATCTATTTAGTCCTAATTTCATACTAGAATTCATATGATTCCTATGTAAGAAAATTACTAATCAACCCATGTCATTTGACCATATTTTCTTTCTTTCTATTGTCACTTTTATTCTTACACTCTTTCTATCTCATTCTGTCTTTTCATACCTCAACATTTCTCATTCTGGACACCAACGACCATCCATAACACTAGCACCAAGTGCTCCCATCCTCTCTAGGTTCCTCTAACCTCTTTTTACTTTGTTCACATCTTTTGGGTCCTTTCTAGCTATTTGGGAATCTTATATTTTTAGTAGTCATCCTTTTTTGGGGTTAATTGTGAAATTCAAGTAAGGAAATCATATAAATATAAAGTTATGTGATCATAATAAAGGACCAAGCACTAAGCAGTAGCTATCACCACCTAATGTTTCATCCAAAGGAAATTATCAAGAGCATTTAAGCATCCATATACAATCCACACAAGGGATAGGGACCTATTCTTCTGCATACACTTCATAGGAGGGGAAGTTCATTATTTCATGAAAACATATATTTATATTTCTTACATATATTTTCTTCTTCATTATTAAGTGTGACACACAAAAGATCCACCTAGAGTAGGATTTCAACACACATGTACATAGAACTAAATTGGGGTCTTAAATTTAGTACAAAAATCAATCGTAATTTCACTTGTTTCATACCTGAGGATAGTCTGGCCCCTCATTTACATTATTTTATTTTTATGATTTGATAGACTTTTAAGCGTTTTATAGGTCATTATTTCATTGTATGTTATCAGAAAAATCTGTGGGCTTGGTGTGACATAGTAGCGATAATAAGCGAGGGAAACAAACATCTTGTGACCCTGCAAAATAGAGTTTTGCACCTTCTAAGAAGTCACTGATGCAAAGAAGAGTTCTGTAGCACCCCAGGTGACCCTGACCTAGCCCAGGCACCCTAGTCAGTGTATTGTGACACCTTTACATTTCTTGGCCTTCATGGTGATAGTCTGTGCATCGGATTTTTTAGTTCTCCAGTTCTACACACCTTTAGGATCTCTAAAAATTAGCTAAGTCATTTTATCTCCTCATTTGCACTTATAGTTTTAAATCTTTATTGCATATTTACTTGATTCTATTTTTTACTTTATTGTTTATCCATTTATTTCTATATTGCAATCATATTTTGGAATTTATAAATTCTATATTTTCTTAATGAGTATCATTGTTTAGTAATGGATTTTAGAAATCATAACGATACGAAAAGGAGGAATTTTTAAATGACAATATTAAAGTAATTAAAATGATAAAATAAAATGAAAAATAAATAAATAAATAATAAGATAAGAATTAAATTTTATATATATAATAGACATAGAAAATTCATAATTTATAATAAATAAAATATATAAACTTGCAAGTTGGTAGAAAATTTATGTTGGAAGGTAGAAATTAATGGAGATTATGGGCAGGGTGGTGGTTAGTAAAATGGAGGGGATGATGAATGCAAGATAATGAGAAATTTTGTTTTTTTATATGTTTTAATTACAAATGATATAGTTTTAGATTTGAATCCTTACTCCCCAATCACTTCCACCATCCTCCATGCATGTGCATTAAATGATTTTGTTGGATCAGGATGGGCTACCCCATATAGCCTTGTTATTGGTTCACCAAATGCTAAAAATACGTATCCAACCAATTTAATTTGGAGTTCAATAGATTCCAATTCTACAACACAATATAATCTCTGCAATATGATATGTCAAATCTTTAAAAGATATAATATTTTTTTTAAATGTTATATTTGCAACACACTAGTAGAATGGATTGACATTCATGGAATCATCTTTTATAATTCCTTTAAGATATGTTTTCTTGTGTAAATAAATGTTTGTAGGCCACACAAAAAATAGATTTATTGAGAACTCCTTAAAAAATCAAGAAAAGTGCAATTGAAAGGTGTAAACCCTGACTCCAAAAACATTTCTAGCATACATATTTCCTTCACTATAAATGGATCTTCCAATCATGGCATGGAGACCTGTAAATAAATATTAAGAAGAGATTTATTAGAGATGTTTATGTTGCAAGTGCCTATGCATATTTTTTGTGCAATAGGGAGGCATATAAAGTGTTGGAAAAAAATCCTTGAAGAGATGTGGCTTCATAATATTCCATGGTTGCAGGATATTTAGAAAATAGATTTGTTTTAAAGATTCTAAGAACTTTGAAGAAAATTCAAGGGGTGTGCATAAAGCTATATTTCCCACAAGTTTGATGGCATTATGTTTACTTATGTGATTTGGGGAACTATATATTTTAGGAGGGAATTTGGAAAATGGTAGTCAAATATGATTTGAAGAGTAAAGGATGGATTTTCATATGAATTATATTGGAGTGATGGTTAGTGGTTGAGTCTTAGTGTGGAATTTATGCACCTAGGTTGTCCGCTTAAGTGGTATGTTGCTATTAGTAGTTTGGTAATTTTATATTTCTATAGGAATGGGGTGGATGGTCATTATATGCTTACCACACTTTGTTTTCCACTCCATTCAATATGGTTCTTGGACAGATTTTAGCTATTCATGAGTTTTTAGTTGGTTATTGAGTTGGTGGTGTGGGTGTTGACTCGTCCATGGAACTTAGTGAGTTAGTACCGCCATAGTTTTTATCTCCATGTAATCTTGGTATTAATTTTTGTGTGGGAATTGTTTATCCCACCCAACTCAGTTACAAGCTCATGTAGCTCAATCCATAACTCTTTATATATCATGTTATTCATCTCATCAAGCTGGCATTGTAGTGTGGTGAGGTTCAAATGATACGAAGTTGTGTGGGGGAAGATATTTGTTATCTGTTAGATGTAGAAACATACTGAAGGCACGAGTTCTTTTTTATAAAATTCCTCAAAAAATGTGATTTCTCTGACATCAATGAATCTTAGGTATGCAAAAAATAGGTTTGTCTAAGGATTTAGAGTTTCAAAAATTATTGTAGAGAATGCAGACCACCTAGAAGCACGTTACCCACCTTGTTTTCTCAAAGGCATGGTTATCTCCCTTTATATTTCATGATTTCAATTTTTTATAGTTTCATTTCTTATCGATTCTTAAAAATAAATAAACTAATGATGAGTTTCCTTATAAAGTTTAAATGTAAATTAACTCTGACATTTTAAATATTTTCCCCTTTTTACGCAACTAGAAGGGTAGGTTTTGAGTGTTATCTAATTTTATGTTTTATATCGTTATAGGTTGGGTTATCTTTAATAATAATACTATAAAATGAAAAACAGAACACTAAAAAGTTCAATTTTATTTCTAGCTTAAAACTACCCCTCTTTTTTACCTTGCAAAGTTAATAAAATGCAATTTTTGGTGAATCACAAAACATCCCCTCTGAACCCTGAAATGGAAAAGCTAATTTTTGAATATGCTTCCTTTCATGTGGTGTATTATATGAAACCTTAGAACTCCCTTGAATGATCATTTGTGTACTTTTCTTCACCCCTCTAGGAGCCCTACTAACCCTTTCTAGAGTTTTGGGAAGCTACTGAAAGTCAAAAGTTGAGTATGGTTTTGAATTTACGTTTGAGCCCTAGGTTGAAGAAACAAGTATCGGCCTCTGTATACATCTAGTATTTATCTATAAAAATTTATTGCCAAACCCTAGTTCTAGTAAAAACATCTTTCCATTTAGTTTTGCAAGGGGTTTTTCTAGGCCGCCAATCACTATTGACTAGGTCAAACTAACCCAATTACGACCTATGGATCTAGAAAAGTAGTCTCCATTTGTACCCTATTCACTTGTTCTAAGTTCTGTCAACTCCTCTTATTTATATATATATATGAAAGTGTGTAGGGATTTTCTTATGGTGCATCCTCCCTATTAGTGCTCGAAATAATCTCACCCCCTTTTTGTTTAAAAATTTCCTTCAAAATTTCTTGTGTTTTTTGTCTCCCCATGAGAGGTACGAGTTTGAAAAGTTAAATTCATTGATTAAATTCATTTGATTTTCCTATGTGTGGATTGGTTTTCATCATTTTTGGTTGAGGATTATGTTAGGCGTGTTATTTTTGAAAAACCCTTACAAAAAACCAATCATGAATCAATTTTAAATCAAGACAGTTACCCTATGTGCAATGTTCCTTGATCATGTTACCAATTTTGTATTTTGTTCCATTGCCCAGTGATATGTGGCATGTTCCTATTGGTTATGGTATGGCGGGTTTGAATCACAAACATATAAATTTCTATAGCATTCATAATATACAAATTAGATCTTACGGCCCGAAGAATATTCCTTCAAATATTCACAATCAGAAAATGCACAAACAAGAATTTACTCCACCTCCGAGGTGGTACACTTGTCACAAATAGGTTAGATGCAGGAAATTGGGGCATAGTTGTATTTGTGTGCAATAAGGAAATGAAGTATAAAATTCCAAAGAACATCTCAGAGCCCACAATTAACAAGTGGATTTTTCTTATCCAAGAAGCGGGGAAGTGGGTCATCAGAGCAAATTGGTATTTTGGTTTCAATTAAAAGAGAGAGAAAAGTTTCAAAAAGGTCCTGTAGCTTCACTATCGTTCAGATGTAACCATGTGTCAAGCTCAGGGTGAAATTCAAAAGCAGGAAGTCGGGTCAAACTATGAAATGTGTGTATGTTTATAACACAAAGATGAGGTGAAAAGAATCTCCTTAAGCCTAAATTTGCATAACGTTATTCCACATGGATGAATCACTTTTAACATTGGGAAAAGTGAAATGAATGACCATGACGCAATGCATTAATTTCTGTCACCATGAATGTGTTTCAAAAAAATCAAGGAAATTTTTTAAAGTTTTTAAACGCCTTGATCCTTTTGCTATCGTTTGTCATGATTTAGATGTCATTCCTTGTATTTTTTATTGAGGAATAATGTGAAATTGATCTTGGAGCTTGAATTGGGAACTAGAGATCGAAAATATTTTGAATTAAGGTTGAATTACTTAGTCATTAATGGGAAAATCAGTAAGAACTAAGGAACTCTTATACTTTTCTTTTATTGGCAGGAAAATTTGAAGTAAAGCTAGGATTTTTAAATATGAAAACCATGTTGTCTTCATTCTTGGTTGCATACGGAATCACGAGTGATTTATATAAGATTACAGACACAAACTTAATGAATTTTGACTTAGAATATTTTCTTAAGAGATTGAGTAGCCCTAGTAAGAGTGATTTTATGAAAGAAATTCAAGAATGTATTATCACTTTAGCTAATGTTATTCCACCATTAGTATATTGCCCAAAATTATTATGGCTTTGCGCTATGAACTACGACCCAAAGAAGAGGGAAGTGTTGGATGCAAGTGGTGATGCAATGTTTACTTTGACACCTACAGCTATTAGAATAATGCTCAAGTTTCCTATAATAACAAATCAAATAACCTTGGGTATTAAGTTAGCCTGACGAGTTTATGAGGAAAAGAAAAAAGATTATTCTAAGCTCATTAATACAATTTGTTGAATAAATAGAGGATGTTATTGTATTTTTAATTTGAATGGCTAGGTTGGAGACCATGAGTGAGGTCATGGAATGAGTGTGCACTTAAATGTGGATAGTCTTGAAAATGAAGGGGAGCATCTGCTAGGCTATTGTCATTTTGGAAGCACTTTATAGCCACATGGTTGCATTGGTAGCAAAAATCGATATGGGTGATACTTTAGAGTTGGAGTTTTACATGATGACTTATTTGATTTACAATGTCACAGGACATAGGCATTTTCCTGGCCTCTTGCCACGTTCTTATTTTAAACAATGCCAAATACATGAGATTTTCCCCAAATTTAAGTTGATTAATTGGAGTGGAAATGTAAGATTGGTTAATAATACCTTTTTTACACCAATCATATGTCTATTCAAACCAGAGCGGGAGAAGTACAGGATCTCTGAGGAGGCTAGATAAGTAATCATGGAATATGGATTCTATTTCATTCAGTATAAGAAATTTAAATATATCAAGATTAGTGTTTTTTAAGGTGATCCATGTAAATTTTGTAGGTACTTATATTCCAAAATGGCTTTGTGTGAATTGGCGAGGCAATTGAAACCAGTTCACAAATTAATTTTTGGGAAACACAAGACAAGTATTAAGTTCCCCATCAAGGTTGGAAGGTACTCATGCCCTTTAATTATAAAATCCATATTAATTGAAAATGAGATGAAAAGGTTTTAGATGGAAACGTTTGAGGCAAGGGTGAACTTTGATATCATGTGGGTGTTCAATAATATTGCAAACACTTTTAAACATGAGCCTTAATTTGAGGACTAGTGGATGAATTGTAGAGATGAGATAGAGTTCAGGCTAAGAGACTTCTCTAGAATGACCCTTGTCCAAATTATAGATTTCAAGATTATAGTTATCCTTGAAGGAATTGTAAATGATCCACATACAGTGAGTAAATATTATCATAATCAAAAGGTGGAGGGACAACCTATATCCCCTTTAAACTGGAATGAATAAGAATCATATGATTCATATATTTGGATAACTGATGTAATGAGGATAACATTAAATTGGTTAGCTCAGAATAGTATTGATTTATTAGTCTAAAATAAAAGAATCCTCAATAACTTCAGGGATTTGGGAAACTTGAATGATAATATTCCTCCCCTAAGAGAAGGGGAAGAATGGATCCCTTAGAATGAAAATATCCTCAATTTCCTGTTGTCTATATCTCCCCCTAGGTAAATATAGACAAACAAAATAATATGGAAATCAAAGAAACTCAAAACCTGACATTTATTTGCACCACCAGTCGCACCCCTGGTGTAGATTAGAAGGCACCAACATGGTAAAATTCATGCCCCTGTCACAGATTAGAAGGCACCGACATGGAAAAAGTTATGCCCTTGGTGCAGATTAGAAGGCACCGACATGGAAAAAGTTGCGCCCCTGGCACAGATTAGAAGGTGCCGACATAGAAAAAGTTGCGCTCCTTTCGTAGATTAGAAGGCACCGACATGGAAAAAGTTGCACCCCTGGCGCAGATTAGAAGGTGGCGACACCACATTTTCAATGCCTATGGGGCACTTAAAACTATGTTGACATGAGGATGAATGCACCAAGGTGCACCTTTAGGAGCGCAACATTTTGAGCATTGACACCTGGAACCCAACAGGAAGTAAACCCTGACCCAGTATTCAAATGGCCATAAATTTTCACAGGGAGCTCAGATTCACACAAGGTTGGACTTTACAGAAAGCTTACAAGGTCCTCTATCTAACTACGACTGAATATATTTAATTGGGTGAGAATAAGTTCTTAAAAAATGCAAAATACAGTTCACCATTTTTGGGGTTTGCTAGGGTTCTCACCTACCGCCATAATGAGATAAATTAAATACAACCTGGAGGTGGTTGGGGTAGATTTGGAATTCCTCTCTCTTCCTCTCTCTTCCCTCTCTCATTCTTCCTATAAATTGTAAGAAGGGGCTTCTTTCTAAAGGTGGGACATTCTTGTTTTTCCCCTCCCTTCTTCTCTTTGGTAGGTGAATTTGTGGAGTTCAAACCTCCCATCTAAAACTATAATGCAACTTTTCCTCTTGGCATTTTGTAGTGTATTGTATCAATATTTGGAGAAAATAATGCATGTCTATGGATGATTCTCAACCCTCTCTATGTTCATTTGCATCCTTCTAATCTTTCACTACAAATTTGGTTATATGTACATGATCTTGCATTGCATTTTAATGGTTTGTGTTTATTGGCAAGACAAGTGTTCTTCATTCCTTGATGCATCACCTTTGTTAGTCTAGGTTTATTTTTATGCATCTTCTTACCCTGTCTCCTTGGAAAGTTAGATTAGGTTTTTGAGTAAACCCTCTGCATTTTTATGTGTGCATCTAAACAGAGGAATAGGAACCGGCCTTCATCCGGAGAGCTTTCCTGATTCGTAAGGTCCCACACTTGGGAAAATCTCCACGTTATGCAATCACATTGAGAGTCTCAACCCATCGAGTTGCAAAAATTCAAGGGTGTTGTGATTCGCCATCTACATTTCCTTCAAAAATGCCTACTTCAAAACTTATAGATGAATGGACTTCGGCCACTAGTGGGACCGGTACTTCTATATCCGCTCTAAGGAAAATGTTTGAGGAAATGCTTTTGAAATCTATGGAGAATGCTCACATTACCTTTGCATCACCATTTCAAGAAAAAGGAAAAGGTTTAGCATCTCGTTTGGTTCCTTTAGGTATTTTTCCAAAACCTTATGGTGCTAAAAATTTGATGACTGAGGCTATAACAAGTGGCCATTCATAATGTAGACCACATAAAGAATATCGAAGAGCCACACTAGAAATTTAAAAGTTCGAAAGGGCACATAAGAAATAAAAAATTGTCTATGAGCCAATTTTGGTGAGATAAGGTGCTCATACACACACAAAACATAAGCATGGGGATGTGGTGATTGATCCCCATGAACATGAAATAAGTGATGTTTCTCATATGTTACATGCAACATCAGTGCCATAAGTAGAGAAATCACTTCCCTTATTCTCACCTTTTCCATCAGAAGAAGTAATAATGTGAAGAACTCAAGAGAAAATGACCCAAGGAAATATCTCATTTACTCCAATAGATAACAAAATATTGAGTCAAGGTATGAAAACACCTGAAATCCTAACTGCTGAGGATATAAATATACTCATGTTTGAAACATTGTAAAGGTCAGCAAAGGATCAAGAAAATATGATATATGTTTACGCTAGTGAATAATTATCCACATTAGATGCACCTGATATATCTATTGATGAAAAAATATAAAAACAAGTAAATAAGCTTCAAATAAATGAAGAAACAGACGAGACTACTCATGTGTTAAGAAGTGAAATCAGGATTCAATCATCAAACATCTATTCTACATGAAAAGCGGATTTAGAGTCAAATAATCCATAATTTCTCAGTGAAGAGGATAAAAATACAAAAATACTAATAGAATAAGATGTTTACCATTATGTTAAAACCACTAAGGATGATGACCCTTGTTAAACAAGGAAATATGTTTTTGAAAAGACAATAAAGATTACACAAGATGCAACTGCTAGGGAGGAAATTATTGGTGATATGGATATGAAGTCTTTAGATGAGAATAGGGAAGTGACATTAGGAGAAAATTCTACCATGACACAACATGAGGTATCAATAGAAAGTGAGGATAATAAGGTGTCAACTCAGCAATCTCAAAGGAAGGTAGACCTATGGAGGGAAAGGAGGAACCTGTAAGAAAGTTATTAGTTCAAGAAAACCTCAGGGGAGAGACTGAATCTAATATTGCATCAGTTGGAGGAGTAAGGAAAGAATATATCCAATTATTGGTGTAATTAAGAAGGAGACTGATCAATCTCAAGCTCTAGACCAAAGAGGAAAACAATTGGAGGAATTTTCAGTATAGAGTGAGAGCAAGGAAATGGTTATTGAAATAGATGGTGAAAAATAGGTAAAATCATTAGCCTAGAATTAAAAAAGAATGTTAAAGAAGTTTCAGTTAATCCTGAGAAACCCCAACAATAATTTCAAGAAACAAAATTTGGGACAAGTCTTGTAAAGAGATGGATTGGAAAATTTATTTCAAATGAAGAAAAATAAATTCTCCTGTTCAGGCCATGGATCTTACTGCTCTATCTTTTCCAAAAACATTAATAAATTCTAAAAGGTCTAGGATTCTTACCAAGACCCATACTGATTCACTAGGGTCCAAAACTTTATAAGTAGCAATCCATTATGAAGGAAAAACCAGAGACAATATAAAAACTAGTGACTACAGTGTTCAACTCATTCCTTTAGGAAAACCTACAAGAGATCAATTAAAATAGGGAGTATTAGAGGCAGTAAGTGACCTGTTAAAAAAGGTGGATGAGGACAAGATAACAAAAAGGTAATTGAAAGAACATGTCAAATCCTTGATTTTTAGTCTACAATAGTTAATTAGGAAGCCTAGTCATACTCAAGCAAGTACATCTATCAATACCCCTGAAGCACTGGAAAAATTTGATAAAGTTTTCAAGAAGGTTTAGGCCATAGGCACATGGATCGAAAATTTAATGAAGAAGGGAAAATAATCAATTTAAGAAGCTAGGGAAAAATATGAAGAACTCAAGAATAAGCTTAATGATATTGATGAAATAATTGAGTAATGTGATAATGAAATATTCTACTTTGAGGGAATTTTTCCTAAGTTAGACCACAAAACTTGGCTTAGTGATGAATTGATTGAATACGAAGGGATTGTGAGAACATAATTTAGAAGAAGTTGGCATGATATGGATGAATTAGTAAAGATTAGAGTGGAGAATATGAATGGGATCAAATAAAAAATTGAAGTTAAAAGGAATTAGGTCGATGATACTCTAGATGCCATTAATTTAAAACTTGAAGATATGGTCTTTGAAAAATTAAAAAAGAGTTATGGTGATTTGAATATTGATTTATTATTCAACTCTTTTGAGAATAATATCTAGAAGGATGATTTCTCTTATGAAGTCATTAAAACAATGGGGAAGATTGAAAACAAAATCACAGAGTTGAAAGCTAGGCCACTAGAATATAAGCAGAAGATAGGCCATTGTGTGGATGCAATATCCAAACAGACATTAATCTTTCAACACCACATGGGACCAAACAAAGATGAAACAAATAAGATTTTCCAAAGATATGATGCATATGTGGTGAGGTTGCAAGAAGAAAAGGATGCAGGAATGGAAACTAAAGAAGAAAAGGGTGTACACATAAGAGATGATGAACAAGCTTAAGCTTATTTTTCTTAAAGGTGTACTTTATTTCCATATTTACTTTCTAATTGATGTTTTATTCAATATTTTTGTTTCATTAAGGATGATTGTTACTCTGAAATCTATTAGTTTCTAATATCAATTATAATATGGTACAATAAATTAGTTTTATATGGATTTGGTGAAATTATGTATACATTTGTGAAAGAATATAAACTATTGAGATACTTATGCTTTCTACATGTTTAAAAAGGAACAAAATAGGGTTATTTAGGGGCCCCAACCCATGATAAAGAAGCTTGTGTACATGTAGAAAGTAAAGACAACAAAAGAAAAAAAAAATTAGACATCCTTTATTCCCTCTTCAAAATTTCCTCCCACTAGGGGAAGTTTTTTCAATAGCTTTTTCTTCCTCAAGATGAATTTACTTGAGCCATGTGTCATCTGGAAAAATATAATGGACCTTGCTAGACCCTAGGACATCCCCATGCCCAACAAAGAATCAATAGTCATTCTGGGAATGTCCATAATCTTCTCTAGCTCAATTTTCTTTGGATAGGAGGATATCTAGTATAAAAGATCCAAACCTCCTATGAAGAAATTTGTTTTCCCTTTCCCCTTATGAAGGATAGATTTACTAGGAGAAGATTGAGATGGAACAACTAGATTGATTGGGAGAGCAATAACTACACCAAGTAGGTTAGGCAGGTTATGAAGTCTTGAGCTAGACCTAGCTTCCCATCTCCTTGTGTGGGGTGGGAGTTCTCTTAGAGAAGAAAATGGACGAGATCTTTAAAATTCATGCTCTCAGAAAGGGGCATGATGCATTGAACGAGTGGTTGAATGAATGGAAAAAATTCCCCTATTGTCCATGGAAAAATAAATTTCCACTCTAGAGAGGTGAGCAGAAAAGGACGTCTCTTCTTCTCCATCAGAAATTATAATTGGGGTTTGGGAGCTTGACTCGCCCCTTCTCTCTCCTAAAGTTGGTATCAGTTATGTGAGTGGTTCTGATTGCACGTGTTTTGGTTGCCCCTTCTCAAGAGAAATAATCCTCTTATCTAATTAAAATATTTAATGAGAAATGATGGGTAATGTATCAATGGAAGACTTGTCATAAAACACATATGATTCCTTAGGGATCTCCTTCAGCACAAATTATTCATCATATAAAAAGGGAAATTGAAAATGATTTTTCGCAGACACTTGACACCTCCTTTGAATCTAGAAATTCTTCAAGTCTTCAGGAGTTTTCTGGTGTTCCCACCAAAAGAGATGACAATACATGGATTTAAATGATGATAAAATAGGACTGATTGTGATAAGCTTTAGGAGTATTGCAAACCAAAATTGTTGATAAGTCAAAGGCACCTTGGTATCCCCTAGACATGCTATCTCAAATAAATATCTAACAAACGCTTCATCTGGACCATGTAAATAAAAAATTTGGTTTAAATACTCTTAAGAAATTTCTTTTAGATTATGTGTTATAACTACCTTATCCATTTTCTGATAAGAAATGTGAAAAAAGCTTCTTTATCTTCAGAATAGGAAAATAAATGCATAATGGTGAAAGGATACAACTGAGTTTTGTAGTGAAAGGGGTGTGTATTGATCTAATTAAGATAAATCTTTCCCATGAGATGAAATAAGATTTTGCTCAGCTCACATAAAGAAAATGTAATATTTGGAAGGGATTAGGAATGAGCAGAACTGATAAATCCATATGATTTGACAATAACCATGTGTGAAGATTAAGCCAATAAGAAGTGAAATGAAGTGTGAAGTGCCTGAAATGGATTCTTGGGAAGTAGATGAGGATATATGTCATATCAAAATCACCTAGAAGTGCTCAAAGGTCCATCAAAAGTGTTTATCCAATCACTATGTGAAAATAATGATTAAAATAATTTTCCGAAAGTGATGACTTGGTATCCCAGTCACACACAAATGCAGCCAATTGAAAAAGACTCATATATTTACACTTGGCAGTAAAATACAAAGCATTTTCAAAAGAAAAGAGTGGTTTGACATGTATATTGTAAAGGGGAATATTCCCTAGAATATTCATCTTTTGGGGGGGGGGGGGAATTAGAAGGTTAATGAGCGAGTTCAATGGTATAAAGGAGATAAAGATAATCGTGCATGGGGAGGGGGGGTGTAAGATTTATAAGAATTAAAAGAAGAAAAGAGAAAAATTGAGAAAAGCCATTTTCCCAAAGACTTATCAGAGAAACCTCTTAAGTTCCTGAGCCTTTAAAATCAATCATGTCAAGATCGTTGCAAGTGTACATCCATTGAAAAACATTGAGATTGTAAATGAAACTTTCCCTTACTGATAAATTTCATGACACCTGAGTTAATTGTGTTAATCATGAGAATTGTTGTGTCTACTTAAAATTCAAGATGTTTCAAGTAGTTATTCACATTCCTGTTGTAATCTTATGTTAGGAATCCCTCTGAATCACACAAGATCTTATCTTTGTGGTAGTATTGTGGTATTTACAGTTGTGATGTGAGAAGAGCTTTCATTTCATCATTCAATAAAAAATCTAAATTCACTTCACTTCCATTTTGTTGATCTACAAATTGTTTGTTAATCTATGAGTGTATCTTAGGCATGACAGGCTAGGGTTTTTTTATGTTTAATTAATTATTTGACATGATATTTTATGTTAAATTATCAAATAATGTGTGAAACCATGCATCTTTGGGCCTCCATGGATGCATATCTTCTTGTTGAAGGTTCATTTTTTACTATTTGAAGTGTTTTTATCATCTTGCTTGACAAACTTTCCAACCTTTGTTGAAATTTCTCATGAATTTACTATAATCAAATTTATTGTGCTTAATTCCCTGATAAAATTCATCTATAAATGATAAATCTTACAAGAGCTACCCCTGCTTGCACTGTTTGTCCATAAATGCTAAGAAGATTTGTTGAATTTACCCATCCTTTACTCAAAATTTGTAGGATCAATCAAGTTTTATTGTTGTCTTTAGTAACCTGAGCCTTGTTTAGGAGACATCTTCATTCCCTAGCATGACAACTCATGAGATTTAGATTATGTTGTATTGACCATGTCTTCTCAATATTTTATTTCAATATCATAGCTCGGTAAAGTCAAATATTGTTTATCTATTTACATCCCTTATAAATACAGGTTAAAAAACGAGACCTCTCACCCTAGTTGAAGGAACAACCTAAAATAGTGAGGGTAAGTCAAACCCTTAGCATGGTGTTATAACAAATTTTCCAAGCTCTAGTGAAAATTATTTAGTTAAATCTTTCTGTGACTAAAAAACAACTTGAATTCTGATCTATCTATCTTTAAGCATCTTGCTCAACTTGTTGGTGCTGCTCGGCTTCAAAGGGAGAATCAATTTGGGTACCAAACCCAATCTGGCAACATTTATAGGGACTATTTGTGAAAATACATACAGATGTTGACCTCTGGTAATTATTCTTACATGTTTAGATTCAAATACATTGTTTAAACGTCATCCTTTGTTAAGATTTGTAAAGATCGAGCAAGATAAGAAGTTCATTGTGTAATATTTCTTGGTTTAAGTGAATTTTGCACTAGATTTGTATTGCTAGTGAAAATATTGACAAAGGATGATCATATCTGTAAATATTTGTAGAAATTGAGTATTGATAGGCACTTCATAAGTTACTTACAGTGCTTTGGCACATCTAAGGTGAAAATCCTTAGTGGTAACCCTGTTTTGGTTTGAAATTTTTGGTAAATGCCATTGTCTTAAGCATTTTCAATTAAGATTTGTTGTTAATATTTACAAATCTGAAAGAAAGAAGGTCTTTCTTTAACAAATATCCTACTATAAGGTTATTTCTAGATCTTGGGAGAACAAATCTAAAGAGGAGACAAGTCTGGAAAGCATTGGGGGATCAAGAGTCAAGAGAGAAGGTAGTACCAGCCCCTAGAAAATAATCAACCTATAGTTGAGGATTATCTTACTGTTATCCTGTAAAATTGACATGGAAAATTTTGCAGATAACCATACCAAAATTTCATTTTGGTCTCCTGATGAGGTATGTTAACGTTTAAAATGGCCTAAAATTTCCCTTCCAGAAATCAAGTTTTAAGAACTTGGCCATTCTTCACCTTTTTGAACTGGGCGTAAGAAATGATGTGTCGACACAACAAAATGTGCACCCCTTTGAAAATCCTTTGGCACCCAAAACAACATGTCAACATCCATGAAGTAGCAACCCTTTGGAGTAAAGAAGGACATGTCAACATCGTTAAACATGCACCTGAAACGTGCGCTTAAGGAACAAGAAACAATATGTCAACATATCAAAATGAGCGCTAAGTTAAATTCCCTTAGGCGTTGAATAATTCATGTTGACATCTCTGAATATGCACTTAAGGCGCTAAAAACATTATGTCGACACTAAAGGACTTGTGCCAAGGCACATCCAAACCCATGTCGACACTTTGAAAAGTGCGCCAAAGAAAAGTGGGTGGGGTAATAAATGAATTTTTTTCTATATATAGGCACTTAACACCTGTCATTTTCACGATTTGAAAATTGTGAAAAATATTCCTCTGTGCCTATCAGCTATCCATGTCACGTCCACATTCCTCTTTTCGAGTTTGTGGACCCCAACATCATTCTTCATCCTTTGTTAAACCGGATAAGTGGTTTGTATCACTCTTATTGTTGTTTGTGGTTTTTTTTCTTGGTTGTTGGTGGTTTTAGGATTGTTATAAAAAGTTAAAATCTAAAAATGAATAAACTACCACCCCCATAACCATCTAGAAAACTACCTTATCCCTCCTTCTAGATATGTAAATATGAGAAGGTTCTGCCTCAGGAGGAACCATCCTTTGTGTATCTACTTACTGCCTTGCATAGATTTCCTCTCCTCCCTGCCATTTTGCAAAACCAAAGAAGGAGAAAAGCCATGAAAAGTGAAAAGAAATATTTTAAATTGAAAAGAAATGCTTTTCCTTCGGTGCGTTTTCCTTGCATGTTGCACTCCCCAGAGTCATGCCTTGGCACACTATCTTCACGTGCAACATATCAAAAACATGCACCAAGTATAAAAAGTTAAAAAATTTCCTAAAGGTGCAGAAACTTCATGACCAACATCAACATTTGATGTTGTGTCTCCCAAATCCTCACCAAGCACTTTTACTTTAGCACATTGAGCTCTTTTGCAACATCTTCAGAAACTATGCCTTGGGTGCACTTAAAAGCCATGAAACATCATCTTTTGTAGTGCCCAGTTAAAGAAAATTTTACAAAGGTGTTGGCGCATGAACCTTGACATCAACATGCCATGTTGTGTGTTGCGAACCCATACCCCACGCCTTTCTCATTGGCACTGAAACCTTTTATGAAACACTCCTCCAAAGTGTGCCCTTTATAATCCTTTGGTGCAACTTTTCCCCTGTCAACACAGGGGCACCTTTTTGCATGTTGACATCCCCAAAAGTGTGCCCAGCCTTTTTAAGCCTCTGTAGCATGCTATGAACTTGCGCCTTGTTCCCTAAGCCTTATAATTGCTCATTCTTCTTTTTGTAAGCTTTCATTATGAATAACATGACGGTTGACATGGCTATTCTATGTTGGACCTCTTTGTTTCTCCTTGTAAAACAACAACAGCCATTCTCAAGCTCACACATGTCTTCATCAAGCAAAAATCCAACCAAGTCTAAAGGTAAAGCTAAGTTGACAGAGAAAGAGATGAAGTATAAATATTAGAAAGTCAGGATACCTGACTCATATGCCGAGAGTGATCTCGATATTAGATACTCCGAGCTTGGGCACATTGATATGGAAGACTTCTGGGTGAGAAAGAACTAGGCCATTAGTGGCCTCTAGATGAACAAACTAGTGGGAAGAGGATTACACTTTGCAGTTGGGCGGCCAGTAAGTGTTGTTAATAATGAGTTCATCATGTTGGTGGCTCGATGCTATAACAAGGACATAAGATGTGCCCAGGATAAAGAAGGAAAGATGGTCATCGACCTAACTGCACGTCACTTTGAAATAACCCTGGGCATCCCTCATCATAGGTAGTACGCCGCCATTAGCCTTGAAGATTGCAAGAAGGCATGTGATGACAATGAGGATAAGTGTATGCAAATGATGATCGAGCTATATCTTAAGAACAAAAATTCAGTGAGCCGATGGCCACAGACCATCCACCGCAGTGACTTCAATGAGGAACTGAGTGATACAATCACCTTCCTGAGAAAAATATTTGGGCTTCCTAATGCCCATAATTTCCATAAATGGATGTTGAGGTACTTTGAAACCATGAGAAATAATGTGCTTGAGAAACGTTTTTGCTGGGGAGAGATCATCAGCGAAACCATCTCTCAGCAAATTCAACAGGTCATGATAACTGGGAAGTTCTATATGAATTCCGACGTTGCATATGTTGCAGCATTAACGAGAGATTTCATGAGCCTAGCTTGAAATGGGGTATGGCCCCAGGTCAAAATATATGAATACTACCTAGAGCTCAGGCTCGAGAACAACATCCCACAGTTATAAAAAATCAATGATGCCTTCTTCTATGAGGTGATCTACCTATTGACGCCGAATATGAGACATGGTCGAACTAGCCCCAGTGTGGTCACTGTCACAAAGAAGTGGGAAGCATTGTTCACTCAGTTTCCCACATTCACATATCTTAGAGTAATGAATTTTTAGGGTGAACCAACCAAGCTACCAAGGTATGCAGGGCCCAAGCTGATCCTCTTAGAGTTATCAAGGAAACTAATCACACAACACGAGAGGTGCATGAAAAGAAATAAGGGAGGAACTCCTTTCCCCCTTACAGTGGACCGATACACCTGCACCACATTGGCAAAAGCCCGGGAAACATGTGCCCAGCTTGAATTATTGAATCTAAAGCACAAGTTCCGAGTAGGCCTACCTTCTATTGTCAGAGTTGCCTCCCAAAGCAAAAAATTGATCCTATCCATGTCCCTCAGATCGAGGACATCTACATCGACCTGACATATGAAATAGAAATCAGGCGAAAGGATCACTCTAGGCTGGCTCTGGAAGAAATCAAACACTATGGCATGGCCATCATTCCAAAAGGATTCCAAGAACCTAATCAAGAAATTGATCAAGTTTACCTTGACACAGATGGGGATGATTGGCCATTCAAAGAAATTGAAAGAGCTAAGGAACCAAAGACCATTCAAAAAAGAGTCAAGCACATGTTTCACCACACCAAACATTGGTGCAAACAGAATGGTCTCATCTACCTTGGGGTAGATTTTACTGCTTCTCCTTTAGGTAGAGTTCCTCCACGGCTGTTCCAAATGCTGAAAGGAAAAGGGAAAGGAAAGGAGGGATAATCAAGCCAAGAAGAAGCTTCTCAAAGCCCTCCTACTTTTGAGAAGCAAGTGGTCAGCCTGGTCTCTCTAGGAAAATAAGGAGAGACCAGCAAAGTATCAATGGATACATCCACTCAGGATGTGGTCACAGCTATGACTACTGAGGTACCCACCATTCCTTCTTCTGCTAATTCTCCTCCCCTTTTCATTGAAGCATCTACCCAAATGGATGTTTCTTCTTCTCTCCCTTCCTCCCTTTATCTCCCACCTCTTCCATCTTCTCCTCTCTCGTAGATCTGTTGTCTAGTGTTCCCTCCATCCCATTACAGATCCCTTCCACCTCCATGACCTTTTCTTCTCCTGTAGTAACTCCAGGCCCTACAAGTAGTAACGCATTAGACTAGTTTTCGATGCCACCACCAAGTGTCTCAACGTTATTCCCTATGGCCTCTTCAGTTTCTTCCCCTTTCACTCCCATTTCTTTCTCCATTCCCTCTACTCCCTCTCCCCTAAGTCCAAGCTAGATCTCTGACCATTTGGGTCAACTCAAGAGAAAGGTTCCCATAGCACCCATGGACTTCTCTTTCATTCCAAAGAAGGGACCAATGAAGGAAAAAGCTATAACTCACTTCTCTAAGAGTGTTTCAGGGGAGAGGATCATGGAGATTGCTTATCCTGATCCCACCAAAGAGAAGAAATATCTATCTCCTAAAAACTTTACAATGACCCAAATCACGATGGGAACCTCAGCTGAGATCCTGCAAGGAGATGCTTTATCTGTAGTAGATGTCATCTACTAGAAACTTCAAGAAGAAAAGGAGGAGAAGACGATACTAAAGGAATAAAACAAACATCTTCTCCAAGCATTGCAAGGAATGGGAAATGCACCTCCTATGACTGTCACCGAACCTCCTGAAGTTCTCAGTCAAGACAAGATAAATGAATACACCAAGATTGGTGAACAAGGCGCAGAAATGTCCTCCTGGATAGAGTGAGTCCTCAGAGATAGTGAGGAAATAATCAAGAAATTCATAGGACTCTACTAGGGTATAGATCAGTCAAACAAGGAGCTGCAGGCAGTAGCAAGATCTCTCTCCGAGGAGTTGGACAGTTCCATATTACAACATGAAATATTTTAGGCAATGGTCAACTTCTCAGTCGATGACCTATTAAAGGTTGGCATCATTAATCACCCACATGCACACAATAAAGCTCTTGTTGCTTTAGATTACTAGGTTGATCAAATGGGATTTATCCAAGAGAGGATAGATAAAATCAAAGAGGAAGCCTTGGATGCAAAACATAAAATGGAGCAGACGGTCACGAAGATGTCTCCAGGGATGCTTAGTAAAGCGTTCATCTTGAGGGAAGCAGATGAGACAATCCATCTCTTCAAGGATATTGCAACTCAAGGTTTGGAGTCAGAGGTCACTTTTGACTAAGATTCTATCAATAACCTTCTGGTTTTCCATGATTTCATTGGATACTTGATTGAGGCATGTGAAGAGTACGCACAAGATTACTAGATAAGCTCAAAAATGAAAAGGAAACTTGTGAAGTCATTGGCGACCATTTCAAGGGTCTTGATTATAATTCACTTCAGATAATGATCAGCAAGTTTATGGAATATCGAGCTCAGTATCACATCGCCTCTCCCAATCAGAATCAAGACATTCCATTCAAGCAAAGAGATGACGATGAATATTTTCTCTTCTTGTGTACGCTTTGATCTTTTTGTAAAAATATTTAAAAAGTATGTTGGCATTTACGATGACATCATCCATGTTGCATCATGGGATGTTGCCATCCAAAAACTTGCCCAAAGTCAATTTTTGACTTTTTAGATATTTTGTAAATATCTTGTAAGATATTTTGTAAATAGTGGTTGGTTTCTTTTTGTCTTCTTTCTCCTTCTCCTTCTATAAATACTAGAATACTTGTTCAATTCCAGGTGGACATTTTTGTATGAAAAAAGAGGTGAAGAGAGAAAGACTTTGTGCCTTATTGTAACATAAGAGACATTAATGTATATGTTAAGACTTTGTGCTCAATATATGTGTTATTTACATCAGATATTTCTTAAGTTAGATCTATGTTTCTATTCTGTTGGATTCATTATGACTATTGTCATATGTTCATCAGTATTGCTTTGTTTGTTTATGCAAGTAAGTTTGGCTCTGTTTACTACCAGCCCAAAGTATAAACCCTTTGACCTTTCCGTCTTTGGAATTCATTTATTTTCTCCCTTCATATCTACCTTCCTTCATTCCTTCCCTCTTATATTTCTATTCAAATTTGGAACTACCTCTATTGGGATGAGATCCCAAACCCCTGAAGTTAGAATAGTGTAGATTTACACAGATTCTCTGCTTGATAGAATAACAATAAACCAATTTCTCTTTGTTGTCTCAAAGAGGGGCTATGCTTTGCACATTGTTGACCTATTTCCCCACGATCTGCCTAACTGATATATTTTCAAACCAACAGTTTTTGGTGACTCCGCTGGGGATCGAACTAAGGAAATAATAAAAAAACTGTGAAAATCACTACCAGTTTGCAAATTTTAACTCTTTGTTAAAAATTAAAATTTTTGCAGAAGTGATCAAAATAAAAAAAAATCCTTATACAAATCCATAGATCTGGACCAGATAGGAGCTTTTAGTTCGCTGAGTTTTTACAAAAATATATATATTTCCATAGATCTAAGAATCTGACATTTTCTGACATTTTCAAAACCTTGTAAAATTCAGTTCAAAGATCTGAAAAATCAGCTTTCTAAATTAACCCACCTTTTATCCTTGTTGATCTTTGTCAAAAAACCGCAATCGGTTATTGTTTAAAGAGGGTAAATTTTAAATATTAAAAAAGTACATGCTGCTGATTTTTGCCAAAAAAATAAGAAAATCAGCAAGTACAAACAAAAAGATTGTTGTAGATCTGCTCTTAATTGTTGCGGATCTGAACAGCTACACTGGTGGGTGAACAATTTACTCATGGCATAAGAGCTTCGTGGAGAATTTGATCCAATATTTGATCTAGTTCAAAGGCACAATTTCAGTATCACTCTAGCACGATTTGCATCACTAAGTTCAGCGGATCAATCAACAAGAAGTGTCTGGCCTCCATGAAAGAGACGGATTTCACAAGGTGCCTCGACATCAATTTGTAGTGCTCTTTTGCTAAGTGAAACCAGACTCCCTGTTCATGTTCTTTTCCCCACGTTTCAAATGGCGATAAATCTACCTGTACCATGGGGAAATGCCATGGGTCCTCTAGCACTGCCGCATCCACTCAACCCCCTCCCTCATGGAAATCACAAAAATTTCCTCAAAATTTGATGGGAGCGGGAATCAAAGCATGGATGCACATATTTCTGCATTCATTATGTTATGCAGTATTCTGGATGTGACTCATGAGGACGTATCTGTGCATCTCTTTCTTGAGACCTTGCAAGGGCCTGCAGTAGAAGTGGTTCCAACATTTACCAGATAGTATCTATCACCAGTTGGGCTACATTACGGACTACATTTGAAGATAGGTACAAACCTTCAAAAGACGCGTTCGCGTTACTATCATGAATCACTCACATGAAGGAGGAGGACAATGAAACCATGTGTGATTTTATCACCCATTTCAATTCACTGATCAACCGTGTGCCACCTGCCATGTTGCCCACGCCAGAGAATCAAAAGTGTTTCTTTGTGAACGCAATGAGTTCGAGAGTAAGTTTCTTACTTTTACAAGAACAAGTGCCAACCTTGGTCCTCACTCAAGACTGTGGCCATTCGGATAGAGGACAACCTCCTTATATCTGGTGAGTTAAGATGAGAGCTGTTAAAATCAAAGGCTTCAAATTCTTCTCAGGCCACCTCATTAGACCCAACATTCCAAAAGATGGTAAATGATTTTCTCTCATTGAAGAAGCAATTGGCTCAAGCATCATCTACTGCTCCGTACCGGGATATCCCACGGAGGAACTTCACTCCCAACAACGCCCCTCAAAGGTCGTGTTTGCCTGTCTTCTTCTCAAAGGTTAGCAATTGAAGCCCCTCCGGTTAACACCTTGGTCGAGATTGAAGAAGATGATACAAATTATGAAGATCCTTTGTCGCAAGACGAAGATGATCAAAATTTTGGTGAACCGACTGACGACTCTACTATCGGGTATATGGAATTTGAAGATGAGGAATCTGATGAAGAAGAGGGTACCCAAGGGTATGTGAGTGGAACAATCATACGTACACAGTTTTCACTTGCTCGCAAGGAAAAGAAGCAAAGATTGCTGCTGAAAAACAAAAGGAAAAGGCCATGGTAACTCCACCACCAACGATTGCTAAGAGAGGTAATCCCCTTCCTGCTCAACCTTTGGTTAAACCTTTTGTAAAGAAATATTTTCCTCCTATTTCTCCTCCAAATCAGCCTTCCTCCAATTCCACAAAGACCAGTAATCCTCCTCCACAAATGTGAAATGAAGGACTCATTCCTTCGTTAACGTAACCCTTGGTCGCATTTGATATAATTGATCATGCTAAAAAGACCAAGATCCAGATGTCTGAAGTTGAGTACCTTCAGTCCAACCCAGAGCAGCTTGTAAGATTAACCAAGTATATCCAAAACCAAGCTGCCGCCCTTCCTCCCATTTCCCCAAAAGGAATTCTTTCCACTCCTCCTACGTCTCATGTAAACATTGCCTCGACTTCTACGCATCAGGGAAGATTGAACCTTTTTATCTGTCCCTCCTGATCAATGGTCATAAACTAAGTAACTGTATAATTGATTCTGGAGCTTTTGATAATGTTATGCCAGCAAAGGTCACCCATGCTTTGGGCCTCACGCTTACTAAACCTTTTGGTGAATGCTACTCCATGGAAACCAAGCAAGTACCATTGATTGGTCAGATCAAGGATGCACAATTTACATTCACGACATTTCCTAAGAAAAGGGTAAAAATGACTATTCTCGTAGCTGATATTCCAGCAACATACGAAATATTGCTAGGGAGGAGCTTCTGTAAAGAAGTTGGTGGGGAAATTCATATGGAATGGTCCAAAGCCAGGATCCCTGTCAAAGGAGTGATGCAGATGTTGGAGCCAGAATCACAAAAGAAATACCTAGTCACCAACTCTGATGACCCTAAGGCTCAGATTCTTTTCGAATCATCAGGGATGGGAAATTACTTCTTGTCCACCGACTCAGATAAAATGGATGTTCTCATCCAAAAGGAGGATCTCAAAAAAGTGTGGATGCTTCAGTTTGATGGCAGTTGTGCAATGAGCGGATGCAGTGCTGGGGCTGTTCTAATATCTCCTGAGGAGGAAATTTTCCCTTTTTCTTTCAAGTTGCAGTTCTTCAATACGAATAACACCACCGAGTATGAATCCTTGTTACTTGGCATGCAAGCTGCAAAAGAAAAGGGAATCAAGAATTTAAAAGTGCAAGGTGATGTTGAGCTGATTGTCAATCAGGTGAAAGGGATATATCAAGTAAAGAATGACCGGCTCAGACACTACCACAATGCAGTATGGGATAACATCGAGGAATTTGATTATTTCTCAATCAAATTAGTTCTGAGAACACAAAATGACATGGCTGATTCATTGGCCATCTCAGCGTCTCTCATGCTCCCTCACCCGGGATTAAAAATAGATACATATACCATTGAAGTGGTTTTTCACCCGAGTGTGCCAGATAATTCACAACACTGGCAGGTGTTCAATGATGACAACTAGCTTATCACTTTTCTGGAGAAAGATGACAATTTCAGAGAGCTTCATTTTGACGGATCAACTTCTGCATGTCGTGAGTCCCTCACCAGTCAAGCACACGAATCTGAAAAAGATACAGTGATGCAGCTCAAGGGAAACAAGATTATGAAAGGTTTGGTTTCTTTAGAATGACTATTTGATAATCATGACCATTTTGTTAAGAAAAAGTGATAGGATGATCCTTCCTCCTCTCCAGAAACTAAATCCATCAATCTGGGTACCGCAGAACATCCTTGTTCTGTGAACATCGGGAAGTGTTGTACGCCCGAAGAAAAATGAAAAATCGTCAAGTTGCTAAAAACGTACATGGATGTATTAGCATGGTCTTATGCTGATATCAAGTCTTTCAAGCCAAAGGACGTTTGGAACAACATCCCACTCAAGGATGACGTTAAGCCTTTCCGTCAAAAGCAAAGGCATTACAACCCCAAAATCTCAGGTACCATCCAGGCTGAAATTCAAAAGATGTTGGATGCAAAATCATTTTTCCAATACATCACAGTACCTGGGTTGCAAATATCGTACCTGTATGGAAGAAGAATGGTGAAATACATGCATATGCGTGGACTTTCGCAACTTGAACTAGTCATCCTTAAAGGATAATTATCCACTGCCCATAATGGATCAAGTGCTACAGGTAAGTAACCGGTTCAGAAATGCTATCTATGATGGATTGGTTTTTTGGGTTACAATCAAATTCAAGTCACGCCATAAGATCAGTTCAAGACAACATTCACTACCCCTTGGGGTACCTTCACCTACAATAGAATGCCCTTTGGTTTAATCAATGCCGGTGCCACCTTCCAATGAGTAATGGAATTTACATTCAAAGGTATGATGGGAAAGGTCATCGTAGTTTATCTAGATGACATTTGACCATGTTCTCTAAGAAATGGAATGATCATTGTGATCATTTGGAACAAGTCTTGATCAGATGCCGAGAGCACGGGATTTCACTAAATCCCAAGAAGTCAATTTTTGGGGTCACTGAAGGAAAGCTGCTAGGACATGTCGTCAGTAGAGAGGGAACTAAGATAGATGTCAAAAGGGTCAGGGCTATTCAGAGCCTCACTTTTCCTACAAGCAAGACTGGTGTTCACTCTTTCTTTGGAAAGGTAAATTTTCTTAGGTGATTTGTTCCTGATTTTGCTGAGAAGACTCGTCATATATCTAATATGATGAAAGGATCCCAAACATTCCAATGGAGTGAGGAAGGAAAGACATCATTCAAAGACATAAATACTTATGTCACTCACGCTCCTGTTCTGGTGTGTCCTAACTTCAGCAAAGACTTCATCATGTACAGTTATGCATCTGCGCATACTGTATCAGCTATCTTGATGCAAAAGAACTCCAAGGATATTGAATCCCTGATTTCTTTCATGATTTCTCCTCTTAAGCCTCATGAACTAAAGATGTCACAGCTGGAAAATCATGCCTTTACCTGTGGTAAAAGCAGTCAAAAGTTTCCGCTACTACATACTGAATTCTCATACAGTAGTGTTGGTTCTAGACATGGCTGTTAAGTCTATCCTGACTCAACAGGAGTTAGGGAGCTTACGAGGGAATTGGATCACAAAGGTCCAAGAATATGATCTAGACATCAGATCGACTAAGTTGGTAAGGGGTAAGGGCCTGTGTTAGCTAATGGCTGAAAATAAAGACTCAGAGGTACCTGAGGAGTAAGCTGCTCACGTTGATGAAGAACAAAATGAGTTGGAGAAAGTGAATTCTTTACCCATGGTTCTATTTGTCGCAACCAACGACAAATGGTATTCTAACATCGCATTATTTCTCACCTATGGAGAGTTCCCAACTCACCTAACCACAAAGGAAAAGTGAATAGTAAAACTCAGAGCCACACAATATGTCATATGGGATGATGGGTTGTACAAATGCGGGATTGATGGTGTTTTTCTATGATGTGTTGATAAGCCACAACAGATAAGATTGTTAGAGAGTTTTCATGACTCATCCTGTGGTGTTCATTTCTCCTCATCCTGTGATAGCACATAAGATCATTCGGGCTAGGTACTACTGGCCGACGCTATTTCAGGATGCAGCTACCTGGGTAGCGAAATGTGAACTTTGCCAACAATTCGTTGGAAAACCAAAGCTGGTTGCATTTCCCCTCAGGCCCATCATTATTGATGAACCATTCAGGCAATGGGGAATTGATTTCATTGGAGCACTCAATCCTTAATCGAGTGCTGGACATATTTATGTCCTAACAGCAAAGGATTACTTCACGAAATGGGTGGAGGCTATACCTGTCAAACATGCCACTTCTGAAGTTGTTTACAACTTCATCAAGGAAAATATTATCGTGAGATTTGGCATTCCACACAAAATCATTGCTGACAATGCTTCCAACTTCTCTTCATGGGAAGTTATTGGTTTTTTCTATGGATATGGAATAACCTTGGCTCATGCTTCTGATTACTATCCTCAAGGAAATGGTCAGGCAGAATCTAGCAACAAGAACCTGGTAACTATCATACGGAAGCTAGTTGATGAGAACCAGTGATCCTGGCACAAGTCATTATACAATGCCTTGTGGGTAGATAGTATCACTCCAAAGAGATCTCTTGGCATGTCACCTTTCCAGGTGTTGTATGGGACTAATGCTAAAATCCCTATCTCCGCGGAACTTCCTGCTCTGCGCTTGGCTCAAGCAATCGAAGATGAAACTTTTCAGAGTTATCTTGAAAAAAGAGGATTATGTACCTGATAGAACTTGAAGAAAAGTGAGTAAAAGTGGTCGACAAGATCACTGAACATCAGAATCAAGTCAAGAGGTTGTTCGACAAGAAAGCTAGGCAGAGAGATTTCCAGGTAGGGGATCTTGTCCTTCTGTGGGACAAACGAAGAGAACCAAAAGGTATGCATGGAAAGTTTGACTCTCTTTGGAGAGGGCCATACAAGATCAAGTAGCTCAATGGAGAGAATAGTTTCTATCTCTCATATCTGGATGGAACTGATCTCCCGCTTCCCTACAGCGGGCAGCACCTAAAGATCTTTAGGAAGTAGAGCTTGCTCTCTTCTTTGTACAAATTGCTTTCGTCGTGTGTTTGCTTTTGTTCGTGTGTTTACTTTCATGTTTGTTGTGTGTTCCCTTTCTTCCCTTTTTGGTCACCCTTGTTTTTGACTCTCTATAACCAATGGATAGGCACGATAGAAACCTGGGATTCTCTACCCTTAAGTTTCACTTAAGGATAGTCCCTAGAAAGAGCCAGTTGTTATCCTATAAAATTGACAAGGTCAATTTTGCAGATAACCATACCAAAATTTTATTTTGGTCCCCTGATGAGGTCTATTAACGTTCAAAATGGCCTAAAAATTCCCTTCCGGAAATCAAGTTTTAAGAACTTAGCCATTCTTCACCTTTTTGAACTGGGCACAAGAAATGATGTGTCGACACAACAAAATGTGTGCCCCTTTGAAAATCCTTTGGCACCCAAAACAACATGTCAACATCCATGAAGTAGTGCCCCTTTGGCGCAGAGAAGGACATGTCAACATCGTTAAACATGCCCCTGAAATGTGCTTAAGGTGCAAGAAATGACATGTCAACATATCAAAATGAGCGCTAAGTTAAATTCCCTTAGGCTTTGAATACTTCATGTTGACATCTCTGAATATGTGCTTAAGGTGCTAAAGACGTTATGTCGACACTAAAGGACTTGTGCCAAGGTGCATCCAAACCCATGTCGACACTTTGAAAAGTGTGCCAAAGAAAAGTGGGTGGGGTAATAAATGCCAAATTTTCTATATATAGGTGCTTAACACCTGTCATTTTCATGATTTGAAAATTGTGAACAATATTCCTCTGCGCCTGTCAGCTATCCCTGTCATGCCCGCGTTCCTCTTTTCAAGTTTGTGGACCCCAATGTCATCCTTCATCCTTTGTTAAACCTGGGTAAGTGGATTTTATCACTCTTATTGTTGTTTGTGGTTTTTTTCTTGGTTGTTGGTGGTTTTAGGATTGTTATAAAAAGTTAAAATCTAAAAATGAATAAACTATCACCCCATAACCATCTAGAAAACTACCTTATCCCTCCTTCCAAATCTGCAAATCTGAGAAGGCTCTGCCTTAGGAGGAACCATCCATTATGTATCTACTTACTGCCTTGCATAGAGTTCCTCTCCTCCCTGCCATTTTGCAAAACCAAATGAAGGAGAAAAGCCATGAAAAGTGAAAATCTGTGAAATATTAGAAATTGCAAAGAAATCCTTTTCCTTTGGTGCACTGTTGTCCTTGCATATTCACTCCCCACAGTCGCGCCTTGGTACACTATCTTCACATGTGACATATCCAAAAACCTGCCAAGTATAAACACTTAACAAATTTCCTAAAGGCGCAGGCACTTCCTGACCAACATCAACATTTGATGTTGTGTCTCCCAAATCTGTGCTAAGCACTTTTCCTTTGGCGCATTGAGCTCTTTTGCAACATCTTCCAAAACTGCTGCCTTGGGCACACTTAAAAGCCATGCAACATCATCTTTTGCAGCGCCCAGTTAAAGAAAATTTTCCAAAGGCGTTGGCGCATGAACCTTAACATCAACATGCCATGTTGTGTGTTGCGAACCCCGTGCCCCGTGCCTTTCTCATTGGTGCTAAAACCTTTTGTGCAACACTCCTCCAAAGTGTGCCCTTTATAACCCTTTGGCGTAACTTTTCCCCTGTCAACACAGGCACACCTTTTTGCATGTTGACATCCCCAAAAGTGTGCCCAGCCTTTTTAAGCCTCTGCAGCATGCTATGAACTTGCACCTTGCCCTAAGCCTCATAATTGCTCATTCTTCTTTCTGCAAGATTTCATTATGAATAACATGATGGTTGACATGGCTCTTCTATGTTGGACCTCCTTGTTTCTCCTTACAAAACAACAACAACCATTCTCGAGCTCACACATGTCTTCGTCAAGCAAAAAGCCAACCAAGTCTAAAGGTAAAGCTAAGTTGACAGAGGAAGAGATGAAGTATAAATATCAGAAAGTTCAGGATGCCTGACTCATACGCCGAGAGTGATCTCGATATCAAAGACTCCGAGCTTGGGCACATTGATATGGAAGACTTCTAGGTGAGAATGAACCAGGCCACTAGTGGCCCCTGGATGAACAAACTGGTGGGCAGTGGATTGCACTTTGCAGCTGGGCTACCAGTAAGTGTTGTTAATAATGAGTTCATCATGTTGGTGGCTTGATGCTATAACAAGGACACAAGATGTGTCGAGGATAAAGAAGGAAAGACGGTCATTGACCTAACTACTCATCACTTTGAAATAACCCTTGGCATCCCTCATCACAGGCAGTACGTCACCATCAGCCTTGAAGACTGCAAGAAGGCATGGGACGATAATGAGGATAAGTGTATGCAAATGATGAATGAAGTTGTATCTTAAGAACAAAAAGTCCGGTGAGCCGATGGCCACAGACCATCCACTGCAGTGACTTCAATGAGGAACTGAGTGATACAATCACCTTCTTGAGTAGAATATTTGGGCTTCTTGATGCCCATCATTTCCATAAATGGATGTTGAGGTACTTTGAAACCATGAGCAAGAATGTTCCTGAGCAGTGTTTTGGCTAGGGAGAGATCATCAGTGACACCATCTCTCAACAAATTCAATAGGTCATGACAACTGGGAAGTTCTATATGAATTCCTACATTGTATACGTTGTAGCATCAGTGAGAGATTTCACAGGCCTAGCTCGAAACGGGGTATGGCCCCAGGTCAAAATATATGAGTACTACCCAGAGCTCAGGCTCAAGAACAACATCCCACAGTTCTCAAAAATCAACGATGCCTTCTTCTATGAGGTGATCTACCTATTGAGGCTGAATATGAGACATGGTCGAACTAGCCCTAGTGTGGTCACTATCACAAAGAAGTGGGGAGCATTGTTCACTCAGTTTCCCATGTTCACATATCTTAGAGTAGTGAATTTTGAGGGTGAACCGACCAAGCTACCAAGGTATGCAGGGCCCAAGCTGATCCTCTTAGAGTTGTCAAGGCAACTAATCACATACCACAAGAGGTGCATGAAAAGAAAGAAGGGAGGAACTCCTTTCCCCCTTACAGTGGGCCGATACACCTGCACCACACTGGCCAAAGCCTGGGAAATGTATGCCGAGCTTGAATTGCTGAATCTGAAGCACAACTTCCCAGCAAGGCCTCCCTTCGATTACCAGAGTTGCCTCCCAAAGGAAAAAAATTGATCCTATCCATGTCCCGTAAGATCGAGGACATCTACATCGACCTGACACACGAAATAGAAATTAGGTGAAAGGATCACTCCAGGATGGCTTTGGAAGAAATCAAACACTATGGCATGGCCATCATTCCAAAAGGATTCCAAGAACCTGATCAAGAAATTGATCAAGTTTACCTTGACACGGATGGGGATGATTGGCCGTTCAAATAAATTGACAGAGCCAAGGCACCAAAGACCATTCAAGAAAGAGTCAAGCACACGTTGCAGCGCACTAAACATTGGTGCAAACAGAATGGTCTCATCTACCTTGAGGTAGATTTCACTGCTTCTCCTTCAGGTAGAGCACCTCCAAGGCTGGCCCAAGTGTAGAAAGGAAAAGGGAAAGGCAAGGAGGGAGAATCAAGCCAAGAAGAAGCTCCTCAAAGCCCTCCTTCTACTTCTGAGAAGCAAGTGGTCGACCTGGTCTCTCCAGGAAAAGAAGGAGAGACCACCAAATTCTCAATGGATACATCCACTTAGGATGTGGTCACAGCTACAACTACTGAGGTACCCACCATTCCCTTCTTCCTCTCCTTCTCCTCCCCCTTGTCATTGAAGTCATCTACCCCAATGGATGTTTCTTCTTCTCTCCCTTCCTCCCTTCTATCTCTCACCTCTTCTATCTTCTCCTCTCTCATGGATCTATTGCCTAGTGTTCCCTCCATCCCATTACAGATCCCTTCCACCTCCATGACCTTTTCTTCTCCTGTAGTAACTCCAGGCCCTACAAGCAGCAACATGTTAGACTACTTGTCGATGCCACCACCAAGTGTCTCAACATTCTTCCCTGTGGCCTCTTCAGTTGCTTCCCCTTTCACTCTCATTTCTTCCTCCATTCCCTCCACTCCCTCTCCCCTAATTCCAAGCTAGATCTCTAACCATCTGGGTCAACTCAAGAGAAAGGTTCCCATAGCACCCATGGACTTCTTTGTCATTCCAAAGAAGGGACGAAAGAATCAAAAAGCTATAACTTTCTTCTCTAAGAGTCTTTCAGGGGAGAGGGTCATGGAGATTGCTTACCCAGATCCCAACAAAGAGAAGAAAGATCTGTCTCCTACAAACTTTACAGTGACCCAAGTCATGATGGGAATCTCATCTGAGATCCTACAAGGAGAGGATTTTTTTGCAGTAGATGCCCTCTGCAAGAAGCTTCAAGAAGCAAAGGAGAAGAAGAGGATACTAAAGGAACAAAACACACATCTTCTCCAAGCATTCCAAAGAATGGACAACGCACCTCCTATCACTACCACTGAACCTCCTTAAGTTATCAATCAGGACATGATAAATGAATACACCAAGATTGGCAAACAAAGCATGGTAATGTCCTCCTAGATAGAGCGAGTCCTCAGAGATACTGAGGAAATAATCAAGAAATTCATAGGACTCTACCAGGGTATAGATCAGGAAAACAAGGAGCTGCAGGTAGTAGCAAGATTTCTCTCCGAGGAGTTGGACAATGCCATATTGCAACATGAAACATTTCAGGTAATGTTCAACTACTCAGTCGATGACCTATTAAAGGTCGGTGCCATTAATCACCCACAAGCACACAACAAATCTCTCGTCGCTTTAGATTACTGGGTTGATCAAATGGAATTTATCCTGGAGAGGATAGATAAAATCAAGGAGGAATCCCTAGATGAAAAACATCAAATGGGGTAGACGGTCACGAAGATGTCTCCAGGGACGTTGTAAGGATATTACTTGTATAAATCAGAACATATACATCATAATAACATGAGAGAACACCAAAATGACAATATGCTCATATAATAGCTTTTCCACTTCGAGGGGGCAACCTCCAATACCACTTCGAGGGGGTAACCTCCAAACCATACAATAACACTCCAATACTCAATATGATGATTAACTATAACCTTCTAACCCCTATATATACCATTCTAACCTATGGCCAATACTGAGGCCGACCTCCTAAGCATAATAAATCATAAATGAATGATATAATAAGATAAGGGGATGTGTGCCACATGTCGGCATCTCCATCGACACATATACATCATAACATCCTTTCCCTAGGTGCATAGCATTCCTTCCCTCCTTGACATGTTTCGTCCCCGAAACATAAGAAGAAACCATGTAATGAGTGTGTTGTAAATTTTTACACACTTTGTGCCATGATCGGTCATCCATCCATATGTGATCCTAGTAGATGATACATATCTGAACTAATATCCATATTCCGTTGTGCTACTCTGATTCCATTCATGACCATAGTTTATCATCCTTAGATTCCATGCATAACCAACATAAGGGTTCAATGCATAACCATAATAAGGATTCCATGTATAACCATAATAAGGATAACCATAATAAGGATTCCATGCTTCATAATTGTTGCTCCATTGATCGTCTGTATAAATAAAGTGATTATTCCTCCAATTACCTATATATCTATATTGGTTGGAAATATGATGTGCCCTGGGATATCTCCATGATTTTTTTTCTCTCATGTTGACTTGGATTTTCATATGCTACAGTTATAGTATCCTCAACCTTATCAACATGTTTCTGAACTTTCTTTTCTTCTTCCACCTTTGCATTTGATATCTTCTTTCTCTCTTGAGTAGATGAATCATCATTTCCTTATTTTTCTTCATGTTCCTTTTTTAAATCATCCTTATTCCCTTCTGCTCCATATTCTAAATCATCCTCATGGTCTATATTGACTTTTCTTTGATTTCCATTAAGCCTGATATCCTATAAAGTGACTTTCTTCTTTTTGTACCAAATCTTCATAAACTTATTTTTCATATTAATATTAATTATCCCCAATGTCTCTAACCAAGGATACCCAAGAACAATATCCAAACCATCCATATATAAGGCAAAAAAATCTGAATGTAAAGTATATTTGTCCATAGTAAGTTTTAAATCTTCAAAAACTTGAATTTTCTTACCATTCACTTGAGCTTCTTTGATATTACTTTCTTGAATATGTAGATGTTGAGCCATATCCTTGTTGATGAAGTTAAAATTTCTATTAGGGTTTATGGAAATAATCATATTATTCCTTTGAATGCATCCATGAAATTGAAATATGGTATCTTCCTTCTTGGGAGCTATAATATCTTCTTCTGCATCAATATCTTGTTTTTCTTCCTCTTCTTCATAGTCTTCTTCATCTTCTTCTACGTTTGACTCTTCAATATATGCTGCAATATCATCTTCCCTTGAATATTCTTCACCTTCCTCTTCATCTTCTTTCTCTCTTGATTCTTCAATATATTCTTCCCCATCATCTTCCTTTGACTCTTCTTCCTCTTTGTGGTCCCATCTATCCATAAAAAGTTGTTCCATTTCCTCCCAAGACCAATCCTTCCTATCATTTTTAATCTCAGAAAACAAAATCCATGCAGGACCACCAAGATAATGTGAAAACCTATTCCTTTTCATGAAATATGAGAAATATGTATTCTTAAATTTTATCCACCATTCTTTAGCATCCATCTCACCATTTCCATAAAAATTTGTTATCCCTGTGATCATGATTAGGGTTTAGGAATTCTGAAAATATTTCAGCAGATGGATAAAAACAAAAAGACCAAACCCTAACTAAAATTTCAAGAGCTTTCCGAAAATATAAATTTTACTAAAAAATACTACAATTTTCTTCCTGAAAAGTGAATTTATGAAAAAACCTAAAACACCAATAACATCCGCACAATAGATCCAATGAAGCTGAAATTTTCAGATATTCTGAATTAAAGTGTTTCCAAACTATGATGCAAAAATTGGGAAAAAAATAGATACCCTCTTCAAGATATATTTGAAACAAAAAATTAGGGTTTTTACCCTAATTTTGGCTGAAATCGTTGCTCTGATACCACTTGTAAGGATATTACTTGTATAAATCAGAACATATACATCAGAATAACATGAGAGAACACCAAAATATAGATAAATGATGACAATATGCTAATATAATAGCTTTTCCACTTCGAGGGGGTAACCTCCAAACCATACAATAACACTCCAATACTCAATATGATGATTAACTATAACCTTCTACCCCCTACATATACCATTATAACCTATGGCCAATACTAAGGCCGACCTCCTAAGCATAATAAATCATAAATTAATGATATAATAAGATAAGGGGATGTGTGCCACATGTCGGCATCTCCATCAACACATATACATCATAACATTCTTTCCCTAGGTGCATAGCAGACGTTTAGTAAAGCGTTCACCTTGAGGGAAGCATATGAGACAATCCAGCTCTTCAAGGATATAAAAACTCAAGGTTTGGTGTTAGAGATCACTTTTCACCGAGAGTCTATCAATAACCTTCTAGCTTTCCATGATTTCATTGGATACTTGATTGAGGCATGCGAAGAGTACTCCAGATTACCAGATAAGCTCAAAAATGAAAAGGGAACTTGTGAATTCATTGGCAACCATTTACAGGGTCCTGATCATAATTCACTTCAGATAATGATCAGCAAGTTTATGGAATACCGAGCTCAGTATCACATTGCCTCTCTCGATCAGAAGCAAGACACTCCATTCAAGTAAATAAATGATGACGAATAGTTTCTCTTCTTGTGTACACTTCAATTTTTTGTAAAAATATTTAAAAATTATGTTGACATTTATGATGACATCATCCATGTTGCATCATGGAATGTTTCCATCCAAAAACTTGCCCAAAGTCAACTTTTGACTATTTAGATATCTTGTAAGATATTTTGTAAATATCTTGTAAGATATTTTGTAAATAGTGGTTAGTTTCTTTTTGTCTTCTTTATCCTTCTCCTTATATAAATAATGGAATACTTGTTGTATTCTAGGTGGACATTTTTGTATGAAAAAAGAGGTGAAGAGAGAAAGACTTTGTGCCTTCTTGTAACATAAGAGACATTAATATATATGTTAAGACTTTGTGCTCAATATATATGTTATTTGCATCAGATCTTTCTTAAGTTAGATCTATGTTTCTATTCTGTTGGATTCATTATGATTATCATCATATGTTCATCAGAATTGCTTTGTTTTTTTATGCAAGTTTGGCTCTATTTACTACCAACCCAAAGCATAAACCCTCTGACCTTTCTGTCTTTGGAATTCTTTTCTTTTCTCCCTTCATATCTACCTTCCTCTGTTCCTTCCCTGTTATATTTCTGTTCACATTTGGAACTACCTCTACTGGGATGAGATCCCAAAGACCTGAAGTTAGAATAGTGTATATTTTCACAAATTCCTTCTTGATAGAATAGCAATAAACTAGATTTGCTTTGCTATCTCAAAGAGGGGCTATGCTCTGCACATTGTTGGCCTGTTTCCCCATGATCTGCCTAACCGACATATTTTCAAACGAACACTTACATATTCAAATATTTCATAATCAAGTAGTCCTCATGTAAATTTAAATAATCCAATATGTGAAGGGCTATCATATGTATCTGGAATACGTGTCCCTAATTTCTTTCCTTTATCACTCAAGACTAATAGGTTTTTTTGTGAAACTGAGTCACTGGAGGATATTTACTTTGAAGATCATACACTTGTATCCCAAGGACCCCTGATCCCACACTCTTTTAATCCTCCTGTAGGATCATCTCCTCAAAATAACATGACTCAGCCTCCACCTAGACCCATTTTTTTTGTCAAAATGTTTAGACCAATAAATTTTAGAGGTATGGTTGGGCATCCTAATACTGTACGGCAAGATGTAAGAAATAGGTTGCCAAAATTTCAAGGGAATAATGCCATCACTGGTGATCACCATTTGATAATCTTCATTAATATGATGGAGGATTTTGAAATAGAATATGAAGATGTATATATATATATCTATTCATTCAAACTCTTGAGGAATATGTGCATGATTGGTACAAATCTTTTCCAGATAACTTAATAGATTCATGGACTGAGAGAAATAATGCTTTCAAATTATAATATGGGGATAAGAAATACCAAAGGTTCCTCTTATCTGAGTTTGAGAATATAAAAAAGAATCCCAATGAGTCTATCCAGGACATCAATACTAGATTCAATAATACTTTAAATAGACTACCCATAATTTTGAGGCCTAGTGTTGAGTCCTTCCTAGTTAAGTATTATGATTCTTTTGACAAGAAAGCTGCTTATTATTTGAGAGATAATAACCCTGGAAAGTTAAGGAATACTTTCACAATGGCCTTACAAATCAAAAATAATATTAAAGAAGTTGGAAAACACCTTAAGAGGGAGGGTGTTAAATTGATTAATCTTGATAGACCTTGGTCAAACAAGGTAGTGGATCTGGAGGAGGTTGTGAAGAATTTGGCTAGAGAAGTTAAAGAAATATCCTATAAGTTGGCCAAAGTAGAAAAGGGAATAGGAAAAAGTTCTCAAGTTCAACATAAACCACAGGGCCAAGATAGATTTGGAAATCATCCTAGGGGTTATCACATTATAGATGAAATAAGAAATTGTCCCTTGGGATCAGGAAATAAATAGCCACAACCTAGAGAAAATAGATTGGTCCCTGATACTTTGACTGCTAGGGTTACTTTAGTGGAAGAATCCCATGTTATCGATTGGTGTTACAAGTGTTTCTTACCACATTTCCCTTGTGATCTAAGTAACGAAGTTGAATATATAAATGATGATGAAGCTTATTGTGATGTATGTATGATGGAATTCCTTGATAATACATAAGGAGCCCCTTCAACTGAGTTAATAAGTGTCAATACTATAGAAAGTTTCTAGGATTACATTTATTGGGTATTACATCTTCCTCCTAACGATGATATTGAAGTTGATATGGTGCACACATTTGATCTACCTAATCATGAATTTAAATATTTGATGTCTTTAATGATTAAGAAATATGATATGGGAATTCCTTCTGAGGAAGAAAGGAAACTTTTGATGAATGCAGTAATTGTTCAAAAAAAGGAATACCAGAAGTAGAGTTGTCAAAGGGGGAGGGCCACAATCCAAGCCAAAGACTACACTTCTCACTAATATCCCAAAATAAACCCCTAAAAAGGATACACTTAACAAATTCTCGCTCACTCCAAGTAAAACTTGTACCCCAGCTCTTTCCGAAGCCATAAAGACTCTTATACCACCAGATGGAGCAGTAAATCTCCCTCCCAATACTTTCTTACCAAAATACATCCCCCATGATATAGCCCAAATTTTGAGTCAGATTAAAGTTATTGTTCCTGTTTTTTAATTTATTAGGATCTCTGAGCATAGAAAAAGGGCATTTGAATATTTGGGATTTAAAGATGAGGTAATAAACCAAGGAAAAAATTTGAATAATATGGATATTCCCCCTATCATTGCAGAGCTGGAAGTACCACAAGAACTAGAAGAATTGGGGGAATCACTTGAGGTATATTTGGGTACTTCTCTTATTGAGTCTCAACTTGATGTTGATCCCTTCTATACTAATTTAATCATCAAAGAAAGGTTAGTGCACAATTGCATGTTCAATTCAAGAGCGTCATGTAATGTGATGCCTCTTGAGGTAATGAATGAATTGAATATTAAAGTGACAAAAAATTTTGGAAAGTGCATTGTTATGGATTCAAGGGAGGTACGGGTGATTGGATATGTTAAAGGATTGATAGTGCGATTGGCATCTTACCCGGGCATGTGTTTAACCATGAATGTAGCTATTGTTGATTGTCCAACCAAGTGGGGTATGTTGTTGTCAAGAAAGTGGGCTACTAGTGTGGGAAGAAGTTTACATATGGATATATCATATGCAACCATACTAGCAGAAGAAATATTTGTAAAATTGTATGGTGAGAAAAATATGTTACATCTGATTCAAGACCCTAACAATGCTTCTTATGAAGTATTATACATAGATGTAGATGCTGATAATTTTGTGGGTTATGCAGATTTTAAAGAGCATAACATTGACAAATGTAAATTTCTTGAGAAAATTAGTTCCTTTTGGATTTTTATGTTTGATGGAGGTTGCACTAGATTTGGGAATGGTGCTGGTGTTGTCGTAATATCTCCAAATTAGGAATTATTGAGTTTTTCTCTTAAACTCAAATTTGAGTAAACTAACAATATTGTAGAATATGAGGCACTGCTTTTGGATTTAAGGATTGCTTGGAGGTATGATATTAAATAAATTATTATTAAGGGAGATTCATAATCGGTAGTCAACCAAATTAGGAAATTGTATGCAACCAAAAATCAAATAATGAAACAATATAAGCATGTAGTTTGGGATCTTATTGAAATGTTTGATTCTTTTAACATAATATACCATGACAGAAAGGTTGGTTATCAGTATTGGGATCTAGATTTGAAAATTGTACAATGTCTCATTACTGTGAGTATGATATAGAAGTGTTGACAAGACCATTTTTCCCTGACAATGTCAAACATTGGCAAGTTTTTGAAGATGATTCCCATGTTTAGATATTTCTAGAAAATGAAGGAGAATTTGCAAATCATAATATGGACTGGGAATCGATGGTTTATGTTTATGAGGGTAAAGAAACTCTATTTGGTAAAGACATTATCCAATTAAAAACTAATACTATTCCAAGAGGTTTGGTTGCATTAGAGTCAAACTTTGATAATACTGACCACATTTTTAATAGGCACATGTCATCCTCAAGAGATGTGGAGGAACATAACTTGGGGATTGATGGTAAACCTATAAAAATATGGTTGGGCAATAACCTAAGTAAACAAGAAAAATAGAGATATATCAAGTTGTTAAAAAAATACTAGGATTGCTTGGCATGGTCATATTTAGAGTTGAAGGCATATATGGAGGATCTTTTCCAACATGAGATACCATTAGAAACTAATGCCAAGAAATTTAGGAAAAATCAAAGGCCAATCAACCCACTTATTTCCCTTAAAATGTAAGAAGAATTAAAAAAATCAAGGGATGGAGGCATCATAAAACCCACAAGGTATTCTTCATGGGTGGAAAATTTAGTGCCAATTTGAAATAAAAATGGAGATATAAGGTTGTGTGTGGAATTTAGGAATTTGAACAAGGCCTCAATCAAAGATAATTATCCCTTGCCTAATATGGATAACATATTGCAGTTGGTCACTTGGCTCTGAGTTGTTGTCTACTCTAGATGGATTCTCGGGATATAACCAAGTGGTAGTAAAACAATCAGAAAGAAGTAAAATTAATTTTACTACTCCATGAGGTACCTGCGTGTATGTGAGCATGCCATTTGGTCTTATGAATGTTGGAGCTAAATTTCAAAGAGCTATAGATGTAGCATTCTTAGGATACATAAATTATTTTATTGTTGTATATAAAGATGATGTAACAATGTTTTCAAGAAATAAGAGTGATCACTTGCAACATTTGGAGAAGATGTTGTTAAGATGTATATAGTATGGGATCTCATTGAACTCTAAAAAGTGTCACTTTGGGGTTCAAAAAGAAATTTTTTTGGGACAAATTGTATCCAAGGAATGGGTCATGATTGACCCCAAAAGAGTGAAATCTATTGGCAAAGTACCTATTCCCAAAACTAATAAATGAATTCAATCCTTCTTTCGAAAGATAAATTCATCAGGAGATTTATTTCTAACTTCACTGAGATGATCATCCCTATCAAAAGTATGCTAAAAAAGGATCAAATTATAAAATGGGAAGAGGAAGCTATCCAAGCTTTTACTGGAATTAAGGAAGCACTAAAGAAGGCTCCTATTCTAACATCTCTAGACTACAAAAAGGCTTTTCAAATGTTTTCTTTTGCATTTGAAAACACCATTGCATCTGTATTATTGAACAAATATGAGGAGGGAAGTGAAAGGCCAATTGTATTCTTTAGTAAAGAATTACAGGGAGCTGAGTTGATATACACAATTATGGAAAAGTAAGACTTTTCCTTGGTTAGAGTAACAAAATTTTTCAAGCCATATATCTTAAGTTCCAAGATCACAGCTTATGTTCCCCATACCATGGTTAAGGACATCTTTTCAAAAATGGAAATCTCTTGTAAAATATGTCGATGGGTAAAAAAATTACAAGAATATGACATGGATATTTAGACTACTAAGATGGTTAGAGGTCTAGGCTTAGAAAAGCTAATGGAAAAGAGAACTCTGTAAGTGATGGAGATAAATGAAGTTGAGGAAGGAGATATGAATTTTCATGAAAGATTAGTCAGTTCTGCATGGTACAAGGACATCATATTTTACCTTAAACATTTGGAGTGTCCTGGACATTTAAATAAAAACTAAAAGAGGGCACTCAGGTTAGCTTCCCAAAAGTACATCATCATTGATTATGGATTGACATGGAATAATCCTAAAGGTGTTCTCCTAATGTGTATTTTTGAAGATGAAGATCCTAAATTAATTATAGATTTTCATGGGGGAGTTTGTGGGGGGCTTTTTTCTGGAAGAGTATCTGCCCACAAGATCTTCAGGGTTGGTTATTAGTGGCCCACACAAATTAAAGATAAAACATTGTTAGTAAGAAAATTTGAAATTTGTCAACGATTTTCAAGAAAAATGAAAGCCTCATGTGCCCTCCTTTTACAACCAGTATCAATTGAAGCCCCTTTTAAACATTGGGGCATGGATTTTTTTGGGAACATATCAGATCCTTCAAGTGCGGGCTTCAAATGGATATTGGTGGCTACTGCTTAGTTCACCAAATGGGTTGAGGTTATCCCTACTAAGAAAGCAACCCATAAAATTGTTATGGATTTTATCTTAAATCATATAATTTATAGGTTTGGAGTGCCTTCCAAAATAGTTTCTGACAATTCCATGAGCTTCCGAGCTAAACCATTAGTGGCCATGTGTCAAGAGTATGGGATAAACCTAACATATGCATATAATTACAATCCCTGGGGAAATGGATAGGCTGAATAAAAAAAAATCTGTTGAAGATAATCAGATGGACATTAGAGGTTAATAAAATAATATGGGTAAGCAATTGAAGTTTTCTATTCAGGAAGATAGAATCACTACTCAAAGATCCACTGGGAAAATCCCATTTGAATTATTCTATGGAGCTTAGGCCCTTCTTCCCCTACACATGTATTTATCTTCTTACTAATTCATTTAACAAATTGAGGATCAAGAAGTCAACCCTTATGATGTAGGAATAAATCAGATTGCTGAATTGGATGAAGAAAGAAGAGAATCCCACTACGAGACATTTGAAGTTCAGGAAAAAGCTTAAAAGTTTATTTGACAAAAAGGTAAATCCTAGAACTTTCAGTGTGGGAGATCTTATGTTATTATGGGACAACAGACATGAGGAAAAGGGAAAGCATGTAAAATTTGATGCATTATGGATGGGCCCTTATTCCATTGATATCAGAATTGGTGAACATACATTCATCTTAAAGGATCTAGATGGACAGTTACTTGAGTTGCTTGTTAATGGAAGGCACCTGAAACATTTTATTACCTATTTTTAACTCAAGGTATGCATCAATGTATATTTTATATTCATTTTGTTTTATTTCACATTTTTTGTGTGTGTTTTTTTGGTTTCCTTTTTGTTTTTATGGTATGTGGTGACCGGTTGCTTTTGTTTCTCGGTATGTTTTTCGAGGATGGGTTGTTATCACTTGACCTTGTATGCATGATATTTGAATCCATAACCCAATGGATTTTTTCATGTCATCTATTGTATTTGTGTTGTGATTAGTTCTTGTGGCACCTAGAAGGAGTTCCCATCCCTGAGTTGGAGCTAGTGTTGGTGCTCAAAATAATCTCACCCCTTTTTTGTTTAAAAATTGCCTTCAAAATTTGTCGTGTTTTTTTTCTCCCTATGAGAGGTACGAGTTAAAAAATTTATATTCATTGATTAAATTCATTTGATTCTCCTGTGTGTATATTTTTTCCTCTTTTTTTCTCAAGGATCATGTTAACCATGTTATTTTTGAAAAATGATTTGCAAAAAAATGATCATGAATCAGGTTTAAATCAAGAAAAATACTTGTGTGCAATGTTCCTTAATCATGTTACCAATTTCGTATTTGGTTCCACCACCTGGTGATACATGGCATATTCCTATTGGTTATGGTATGGTGGGTTTGATTCACAAACTTATAGCTTTCTATAGCATTCATAATATACAAATTAGGTCCCGTAGCCTGACTAATATTCCTTCAAATATTCGCAATAAGAAAATGAAAAAACATGAATTCACTTTGCCTCCAAGGGGGTACACTTTTCACAAATAGGCTGGATGTGGGAAATTAGGGCATAGTTGTATTTTTTACACCAAGGCAATGAGGTATAAAATTTCAAAGAAGTTCCTGAAGCCTGCAATGGACACGTGGATTTTTATTATGAAAGAAGCAGGGAAGCAGGTTATCAGAGAAAATTGGGATTTTGGTTTCAATTGAAAAAGAGAGAAAAGTTTCAAAAAGGGCCTGTAGCTCCACTATCATTCAAATGTAGCCATGTGTCAAGCTCACAGTGAAATTCAAAAGTGGGTATTCGAGTAAAAATGTGAAATGTGTGTATGTTTATAACATGAAGTAGAGGTGTAAATAATCTCCCCGAGCCCACATTTACATAAGGTTATTCCACGTAGAAGGCTCACTTTTAAAATTGGGAAAATTTAAATGAATGACCATGATGTAACGCATTAATTTATGTCACCATCAATGTGTTTCACACAAATCCACGATAATTTTTGAATTTTTCAAATGCACCTCGATCCTTTTGTTGTCATTTGTCGAGATCTGGATGCCATTGTTAGTATTTTTCATTGAGGAATAATGTGAAATTGATCGTGGATCTCAAATTGGGAACTAGAGATCGAAAATATTTCAAATTAAGGTTGAATTACTCAGCCATTCATGGGAAAATTGGTAAGAACTAAGGAACTCTTGTACTTTTCTTTTATTGGCAGGAAAATTTGAAGTAAAGCTAGGGTTTTTTAAGATGAAAAACATGTCATCTTTTTTCTCAATTGTGTCCAGAATCACGAGTGATTTAGATAATATTACAGACATAGACTTAATGAATGTTGAATCAAAATATTTTCTTCTAAGATTGATTATCCCTAATAAGAGTGAGTCTATGAAAGAAATTCAGGATAGTTGTATCACTTTAGCTAGTGTTATTCCACCATCAGTACATTGCCCAGAATTAGTATGGCTTTGCACTATGAACTACGACCCAAAAAAGAGGGAAGTGTTGGATGGAATTGGTGATACAGTGTTGAATTTGATGCCTCCAGCTATCAGAATAATGCCCAAGTTTCCTGTAATAAAAAATTCAATAACCTTGGGTATTAAGTTATCCTTACAAGATTATGAGGAAAAGAAAATATTATGCTAAGCTCATAAATACTAAATGGCTCTTAGTAGAGAAAAAGGAAACAACTCGAATCCCTAAAAGACTGGTTAGGGCACAATTTATTGAAGAATCAGAGGTTGTTATTGTATTTTTAAGTCAAATGCCTAGGTTAGAGACCACAAATGAGTTCAAGGAATGGATGTGCACTTATATGTGGATAGTTTTGGAAAGGAAGCGGAGCATCTGTTGGGCTACTTTCATTGTGGAATCACTTCATATCCATATGGTTGCATTGGCAAAAAAACTAGAGATGGGTGATACTTTAGAGTTGAAGTTTTACATGATGAATTTTTTGATTTACAATATCGCAGGACATAGGAGTTTCCCTGGCCTCTTGCCACATGCTAATTTTAAACAATGCAAAATGCATGATATTTTCCCCCAATTGCAGTTGGTTAATTGGAGTGGAAATGTAAGATCGGTTAATGATGCCTTCTTTGCACCAATTATATGTCTATTCAAACCAGAGTGGGAGTAGTACAAGATCTCTAAGCAGGCTAGATGGGTAATCATGGAATATGGATACTATTTCATTTAGTACAAGAAATTTACATATATAAGGGTTAGTGGTTTTGGAGGTAAGCCATGTAAATTGCCCAGGTACTTAGATGATAAAATTTATTTGTGTGAATAGGTGAGGAAATTGACACTGGTTAACAAATTAATTGTTGGGAAACATAAGACAAATATTAAGTTCCCCATCAAGGTTGGAAGGTACTCATGCCCTTAAATTCTAAAATCCATATTAATTGAAAATGAGATGAAAATGTTTGAGATGGAAAATTTTGAGGCAAGGGACAACTATGATATTAGGTGGGTATTCAATAATATTACAAACACTTTTGAACATGATCTTCAATTTGAGGACTATTGGATAAATTGTAGAGATGAGGAAGACATCAAGCTAAGAGAATTCTCTAGAATGAACCTTGCCCAAATTATAGATTTCAATATTGTAGTTATCCCTTAAGGATTTGTGGATGATCAAATCATATAGTGAGTAAATATTATCTTATATCAAAAGGTGGAGGGACAACTTGTAGCCCCTTTAAACTAGACTGAGGAAGAATCAAATGAATCATATATTTAGATAACTGATGTAATGAGGAGAATAGTAAATTGGTTGGCTCAGAAAAATATTGATTTATCAGTCCAAAAAAAATAAGAATCCTCAATAACTTTAGGGATTTGGTAACACTTGAATGATGATATTCCTCCCATGAGAAAAGGGGTATGACATGATGGATCCCTTGGGAGGAAAATATCCTCAATTTCCTTCACAAAGGGCTACTTCAGAACTTATGTATGAATGAAATTCCTCCAGTAGTGGGACCGGGTACTTCTATATCTTCTCAAAGGAAAAAGAGTGAGGATATGCTTTTGAGATCTATGGAGAATGCTACTATTACCTTGACATCAGTCACTTCAAGAAAAAAGGAAAGGTTTCGTATCTCATTTGGTTCCTTCTGATATTTTTTCAAAACCTCATAGTGTTGAAACATTGATGAGTGGGGCTATAGCATGTGGCCATTCATAATATAGGTGACGTAAAGAAGAACGAAGAGCAGCACTAGGCCTTAAAAAATTTGAAAGGGCACATAAGAAAGAAAAAATTGTGATATGAGCCAATTCTGGTGAGAGAAGGTTCTCATACACACAAAAACATAAGTATGGGATGTGGTGATTAATCCCCCTAAACATGAAAGAAGTGATATTTCTTTGATGCGACATACAACATCAATGCCACATGTAGAGCAATTAGTTGTATTATTCTCACCTTTTCCTTCAGAAGAAGTAACAATGGGAAGCACTCAAGAGTAAATGACCCAAGGAAATATCTCATTTAATCCAATAGACAAGTAAAAATATTGAGTCAAAAGGTATGAAAACACCTAAAACCCTAACTTCTGAGAATGTGAATATACCCTTGTTTAAGACATTACAGGGATCAACAAAGGCTCGGGAAGATATGATAAATGTTGACACTGGTGAAGAATTGTCCTCATTGGATGTACTTGATATATCTATTAATGAAAAAACAACACAACAAGTAAATAACCTTCAGATAAATGAAGAAATGGATAATACTAATCATGTGTCAACTTGAGTGAAATCAGGATTCAAGCATCAGAAGTATCTCAATTTACAGGACAAGAGGCTTTAGAGTCAAATAATCCATAATTCCTCAATTAAGACTGGTTCTAAATATAGCAGGGTTCATTTTAAGAGACCTCTTCTCAAATCAGAGGTGGAAAATACCTGGCGAATACCCTCAGAACTAGTTTCATGGGAAGGTGATTTTTTGGGGGTTGTATGAAAAATTTTTGCCTAATTTTCAAGTGGTGTGACAGAAGGTTGCAGACATGCGACGGGAGATTTTTTGTTGTGCGTCAAAAAATGCATTGAAGAGCATCAACAGACCTTAAAAAGTATGAAAATGAACATGCATCAAAAAATTTTGTTGATGCGCATAATGAGGTTTGTTGATGCACGTCAATGCATTTTTTTGACGTGTGACAAAAATCTCCTGCATGGGCACCTGCAGCCTCCACCCTCTACTTGCGCATCAAAAAAATCTCTTGTCACGCATCAACAAACTCTTTGTCATGCATCTACTATGCGTCAATGTCTGCATTACCTCCTTGTCTGTGTGTCAACTATCTGTCAGTGTCACGCATCAACAAATAACCCCATTGTCATACGTATGCAAACCCTCCTTGACGCAAGTCAATAACTTACCCCCTTGTAACATCTACAATACGGGATATATCATATTGTTGACAAAATGTGAAGTAGAAGTGTTCTACCTGGTGAATAATGATAGGATTATATAGGGGATATTTTTCAAGGGTGTACTTGATAAGCCAACCCCTAAAAAAAATTAAAGTGTAATTTTTAGGCGAACAGGTCACTGACCCACGCTAGAAAATTTGCCTTTTTAAATTTTTCAAAAATGGAATATTTTCCATATTACAAATATTCACCACTAAAATATTCCCTGAAATATAGATATACTAGTAGAAGAAGATATTTCCCATTATGTCAGAACCACTAAGGATGATGAGCCTTGTCAGAAAGTGAAATCTATTTTTGAAAAGACAACAGAGATTGCACAAGATGCAACTTCTAAGGAAGAAATTATTGTTGATATGGATATGCAGTCTTTAGATGAGAATAGGGAAGTGGCATCAGGAGAGAATTATACCATGACACAACCTAGGGTATCAATATAAAGTGAGGATAATAAAGTGTCAATTAAGTAGTCTCCAATGAAGGTAGAACTATGGGAGGGGAAGGAGGAACTTGCAAACAAGTTATTGGTTTAAGAAAACCTCAGGGGAGAGGTTGAATCTAATATTGCAACAATTGGAGAAATAAGGAAATAATATATCCAAATTACTGGTGTAAATCAGAAGGAGACTAATCAATTCCAAGCTCTAGACTAAGGAATAAGACAATTGGAGGAATTTCTAGTATAGGGTGAGAGTAGGGAAATGGTTATTGAAATAGATGGTGAAAAATAGATAAAATCATTAGCCCGAGGATGAAAAAGGAATGTTCACATAATTTTACAGTTTTCCCCGAAAAATCACCAACAATAATTACAAGAAAAAAAAGTTGGAACAATTCTTGCAAAGGGATGGATTGGTGAATTGATTTCAAATGAAGGAAAATAAATTCTTCCAATTCAAGCCATAGATCTTACTACTCTATCTTTTCCAAAGATGGTAATAAATTCCAAAAATGATAGGTTTTTCACAAAGAACCCTACTGATTTAATGGGGTCTAAGACATTAGAAGTAGTAATCCCTTATGAAGGAAAAACAAGACATAATGTAACAGCTAGTGACTACAGTGTTCAACTCATTCATTTAGGAAAGCCTTCAAGAGATCAATTAAAACAAGGAGTATAAAAGGTAGTCAAGTGACCTTTTGTAAAAGGTGGATGAAGACATGATAGCAAAAAATAAATTGAAAGAACATGTCAAATCCTTGAAGCTTCGAGTTTGCAACAGTTAATTGGGAAGCACTATTAATACTCAACTAAGCACCTCTATAAATGACCCTAAAGGACTGGAAAGGATTGATTAAGTTGTGAAGAAGGTTCATTCCGTAGAAACATGGATCAATAATTTAACAAATAAGGAAAAAGAATCAATTAAAGAAGCTAGGGAAAAATATTAAGAACTCAAGAATAGGGTTAATGATATTGATGAGATAATTGAGCAATGTGATAATGAAATCTTCTACTTTGAGGGAATTTTTCCCAAGTTGGACCGCATAACTTAGCTTAGTGATGAATTGGTTGAATAGGAAGGGATTGTACTAATAGAATTCAGAGGAAGTTAACATGATATGGAGGAAATAACAAATATCATAGTGGAGACTTTGAATGTGATTAAAGAAAAACTCAAAGTTAAACAGGAATTGGGTTGATGATACTCTAGATGTCCATTAATTTGAAACTTGGAAGATATGGTCTTTCAGACAAATTCAAAAAGAATTATGGTGATTTGAAGATTGACTTCTTGTTCAAATATGTTGAGAATAATATTTATAAATATGATTTCTCTTATGAAGTCATTAAAACAATGAGGAAGATTGAAAATAGAATCACAAAGTTGAAAGTTGGGGCACTAGTAATATAAGAAGAATATGGGTCATTGCATGAACACAATAGCTAGACAGAAATTAATCTTTCCACACCTTACATAGGACCAAACAAAGATGAAATAAAAGATATTTTCCAGAGATATGATACATATATGGCAATATTGCTATGAAGAAAAGGATGTAGGAATGGAAACTGAAGAAGAAAAGGGTGCAGGCATAAGAGATGCCGAACAAAATTAAGCTTGTTGTTCTTAAAGTTGAAATTTATTTCCATACTTCCTTTCTAAGATGATGTTTTATTTGATATTTATGTTTCATTAAGGATAATTATCACTCTAAAATTCATTAGTTTCCAATATCAATTGTAATATGGTACAATGCATTAGTTTTCTATGCTTAGATAAAATTCTATATATATATATATATATATATGTACAAGCATATAAACTATTGAGATACTTGTGATTTCTACATGTTGAAAAAGAAAAACAATATAAGGTCCCTTGCCCATGAAAAAGAAGGCTATATACATTTCGAAAGTAAAGACAACAAAAGAAAAACAATGTTCAAATTTCCTTTATTCCCTTTTAAAAATTTCCTCCCAATGGGGGCCGTTTGTTCAATAGCTTGTTCTTTTTCAACATGAATTCACTTTATCCCCATGCCATCTAGAGAAATATAATAAACCCTACTAGATCTCAGGATATCCCCATCCCATCAAAGAATCAAAAATCATTTTGGGACTAAACATTATATATTCTAGCTCCAATTTTCTTTTGATAGGAAGATACCCATTCTAAAATATATAAGCCACCTGTGAAGAATGTTCTTTTCCCTTTCCCCTTGTGAAGGGTATATTTAATAGAAGCAGATTGAAAGGGAACATCCAGAGTGATTGTAAGAGTGATAACTACACCTAGCAGGACGAGCGGGGTATGAATTCTTGAACTACATCCAGCTTCCCATCTCCTTACATGGGGTGAGCATTATCTTGGAGAAGAAACTAGTGGAAGGTCCCAAAAATTCATGCTCTTATAGGGGAGCATGATGCATTGAATGAATGGATGACCAAACAAAAATTTTTCCCTTGTTGTCCCTGGCAGAAGAAATTACCACTCTAGAATGGTGAGCAGACAAGTACATCTCTTCTTCTCTATCATAAATTATAATTGGGGGTTGGGAGTGTGACTCACCCCTTCTAGTCCCTAAATTTGATATTGGACTCTATGACTAGTTATGATTGCATTTGTTCTGGTTTCCCCTTCTCTAGATAAATAATCCTCTTCTCTAATTTAATTATTTTGTGAGAAATTATGGACACCGTGTATCAATGGACTTTTTTTCACACAGACACATAGGTTTCCCTAGTAATCTCCTTCAACACAAATTCTTCAGTCACATAAAAAGGGACACTAAAAATTAGTTTTCCCAGACACTTGAGGCCTCCTTTCAATCCAGAATTTATTCAGGTATCTTCAAGAGTTTTCTGGTGTTCCCACCAAAAGAGATGAAAATACATGGACTAAAATGATAAGAAAATAGGACTGATTTTTATTAGCCTTAGGAGGAGTGGCAAGCCAAAATTGTTGATAAGTCAAAGGCACCTTGGTATCCCCTGGGCATGCTATATCAAATAAGGCTCTAACGAATGCTTCATCTGAACCATGTAAATAAAAAATCTGGTTCAAATCCTCTAAACAAATTTCTTTCAGAATTTTTTCTCTAAATATGTTCCTTCACCATTTTCTGATAAGAATTATGAAAAAGGTTTCTTTATCTTCAGTAATAATAAAATGAAATTCATAACGGTGAAAGGGTATAGCCAATTTTTATAGTGAAAGGGGTGCATAATGATCTGATTGAGAGAAATATTTCCCATGAGATTAAAGGATATTTTTCTTATCTCGCATAAAGAAAATTTAAGAGTTGGAAGGGATTAGGAATGAGCCAGAACTGATAAACTCAATATGATTTGACAAGAACCATGTGTGATGATTAAGCCAATAAGATGTGAAATGAAGTGCGTAACACCTGAAATGGATTCTGGGGAAGTAGATGAGGAATATATGTCATATCAAAAATTACCCAAAAGTTCTCAAAGGTCCATCAAAAGTGATTTTCCAATCACTATAGTGAAAAAAATGATTAAAATAATCTTCCAAAAGTGGTGACCGGGTACCCCAATCATGCATGAATGGAACTAATTGAAAAAGACTCATATTTTTACACACGGCAGTAAAAGGCAAAGCATTTTCAAGAGAATAGACATGTTTTTAAATATATATTGTAAAGGATAATATCCCCTGGAATATTCATACTTTTCGAGGGGGGGAAATATTAAAAGGTTAATGAGTGAGTTGAATGGTATAACAATGATAAAGATAACCATGCATGGGTTTTGGAACCCTGTAATATTAACCAAGTATGAAGGAACGTGGGGCACAGGGTCCCAATTATGAAAATGCGCAAGGCAAAAAGCACGAATAGAAAGAGTTAAGGAAGCACATAGCTCACGCGATGCTGTGAAAGGAGGCTCGGGACTTAGTCAATTTGGGCACCCAAGGTAGAACACGTGAAAAGTGTGATTGGTTGCATGTAGATAAGATGCCAGCCTGGTAATAGGCTGGCCCAGGAAAGAGCATGCCCCAGATGGAATCTTCTAGAAGATCATCATGAGATGGAGTGGAAAGCTCAGGCCTAGAGGAGCATGCTCGCATAAAGGACCACATTCGACACTTGGCATTGGATCTTAGGGTGCTGGAAGGTGAGTTGGTAGCATAGGAGAATTATAAATACAAGTGCCTACGGAGTAAAGGAGGTAGATATATCTAGAAGTACAAGGTATAGCAGGTTAGAGAGTGAGCGGAGCTCTGCAGAATTACTGTGAGGGGATATTTGTATTCAGGAAAGAATGCACTAAGCATGGAGTTGTAATTTTTCATTTTTCTGTTAGCTTAGTTACATACGTCCAGTGATATGCATGACTACGGTCTGCTCTCTGTGACTCTCTGTAATGAATCAATGAATATAATGAGGTTACCTGTTATATATAGACATGGATATCAATGGTTTTAATGCACATTTCTCTCATATGAGTTCTCTTTCCTTTCATGCTATGTATGAATGCTTGTATAATTCTTTCTGTCATAATGCATGTTCTGGATTCTATTAAAGTACTCAGTCTGAAGTGACTGCAAGGATCTAGAGGCCGTTCTGAGCCCTATGGTTCTTGTTTGTCTTAACTTCCCTCCTAAAAACTCTTACACTAATCATAGATGATGCTTCCCACTAAACTCACATAAAAGAGAGACTTGGTACCCGTGCGTGCCTTGGGTGAGTGCTCAACTTCTGCTGGGTGATAGGCCAAGCACGCATGGGGTTCCTTCCTTTTATAATGGGGGTAAAACTGACTACATCTTGGTTCCATGTTGCCGGGACCTATTTTTTGAAGTTGTAGTGGGATATAACATACATCATGATTTGTGTAATGATTAATGACAGAGTGGTTGACATTGGAAAATGTTGAATCATGGTTCAAGAGCACGGAGGATGAATTTTCTCAGAGATACAACACTGGACCTGAGTTTAATACATGTAGATGGGTAGAAGAGAACCTCTACCATGATCTATATGAGACCTTCTTCTGCTGCTTCCCAGTAGAACTATATGAATGGCTTTCAGCCTATATGTCTAGATCAAGTTGGCATTATGGATCACATGTATGGGCCAAAGAATACTACCAAAGGTTGCAGGATGTAGATCTGATGTGGACCCATGCTGTAGATCATTGGTGGAGAGGAGTACTAACTAGTTACACTCTGGAATATGCCATTTCCACGTATTCTTGTCCGGAGGTTGCTGAGTTTGAATTTATGTGAGAACCTAGAGGAATGTTTCTACATGTTATTCCTCTAGCTATGAAGATATTAATGGTTACCATGAGTTTAGAGGCTTTCCCAATGGCCGGCTAAACCATTCTAAGTGCTGGGTAAGGGAGCTTGGGTGGAGGAAGATGGCAGATATCATGACAGAAAAGGAGAGGGAAGAAAGATGAGCTCAAGTATAGTGAAGCACGTGAAAGGGAGATTGCTAGATGACGTGAGGCTGCTAGTGTGATGGATCTATGGAGATAGACATTATGGGAAGGAGTTGAGGTTCACATGGAGGAAATGGAACCTGAGCAGTCTGTGCTACCCCATCTTGGAAAGCACGTGAGGGAGACCCCTTCGGCTTCTAGTGAGAGTTCGTCACATGGAGAAAGGAGAGTCGTTGGTGCATATCTGAACCCACCCAGTGACCGAGCCCTGGCACTTGGTTTTCTTGATCTAGGAAGAAGTGTTATTGACCTAGTTGATATCAGTGGAAGAGACAGATCCATGCCTAGGAGGTATAATTTTTCAGTTCCTTCTTCTATGGCTGCACATATTCTAGTATTTGGAGGAGTCTTTGGACAAGGGGTAAGTATACAAGCTTTTGGTCTCACATCAGGGAGTGGCGAGGGATAAAGTAGTGGTAGTGGGGTGCTATCACAGACCATTGGTGCACAGTTTAGTGGGACCATGGGGTGCTTGGCACAGCTCCTATAGGCCCTATTGGACCCAAGTGGTTCTAGTGGATCTGGTGGCTCTGGAGGCATAGGACCCAGTGGACCTGGTGGATCAAGTGGCAGAGGAAACACTGGTGGGAACCAAGGATCAGGCTCAGGAGGACAGGGACCCCAACCACCACCTCAAGTATTCTTTGAAATGTCTCTACATTTTCTAGATTACAGGGGCATTGAGGATGCAGTGGAACATGTTCAAAAATGTGAGCTGCTATGGGCACGCGAAGGGTATCACAACACCAGAATGAAAGGCTAGTCAGTTTGTGACCACATTGCAAGGGCATGTGCATAGCTGGTATAGAAAGTATGACCCTCATCAAATGGTGGTGGACTATACTACCTTAAAGAATGCATTCTTGGTAGAGTTCTACATTCCTTGAGTTCGAGTAGAAAAGCATTAGCACTTTGAAGGAGATTCAACAAGGAATGGCAGAGAGTGTGTGGGAGTATGATGCATGCTTTAAAAATCTCTTGTCTAAATTATCATATGATATCCATCCTTCTCAGCATGCACAGTGGTTTGTTGGAGGATTGATCACCCCTTTTAGAAGGGCCTTATCTCATAAGACTTTTACAGACCTGCGCAAAGCATTGGAAGCTACCTTACACGTCGAGGCTGTTGGTAGTATTGATACTAGCATTAGCCCATTCTTGGAGGCTCAGATTACTGCTATGGCCAAACAGTTGGAAAAATTGTCTGTGAACTCAGTCCATGAGACTCATAGTGGTTTTTGGTGCACAAGATTGTGAAATAGAGGGGCACATTAAGGATAATTTCCCCCAAAGGATGGTACATACTGTGACAATAGATTGTGAGATCTGTCATGGGGACCATGATGCAAGTAGATGTCCCTTGTTATAGCAACATGCGATCAGGAAGAATGTATCTTGTTATTGCAAAATTTACACCTCCACAACCCATGATACTAAGGACTGTAGGCTCATTGATCAGATCCATGAGGCCATTGATCATGGGGTGTGCCAGACCAACATTGCCAGTGGTTCTAAAAATGATGATCACCGTTATGAGGACACAGATGGAGGCGTACGTGGAAGAGGTTTTTGAGGAGGATTCCATGGTCAAGGTAACCATGGAGGAGGAAGGAGTGAGTTCCAGCATGGAACATGTTTCAACTATGGATCTACAGAACATTACAAGTGTGAGTGCCTAGACCTGTTACAGTGCTCATGGTGTGGAAAGAAGCATAAGTATGAGGAGTGCCCTGGAATTATTTGAGCATATGAATCAGCAGCACTGGAAGGACAAGGGTGCTGTGATGGTCAGTATTAAGAAGGAAGACATACAGTGGATGCCCCAGGTAACACGAGATGAAGGTTTGGATCCTGTCTTGGTAACAACAAGGGTAGAAGTCACACACAAGGGAGGTACCAAGACAGAAGACCCTGGTTATGAGGGAGGAGGTCGTTCATGGAAAATATCCAGACCCCATGCATCAGAAGGAGATATATCAGGACACCATGGATGTTATTCGAAGCTTACAAGGGGAGATCTAGTGTCTAAAGGAGTAATCCAGGAGGGAGGAACAAGGAAGGAGAGTCAAGGCACAAAAGGATGACCTGGATGAGGTCAAGGAGGTGTGTAAAATGCTAAGGCAAGAGAACATCATTCCTTTGCTAGGATCCTAGTTGAGAGAGAAGGTACCACACATCAGAGAAGAGCATGAGAGATAGGTCTTGCATGCGAAACCTTCCCCCTCACAGCCTCGACTACGACAAGGAGATTATGTTGAATGTAGTTATAGATGGATGGCTCCTCAGCAATATCCTCATTGACATAGGTGCGGAGGTTAATGTTTTGACTTTGGATGCATGGCATCAGATGGGGAGACCTGCATTATAGCCATCTTTGAATGTTCTATATATGGAAAAAAAACTAAGGCAATGCCCATCGGTGTCTTGAAGGATGCAGCTATTACTATCCAGGGAGCCAAGTTTACTGGGGACTTCGAAGTCTTGGTGCTCATCGAGGCAGACAATTTCCCAGCACTACTTGGGTGCCCTTGGTGTTACAAGAATAATGTGGACCTTCGGTTCAACAAAGGGTACATCAGATTTGAGAACAAGGAGGAATGGGTCATTATACCTCTGGTTGATGGAAAGTTGACACCCTATATTGAACCATTGGGAGAAGAAGTTTTGGACAAGATTTATGTGTGCTCAATTAGAGACCCTGAGATGATACACCCTACTAATGAGGGTTATCTAGTTTGAATATGCTCAGTCAGTGAGTGATACCACTAGTCTGGCATGTGACAATTGGGTGCATGGAACTTATGAATTAATGGGATGGCAGTTGAGAGGGTCGGTGACCAAGGTAATAAAGGCATGCATGGTTAGGTGCCTTGGAGGAAAAGAACTACCCAAGTATTCAGGAGGAGCCTTCCCTGAGATCTTTTTGTAGGAGGTAGAAGCTTAGTGGAAGGATGAGAAGGAATGGAGGGAGATGTTAAGTTATGTCTTGCTTGGCACAATAGCTCGGTGGTGGGCCACACATCAGGAGAGCCTTTTAGAATGGCGCGAGGTAAGAATTTCTCTCTCTATCAAATTTTCTAGGAGTAATGTACCCACCATCATCAAGGACTACCATGGGAAGGAGCCCACCTCTTTCCATATCCAGGAGTGTGAATGGGTCTGGAGAGAAGGTTCAGAAGCTTTGCCACCATCCCTCTGGGTGCACAAGTTGTATTCTACACTGTAGGGTTGTGTGTGCACATGGTACATTCATACAGAGACACATGCTACCAGACAAGGAATTGGCAAGAGCTCGCGGCTGACCTTATTCAAACCTTTGAGTATCAGAGTACCAAGCCATCGATTGATAAGGCCTTACAGGGTATCAAGCACCTTACCATGGGGGATAGTGCTAGGACAGAGGATAGGCTATTGGAATTATTAGGTGAACCAGGTGTAGTGGCGCTCTTTGAAGAAGTTGAGGAAACATAAGAGTTACAACTTGAGTGCGTGTGTTTGGAAAAAGAGAAGGGAAAGTTGGTATATGTGATTGATGGAGAGGAATCGGAAAGCTTAGATGTTAGCCATTCTATAGGGATGTGTGAGGTAGTGGATAGTGCAGATGATCGCATGCATGCCTACCATGAGCCTTTAAAGATGAAGAAAGTTAACATCAGTTTAGAAGAAGAACCTAAGGAAGCTATTATTGGGGATTACTAGATAGAGAAGGAAGTATCAAAAATCATTGATCTGCTACGCAAATTTGAGGATTTATTTCCACGTGGGTATCATGAGCTCAAAGGTGTTCACCACTCCTTGGGGGAAATGAAGATAAAGCTGAAGGATGGTGTGCTGCCCAGTTAGGAAAAGGCCCTACTAGATGAATCCCAATTTATGCATGAAGGTTAAGGAGGAGATAGATAAAATGATAGCTTATGGGATCATTGAGGTAGTGGAAGAATCAGAGTGGATAAGCTCCGATGGTAATCAACATCAAAAAAGATGGGTGGATTAGGATTTGTGTGGATTATAGGGAATTGAATGCAATTTGTGTCATTGATCCATTTCTGACCCCCTTCACTGAAGAAATTTTGGAAGGAGTCACTGGGCATGAAATCTACTCCTTTACGGATGGATTTTATAGGGTACCACCAAGTCTGGATTACAAAGGAAGACCAGGAGAAGACAACTTTTGCCATCGAGTGGGGAAGTTTTGCATATACGGTCATGCCCTTTGGGTTGAAGAATGCACCTGTTGTCTCTTTTCATGCATAGTGGTGCAAGCATTCCAAGACTTCATCCATAAGTTTCTTTAGGTCTATTTGGATGACTGGACAGTATATGGTCTGGTTAAAGACCATTGTGACAATTTGAGGTTAATGTTTGAGAGGTGTAGGCAGTTGAGGATATCCCTCAACATTAAGAAATGTGTGTTTTCTACACCCTTTGGGACTTTATTGGGGCATATCATATGTAAGGAGGGCTTTCTGGTAGATCCCGCTAAAGTTGTAGTTATTGTGGGGTTAAGGGAGCCTACTAGCCAGAGTGCAGTGCATGGATTCCTTGGGCATGTGGGATATTACAGAAAATTCATTAAGGGATATGCCAAGATCACCACACCGTTAGAGGAGCTGCTTAGACATAAAAGTGCCTTCCATTGGGGAGAGGCACAACAGAGGGCATTTGATACATTAAAAGATAGGCTTATTACCGCACCTATTTTATGGTTTCCCTCTTGGGACAAGCCCTTTCATGTTCATGTAGATGCCTTAGGGACTGCCATTAGAGCAGTGCTTGCACAGCCAGGTGAAGGGATTATTGATCATCCTCTCTGTTTTGCAAGAAGGAAGCTGACACCAGCAGAGCAGAATTATACCACAACCAAGCACAAGGCATTTTCAATGATCTACGTGCTCTTCAAGTTTCAAAAATATCTGTTGGCAACACCCTTTGTGTTTTACACCGACCACATGAAATTGAAGTATTTAGTAAACAAGCCTGTTCTGTAAGGGCGCATCTATCGATGGGTGTTTTGTTTCAAGAGTTTGAATTCACCATTATAGTAAAACCTGGGAAAAGCAACTATGGGCTTGATCATCTGTCAAGAATTGATTCAGGGGAGGATGCACAGAGTATTGAGGAAGTAATGCTAGATGTGCAACTGTTTAGGTTATGGCACGTACCCTTGAATTTAGAGGAGATTGCAGTATTATTAAAGGAAGGTGTGGCACCAGATGGAATGAAGGCATTGGAAAAAAAGTAGTTGGCCATACATGCATGCACCCTACATGTTAATTAGTGGAGACTTATACAAGTTGGGACATGATGAAGTTTTTGCAGGTGTGTCTTAGAGCATGAACGCCTGGCCATCATGGAGGAAGCACATGGAGGAAGTGTGGGTGGGCATTATGTAGGTGATGCCACCCATGCACAAGATATTAATGGCAGGTTTATGGTGGGAAACCTTGTACAAGGATTGCAGAGATTATTGTAAAGCGTGTGACCATTGTCAGCGCATTGGAAAACTAGGAAGGAGAGATGAAATGCCTTTACACCCTATTCCTAGCACAGAGCCTTTTGAAAAGTGGGTGATAGACTTTGTAGGACCTATTGCACTAGCAGCGTGGAGGACTGGGTCACATTATGTCATCACTTACACAGATTATCTCACAAGGTGGGCAGAGGCAGCCCCAACTAAAGATTACATGGTAGTAACAACAGCAAGGTTCTTGTGGGAAAACATTATCATGAGGTATGGATGCCCTTTGAGTCTGACCAATGATAGGGGTATGCATTTCTTGAATGAGACCATGAGGATCCTATTATCTGAGTTCATGGTGGCTCATCACAAGACTATGCACCCTATCACCCACAAGCAAATGGAACTGCGGAAGCATTCAACAAAATACTGAGTCATACCTTGACCAAGATTTGTGATGTCGAGAAGACTTGATTGGGATGACAAAGTATCGGTAGTATTATGGGCTTACAGGACAACGTATAAAATACTAAATAAAGCCACACCTTTTCAATTGGTGTTTGGCATGGAAGCTATTTTTCCAGTTGAATTTATGTTGCCTTCTCTATGAATAGCACACACAGGAGGGTTAGCCAATGAACAAGTGCTAGAAGAAAGAATTGAGGAGCTAATGAAACTGGATGAGAGACGATCACTTGCCCGATGGAGCCAAACAAGTAAGAAAAGGAAAAGAAAAAGGCTTGGCATGATCACCATATTAGAAACAAGAAGTTTGAGGTTGGGCAGATGGTGTTATTATATGATTCTAAGTTTCTGTGCACCATCTTGGGAAGTTGAAAGTCCATTGGTTGGGTCCTTACACAATCTCGTACATCCTTGATTTGGGCACATGCCAGTTACAAGTGCTAGATGGGATGAAGTTTCCTAGACACTTCAATGGTAGTAGGTTGAAGCCCTACTATAAATAAGTCTTCTTGGTGTTTGTAAATAAGGTAGTTTTTCTAGTTAGTTTAGAAGTTTCCTTTATGCTTTTTCCCTTTCTTGTGTTTCCCTTTCGCATTGTTTTTTGTTTTGCGCCTTGGGTGCCTGGTAACCTTATTGCTATTTTTGGAGAATCTGTGAGTGCACAGAGGACCATGCATTGCTTTAAGTGTGGGGTGGAGAAAGGTGAAGAAGCACATGATCAAAGTACCAAGGAAGTTGTGTTGAAAATCCTTGTTGAGTAGCCAGGTTGAAAGAGGTATATAAAAAGGAATATGGAAGAATGGTTGGTGTCAGGGTAAAGCTACTTGTAGATCCCACGTACTGAGGAGGAGAAAGTGCATTTGAAAGCAACATGAGGTAGGCGAGAGCAAGGATCAGGATAGAAGAAGTGCCTTCGGTATGGGTTACGCATGCGTGCAAGAGTCTCCTATCAGGTTGGATTGGTTGCGTGCCAGAAGGTTGGAGGAGTTTTCACACAAGGTTGGGTGCACAAGTGAAGGCACTGAAGATGGGACTTTGTTTGAAAAATATGCATTAAATGAGACAAAGTATGGTGGTAGGTGAAGTAGCATTTAATGTTTAGAAAAGAGAAAAACTATAAGTAGAGGGTCGGGGCACTCTCATTTTTACTTTACAAAATAGAAGAGTTGGAGATATAAGCGAGTTAGACAAACTAGGGCTTTCAGATTCGATCGAGTGAAGGAAGATCTATGAGATTGAAGAAGCCAGTTTGAGATTTACAAACCAGAAGGAAGGGGTTACATGGGCATGGAAAGAGTTGAAGAGGCACTATCTTGTGAAAATTTTATCCCAATTAGGGTTTGAGAAAACTAGGGCATGGGTTTAGAAGAGTTATATCACGGATTTGAGATCAGGAGGATTGGAGGAAGTAAAACAAAGTAGCAAGGAGAGAATTGGAGTGATAAAAATACCCCAACCATGGCACCCAAGAAAGGAAAGGGCAAAGCCAAGGCTAAACAACTAGAACCCGTGGTAGACACAAATGAAGAATGGTATGCAGAGATGCAATACCCAGATGGGGTGATGATGGGGAAGGAATGGGAATCCCACTTGAGAAGTGTACCTGTTAGTGACTATAATCACTGCATGAACATGATAGAAAAGGAAATGGCATTGGAATTGGTACACCCCACCAACAAACAAACACCTGAGGGATTTGCCTATATACGACAATGATGTGAAGGTTAAAATGGAGAAGGTAAGGCTATTGCAACTCTATGAGTTGCCTTATTTTGGAAAGCCAGAGTGCCTGTACCAGTGGTTGATGTCACGGGTGCACGAAGATTACTTCCACTTTGCTGGGCGTAAGATGCACGTGACTCCGTAGTTAATTTCACAATTTACAGGCCTCATATGTGAGGGAGATAGCCTAGAAGATGACCTTGGTGACAAGGAAGCCATTCAAGAAACCATCACCGAGTATGCCTATAAGAAAGGGTCATGGTATTATGACATTTAAGACATCAAGGACCCCATAATGAAAATGGCCACGCATCTGGTGACTAAGTTGAATGGCTAGGAAAGATGGACACAGATCAACAAACCTTGGCTACATGTCTACAGGAAGATTGTAGAGGGAACTATATACAACCTATCCACGTACATCACTGAAGAAATTGTCAATTAGTTGCATGAAGGAAGGTGGGGACAGGATCCTCTTCGGAAACATATTTCTCACCATTGTATTCATGGAGATTGGAGTGCCCGACACACCAGAAAAGTTCATGTATGGGAGTACCCAGCTGAGGATCCTTCACTCGTGAAGAGGTTCGAAAAATATGCTTGTGATACAATGACAACACCCACAAGGCATGGCTGGAAAAATGGTACACATGCCTGAGGAATGCATTCAGGGTAGAGTGGAGAATCCCTGAAAAACTCCTAGCAGCCACTGAGGGAGAAGCTGAATTCATGGTCTATCAACACTACTACCTAGGTAGATTCAAGCTGATAGAATGATTCATGGAGCCCTTGGTGCAAGCTCCCCTTTGCATTTACTACTCAATACTTCCAAGTGGGGGTGAACAGGTTTAAAGAGTCAAAAGAAGATAAGACTGGAATTGGGTAGGATGGACCAGGAACACAGGGAGATGAGAAAGAAGTTGAATTACCCCAGTGGCAAGCGTGCACATATGTGGAGAAGTATGTGTCACACGAGATTCAAATGACAAGGATAATTACATTACCCATCACTGGAGGATCAGTAACATGTGCATGTGTACTTGCGCATAAGGCTAGAAGTTCGAGAAGGGTGCATATCTAGAGAATGAAGTCTCCATACCTTAAGATCCCTTAGGCAAGAAGGGGCCCATGTCAAAGAAGAGAGGAAGAGACGGAGAAGCACCAAGTGTGCCGACTACTCAGAAAGTGAGCATGCCATCCACAAGCACCAAGCCAAGCACTTACATGTGGAGAAAGAAGTCTCCGGTGAAGGAGAAGACGTCAGAGGTAGAGGCACCTAGGAAACCCATCTCCAAGGAAGAATCACCTAAGGAAGAAGATAAGGTTGAATCCCCTTGATTAGGAGCCACCTCTCAGGAAGAAGTAGAGGGTGGATGAGGAAGCTAACTTGGAGGTGACCGACAACTTGGAAAAATACATGGGTGGAAGAGGGGATGAAAGTGAAGAAGATGGGCGGTAGAGAAGAAGAAGAAACAAAGAAAGACCAAGAGCCCCATGTGGTTAGCGTCTATGACTCGAAGAGGAGAGTGAAGATGAGAATCAAGAGTTTATATTCACACCCCACAAGGGTGCACAAGATGAGGAGGATGCAAAAGACATGGATGATTAGGAGGTTTCTAGGGAAAATAAGTGAGCCATAAGTTTTACAAAAGATCAGATCACAGAGGTGGAAGAGAGAGAAGCACAGAGAATTATCGAGGTCTTGGTAGACCAAGAGTTAGAGAGCGCAACAGTGTGGACATAGTGCTGAAGGAGGGGAAGGATGAGAACATTGAAAAATAACAAGATAGCCTAAGAGGCATCGGTCTTACAGTAAGCTTCCCCAAAGGTACGCGCTCAGGTAGAATAACTCTTGATACAGAATAAAGACATGTAATGAGCTATGTTGATGACACTAGGAAGGTGTTACACGCATGATTCCTAGAGCACCGTACCCACGGAAAGGCTCATAGCCATGGTGTCTTTTGAGAAGGAAGACGCATACCCTCAAACCAAGAAGATGCTCTCTTGGGTGTTCGAGTCTCACATTGATGAGCTAGACTTTGAAATCTACCATGAAGTGCTCATCACCCTACCAGAATCTAAGGGGGTCAATCTCTTAGTGAATGCTCAGGGGCTCTTAGACGAGCAAGTGTGCAATGCACTGAACAAGGTCGCGGTTGATACCGAGGCTAGATTATTCACATGCAACGAACATGATTAGAATATTGGAGGCAAAGTTAGGGAAGAAGGAGGAAGAACTGGTAGAGAAGGCCAACAGTTTGAAACAGGAAGAACTGATCAGCACACAATTCAAGGCACAATTTAAGGGAAGAGAAAGTAAAGGTGCAATAAGTTTACAAGAAAATGGAGTCTATTAAGGGCGCCATCCTCCTGAAGCAACTCAGACTTAGCGCCACCCACACAGAAATACTCATCCCTCCTGGAGTATATAGAATATCTAACACGCATCCTCACCATGGAGAGATGACCCTTAGCCCTGGAATCTACTGAAGAAGTGGCCACACGCTTGAAAGAGGAAGACCAGTTGAAGGTGGTAGTGCTCATTACCGAGTACAACCAAGTACTCGTGGACAGGTTAAGGTCGTTGCCCAGTCTGCAGAAGTATGCATATGATACATGCGCGGACAAAGATAAGGTGGTGAGCTCCCTTGGTCGTCATGCTTGAGGATGAAACTAAAAGAATTCTAAGAAAAGAACAAGGGGAACAGGGTGGAGAGAGATAAGGTTCTGGCTGAAGTAGAGAAGAAATCATAGAAAATTGAGGCCTTAAGAAGCTCAATTAAGGCCCGGCTAAAGGAACTATACCCCAAGATCACTAGAAGGATGGAAAAAATTGAGGACCTGGGAAAAGATATGGAGTAGATTTTGGACGTTTTGGGCACCCAAGGCGCTGACCTGAGTTTTCATGAAGTGAGCACCCGAGTGGGAGAGCTCTACCAAAAGGCGCAGGGTGAGGTCGAAGTGTGGAATAAGCTAGAGGTAGACCTCCAAAAATATTTTCCTAGCTTTTTGAGTTGATGATCCCCCTACATTCTTCATTCTTTTCCCCGATTCTTTTATTTGTAAGGTATAAGGCTATTCATTAGCTCCCTGGACAACATGCATTTTGGTTAAGTGTTTCCAAGGAAGGAGAATAGGCGTAGTGTGGGGTGATGTTGGACCCCTGTAATATTAACAAAGTATGAAGGCACGTGGGCACGCAGGGTCCCAGTTGTGAAAAGGCATGCAAGGAAAAAGCACGTGATAGAAAGAGTTAAGGAAGCACATAGCTCACACGATGCATGAAAGGAGGCTCGAGACTTAGTCAATTTAGGCACCCAAGGCTGAACATGTGAAAATCTTGATCGGTTGTGCGCAGATAAGATGCCATCCTGGTGATAGGCTGGCCCAGGAAAGAGCATGCCCCAGATGGAATCTTCTAGAATATCATCATGAGATGGAGTAGAAATCTCAGGCCTGGAGGAGCATGTTCGCATAAAGGACCACATTTGACACTTGGTGTCAGATCTGAGGGTGCTGGAAGGTGAGTTGGCAACTCAAGAGAATTATAAATACAAGTGTCTGCGGAGTAAAAGATATATCTAGAAGTATGAGGTATAGCGGGTTAGAGAGTGAGAAGAGCTCTAGATAATTATTGCAAGGGGATATTTGTATTCAGGAAAGAATGCACTAAGCATGTATTTGTAATTTTTCTTTTCTGTTAGCTTAGTTACATACGTCCAGTGATATGCGTGATTGTGGTCTACTCTATGTGACTCTCTGTAATGAATCAATGAATATAATGAGGTTACTTGTTATATATATACATGGATATCAATGGTTTTAATGCACATTTCTCTCATATGAGTTCTCTTTCCTTTCATGCTATGTATGAATGTTTGTATAATTCTTTCTATCATAATGCATGTTTTGGATTTTGTTAAAGTACTTGGTCTGAAGTGACTGCAAGGATCTAGAGGCCGTTCTGAGCCCTATGGTTCTTTTTTGTCTTAACTTCCCTCCTAAAAACTCTTACACTAATCATAGATGATGCTTCCCATTAAACTCACATAAAAGAGATACTCGATACCCGCACATGCCTCAGGTGATTGCTCAACTTCTACTAGGTGATAGGCCGGCGCGCATGGGGTTCCTTCCTTTTATAATGGGGGTAAAGTTGACTACAATGGGGAGGGGGGTTTAAGATTTATGATAAATAAAAGAAGAAAAGAAAAAAACTTAGAAAAGCCATTTTCCTAAAGAATTTTCTGAGAAACTTGTTAATTTCCCAAGCCTTCAAAATGAATCATGAAAATATGGTTACAAGTGTACATCCATCAACAAACATTGAGACTATAAATGAAAATTTCCCTTGCTGATAAATTTGATGAGCCCTAAGTTAATTTTGTTAATCATGAGCATTGTTGTGTCTGCTTTCAATTCAAGATGTTTCAAGTATTTATTCATGTTCTTATTGTAATCTTATGTTAGGAATCCCTCTGAATCACACAATATCTTATCCTTATGGTAGTATTTTGGTATTTTTAATTGTGTTGTGAGAAAAGATTTCATTTCATCATGCAATAAATAATCTAAATTCACTTTACTTTCATTTTCCTGATACAGATTGTTTATTAGTCTATGCGTGTATCTTAGGTTTGATGGACCATGTATTTTTTATGTTTAATTGAGTCTTTGACATGATATTTTATGTTAAATTCTCAAAAAATGTGTGAAACCGTCCATCTTTGGGCCTCTGTGGGTGCGTATCTTCTTCTTGAAGGTTCATTGTTGACTATTTAAAGTGTTTTTATCATCTTGCTTGATAGACTTTCCAACCATTGTTAAAATTTCTTAGGAATTTGGTATAATCAACTTTATCCTGCTTAATTCTTTGATAAAATTCATCTATAAATGATAAATCTTACAAGAGCTACCCCTACTTGCATTGTTTGTCCATAAATGCTAAGGATATTTGTTGAATATACCCATCCTTTACTCAAAATATGTAGGATCAATCAAGTGTTATTGTTGTCTTTAGTAACCTAAGCCTTTTTTAGGAGACATATTCATTCCCTAGGGTGACAAGTTGTGAGAGTTAGATTCAGTTGCATTGACCTTGTCTTCTCAAGGTTTTCTTTCAATATCATAGAGGTAAAGTCAAATATTGTTGATCTATTTACATCCCTTATAAATATAGATTACAAAACGAGTCCTCTCACCCTGGTTGAAGGAACAACCTAAATTAGCGAGGGTAGGTCAAACCCTTAGTACGGTGCTATCCAAATTTTCCAAGCTCGAGTGAAAAATAGTCACTTAAATCCTTTCCCAGCTATAGATTGACTCAAATTCTTATCTAAATGTCTCTAAGCATCTCGCTCCTCCTATTGATGTTGCTCAGCTTCAAAGGGAGAACCAATTTGGGTACCAAAATGCCCATTAGAAATCACTTTTCAAACGTATTTTATAATCCCTTGTGCTAAATTTGGTTATTTCTACAAACTAGTAGGTAAAGGTGAAAGAATTTTATGGGGCCCTCCTAGGTCAAATAACTTATGTAAAAACTTGTAGGAATTTCTAAAAGATTGTATGGAACTCTCTTTTGTTTTGTTTTGAGAAATTTAATTGTTAGTAAAATGGAGTGTTTTAAATCTCTCTCTCTATCTCTCCCTCCCTCTAATTAAGAATGAAATGAATGAACCTTTAACTATATCTTTTCATGTGATATGTACTATAATCATGGGAATGGAAACTATGAAAAATTAAATTATGTCATATTTTAGGTAGATGTCATTCCAGGAGTTGTGTTCACCATGTGGTGATTGCAAGTACCAAGGTAAGGAGAAAGTGAAGTGTTACTAGTGATATCATAATAACATGTTATTTGGAGAAATGTAATGGTATAGGATATATCAACAATACTTATATATATAGAAATATTAATTACTGAATTTTTTAATGAGTGTGAAATTGTTATCATTCTGGGGTGCTTGGAAAATGGGCAATTGGTTGTGGGTGTTAAATTGATTCAGGATTATGTATTGTTGATGGGGTGGATACATTTTCTAACTTGAAATTAATTTATCTTTTGTAGTGTGCTTTGGTGTGAAATTAATGAATGAACCTCTTGTTTGTTGTACTAATTTCTTTGGAATTCTAAGGAAGGAACCTAAATACAAATTCAACCATAGAGTAATATTCTTATATGATTTACACTTCTTGTGTGATCACGTTCATAACATATAAAATTGAAATTTTATTATGAGCCTAGCTCCTTATACTCGATTGTATTTCGTAGCTTAAGGGAAATAAGAGTCCGAATTTAGGTTACCAAAATAACATGTACTCTTATTGACATTTTCACAAAACCACCCTATAGGAACAATAATGGATAAACATTGTGTAGAGTATGTGAGTTTCCTCCTAGGAAATGTTTTTTTGTGTGTGGAAGCTATGTGTGATGCTTTAGTTTAAGCTATGGTGTCAAATTGGGTCATGGAGGACGTAAGATCTAAGTGACATAACTTTTTAGTTGTGTCAAATATAGGCAAGAGGGTGAATTTAAAATCATGTTATTTAAAACTAATCATACCATGGTAATTTGGGAAGTTTATTAAACTATTAAATTGCATAATAGTAAACTGAGAAAACATGAAAACATTTTAGTCCTCAAAATAAATAACAACTTGTAGTTGCATGTTTTCACATGGGTTGGAAGCGTTAACCAAAGTTATAGCATGAAATAATAACCTTTCCATAAGGAATGGTTCCCTTTGAGCTTACCCCGTTACAACATTCTTAATCCTAATGGTTAAGAAAAATGTCCCCTTAGCAAGTAGTAATAGAGTACACGGTGTTGTTATATAAGTCTTGTGAGTTAAGTATATTACACACTCTAGTTTTTATTTGTAATAGGGGATAGTACCATTGGGTGTAAATGGAAATATTTTAAACCTCATACCACTACTAAAAAGTTTAATTGTGGAAGAAACCTATAATTAACTTGTATCCATTGATAAATGATTCTAATGATGATGGATTAGGGATAAAGGGAAATTCTATATTCATTCCTTAAACTCAATACAAACCCCGTCCCCTCACCCCCAATAACATTAACATGGGTGAAATGTATTCTTTTGTATGTAACATGATTTTTGAAAACAAGGAATTTAATTAGGGAAATTGGATGGTGAATTATATCACTAATAATGAAAACAAAATAATTTAATCAAGTTATTAGTTGTAATAATTGAAAGTAAAATGAGTGTATCCATAGTGTTTAAGTGTTATAATGAGAAAAGAACATGAAATTAGTCTATCCTTAGATCTGATAGACTTCCTTTACTTCATGTGAATCTCCTTTTTTACAATGAAGGTAAAGTACAAACCAAGTAAACATGATCCTTAGTGACAAATCCTTAATAAAAGTAGTATACACTTGTGTTTTTTTAAATGTTCCCATTAAAATCATGCTATATAAAGTAGTGTACATAAGATAAACTAGAAAAATCAAATGGAACCTTTGTAGGTAAAATGTTAAACAAAATAAAGAAAATGCAATCTAGTTTATAGAAGAATGGATTTTTACATATTAAATTCTCCTCAAATAAATCAGGTCAAATAATTAAATAGGATTCTAATAAATATGTAACCATGAAAGTATTGTGTCGTGGAAATTTCCTATCCTTGAATTTATATTATATTTGGATCATTTTTTTCTACCTTTTCGTTTGGAAGATATGGTTTGATACACATCATGTGTTTTCATGTGGTTATATTTTCTTCTTGTTCGGGTGAGGTTTCATCATTTATTATTGGAGGAATATGGTGTAGCTCGTGAAGGGATAAATGAGGGGAAGTGTGGTGTGTATGTTCTGGAGGAACCAAAGGCTAACCAAAATTCCTTCTTGGAGTGATATGGGGTAGTTTTAATGATGACCTCTCCCAATTGTAAGCCTCTTAGGTAGGCTTGGAGAAGTGTATGTGTGTCGTCTCCACTTGTGGGTGTTTATCCTTTTCTCATTATGTTATATATGTGGTGTCAATTTTTGTGTAAACATCTAATGTGATGTTGAGATATCCTAAGTGATCCCATGTGTGTGTCATGTAACAAGTAATGAAAGAAAAAATAATTTATTGTGGTATTTTTATTGTTGTATTCATGTGGAAAATGTTGTGTGGGCATTACATACTCAATGAGATAAGGTATTCTCAATGCTATCACCCTCTTTCCACAACCATAAATATTTCCATGAGATATTGATAAATGTATCTTTTAAACCCATAACCATTTTAAACTTTTTTATCACTTATAATTCAATCGTCGACAATTTTATTGGCTTCACCAATTTAACTATCCTTATCTCTCAAACAGTTAGTGTGAACACCCTATAAAATTAAAAACACTAATTATGTTGCACAATGATGTGTAGTGCTATATTTTAATAAGGTAAACTCTAAAATCAATTTTCATTAATCCTTTCTAACCTAACCCTTTCATTTTTACAAAAAAAATTTATGTATTTTCTATTTTTTGTATGTTATAATTTGGTTGCTAAGTTTTGGGGCATCACATAAACAGTATGGAGATGGCACATACCAGAAGACATGAAATAGTAGATAATACATTCACATTTCAAAATAAATTGTAGGAAGATATGTCTATCTTACTATGAAATGTGAAAGACGACTTCCTAGTTAATATTGGAAATCAGGAAATTCTGATTTAAGCTTATATAGTGCTAGAATCAATGCACAAAGGTACGCATTTTTCAAAAATTATAAAATGGATTTTTTCATTAATGACAACTCCCATGAAGGGAGGTGATAAATTAGTTAATTTCCTAGTAAAAATTAAAGATATTAAATCTTAATTAGATGGAGGTAGCTGTAGTTTGATTCATGATAAATGATTATATTTTACTATTCAAATGAACATCCATGAGAGATTTAGAAACTTCATTTCAATTCTATATTCAAAATATCAAACTAAACAATATATTCCCAACCTTTCTACTATGAGTTCTCTCATGATTCAGGAAGAGCGGTTCATGTTAAACTTTCATTCGAAGGATAATTTCACTCAATTACTTATCATACAGAAATATAGGAATAATTTTTCTAGGTTCAACAAGAATTAAAAATCAAATTTTAAAACACATAGTAAAGAAAAAAAATCAGGGAATTTAAAAGTAAGTGTTGATGGAAAATATCACAATTATGGGAAATTTGGTCACAAAAAAGGAATATTATAGGGTAAATAAAAACAATCCAAATTTTAAAATATAAAAGGGAATAAACCAAATCAAAATAAAAACAAGAATTAAGAGAATAATAAAAAATTTAATGTATGTGCCTTGTAACTTGTATTAGTTACTGTCAAAGAAAGAAAATGGATATTCAATAGTCATGTATCTATACAAATGACATTATAGATATGATATTCTAATTGATATCAGAGAAGAATGAAATGATCAAATCTATCTAGGTGATCATTCAATTCTCAATGGTCATGGTTAAGGAAAAGAAAATGTTTTCAATTGTTTTATAAATGTTGTTTTGTGTGTTCCTAAATTGAAAATGAATTTTATTTCTTGTTCACATCTAAGTGGATTAAATTGTAGTGTAATGTCACCAACAGATAAGTGGTTTAGTCAAAATGAGTTAGATGCTAATATTGTTAAAGGAATACAAAATAATGGACTATTTTTTTTAAAGGTTTTGTGTCTACTTTATGTTTTTCTACCCAAAATAGGAATGATGTTCGGTTGTGGCATGAAAGATTAAGTCTTGTTGACTTTAGGAGCATGTATGTATTTTTTTAGCTTAAGCATATTATTGTTCTATCTGTAAACCCCTTCCATTATTATGCTAAAGATAACTCCTCGAAACCTCTGGTACTTATCCACAGTGATGTTAAAGGACCTTTATCATTTCCTTCCCTGAATGGTTCAATGTATGATATTAATTTCATCGATAATTATTTTTGCATGATTTTTTCATTCTTTATTAAAAAAATCACGTGTTATGTAAATTTAAAGCCTTAGTTAAAAATTTTATTCTTATCACAAATTTAAAAGGATTAAAGAAGATGATGAAGATATATATGATTGTAAAAAGTTTCTTAACTCTAAATTATTATGTGTTTACTAAAATAGTATTATGTTCATATCAAATGACACTTGGGGATGCCTTTTTATCTTTATTGGATATGTCTAATACATATTGCATCTAATCTTTTTTTTAAGCCTGAAAAATTAAAATTATATTTTAAAAATTCAATATATTGATAATATGGCATGGTTAGTTTTTTTAATACATATTGTCATTTAAGTTTTTATACAACTTTTTAAAACCTATTAATGTAAGATTTATATATCGTTAAAAGTGAAATCAATAATGATTTATATTATGTTAGTGTATTTTTATATGAATATTATGATTTTGACCATGTTGATGATGTCATAGATAGAAAATATACAACTGGATATGTGTTCAATTTTGGTCATGTCTCATTACTTGGAGCAGCAAAAAGTAGTTGATGGTCTTCATCTCTTGTACTAAGGAAGAATATAGAAGTGATGATGGAATCGATGAAATAATCAATGTGGAAGTTAAAGGAAGTACTCCTCTTTTGCTATGATAATAAAAATTTGTATTTCTCTTGCTAATAATCTAGTTCAGTATCAGAGAATGAATCATATAGAGAGTACATATGAATTTCATCCTAGAGAAGGTGTTATGCAGTGATATACATCTCTAGTACTACCCGAATTAAGATAAAATTTCAGATATGTTTACAAAGTCATTTGTGTTGTAAAGTTTTGCAAGTTTAATACAATTCTTGGCCTTTCAAAGTTTCCATTGATGGGGAGTGTGTATGGAAATTCCACCTCCTAAATAGCTGACCCCATGTTTACCACTTCACCTATATACTTCTACTCTAATTTAAAGCATTGTAAAAGCAATTTTTTATTATCTTAGTAAAATTATAACTTTAAGTTTACTATGCAGTCTAGTAATGTTACACCGTGTTGTAAAGGAGGTCCTTACTTTATAAAATAATCTTAGAGACGATGGTAATACATTTTCCATTAGAAAATGTGAGATGTAGTTTAAAAAACATCCTTAGCCTAAATCATAACTTCTAATTTATGGATTGCAAATGATTTTGTTCCAAAAGGTAATTTTAGCATGGTGAAGGTCTATAAATCCTTCAATTTGATCCTAAACATTAACTATGGTTTAAGGATTGTAAATCATGTTGTATAAACAAGTAACATTGACATATGATCCCCATTTAATATTTTAAGGGGGATTATTATAACATTTAATATTAAGTGTTCTAGGTACATAAACTATAATTTATTTAATATAAACTCTAAATTTGTGGTTTTAATTGGATTATTATAAAGCAATTATTAATTATTTTGGTGATTTGCTATAAGTACACCTGATCAAATTATTTAAATTGACCTATGGGGTCAAGTGAGACCGAAAATATTAAATATTTGAATTCGCATGGTGAATTAATATGGTGAAGAGGAGTGAAGTGAATGGAGTTTTACTGCACTATAAATTCATGTTTCTCAATAATGGAAATCTTATCGTGTTTTGCATTGTGATTTTTACCCTCTTAGTTTTCCATGTAAAATAATGTCTCCCATGTTATTTCATTTTAATGCATTATAGCTTAAATTTTATTTATTTAAATTAATTCATATATTGTTTTATTTATTAAATTTATGTTCTCGAACCTCATAAAGCGTTATTCATTGCATTGTTCTGAGACTCTGGAACTTGATCTTGCCTCATACCATTTGGAGACTCTAGAAAACTACGAATGAAATCATATTCAGGAAAAACATATAGGTTTGTAAAAAAATCTTCAATAATATTGTAACTGTTGTAAAAGATAATATTGATAGATTCAGACCTCCCCAATAACAAGCAACACCCTAGAAATAAAGAAGTTATTCTTTCAAATTGGAAAATTGATATTGGAAGCCTTCGGGGACAAGGTAAATCAACCATTGACACGTCATTAATTCATTGGATCCCTCCTCCCAATTCTTGGTATAATCTTACCTTTTATGGAGCCTATAAGGGAAACCCACGTGCAACTACTAGAGGAGGAATCATAAAGGATCACATAGGTTGTTTAATTGCTACTTTTGCAAGAAGAATGGGACATTAAACAAATCACTATGTTGAAGCCTTATTAGCTCTTTGGGGTTTAAAATTTGATAGGGAATGTAATATCATGAACATTTTTATAAAAGGGGATTCAATGAATGTAATAAATCATTCGAATCAAACTTACCCCCTTAGCTGGACAATACAATATTTTTTTCATGAGTCTATAAGTATTTGTCAATCTTTCAATAACTAAAAAATTGTCCACACCTATAGAGAAGGTAATAGAGTGGCTGACACATTGGCTAATCATGGGATTAACAATAATTTTACCACTTGGTTTCATCAAGATAATATCCCCATTAAAGTAAAAAAATTCAACATTAATGATAAGTGTGAAAGATCACTCCCTACTCAAAATATTTAATGATATCTACTCTTCTTTATTGGGAATGTGAGCTCACACACGTAGGAGGAGTACAAACAGTTATTGCCATAAAATTCCACATGATCACTGGGTTTGTAGAAGGATAGTTGAAAAGTGAATTGGGGAATAAAGGAACATATTTTTTAACCAGTTCAAGAAGTTTAAACATAGAGGAGAAATAATAGGTGGAGATCGTCGCCAAATTCAACCCCAGTGTGACCATGTGTGGAAGGAGAATGTTGATCTTTGGAATTTTCTGTAGTTAGGAGGAGTTGTTAATTTCATTGAGAAGATTCAAGGGTACAATCAGAATATTTCCCTTCAATTTGACACTGAACGGAAGCATGAGAATGGTGAATTATGGAAGACAAGACATTCAGATAATAGAGGAGTTAGCTATATAAGTTACGGGTCTTAGTTTGGAAGGTATCAAATTATTCACCAAGATAATTGACAAGAACACGGAGGTAATAAAATTTATCCAAGAAGGTAAATAACTTCAATTTGTCACTGCGGGTATTAAGGTGAATTCCATTTCCTACACCATTTGATGAGCTTGCCAAGATGATGGTCTGATTCATTAATCTAGAAGGCAGGTATGTTACAGTTCCCATAAAGCATTTGATCTTTTAAAACCATTTTCATAGAAACCTTCTTGTTTTTTTCCCTCATTATATCCTCAAATCCATGTGAAACTCCATCCTTGAATTTAAAAACCATGCCCATGTCATCCATATCCATCAGGGAATCATCTTTTTCCTCCATAGACAATTATTAACCCATCACCCTGTCATGCCTACAACTCTCATCATTCCACCCACCCCTGACTCCCTTAACCCTAATCCTACCATCAATCCCACCACAATTTATAGTCAGAGAAAAATCAGGACCAAAAACCCATCTTTCCCTGGTGTACTGACACCTTTTTCCCTCCAACAAATTCCTTCGAAGTAGTAAGGACATGGAAACCACACAGAATTTCTTGCACATCAACACCACAAGGCCCAATGGTGCTGCTCAGGAGGAGAAGGAGGATCTTCATCGAATAATTGACAACATGGAAAAGGAGTTGGAAATTATTAAAAGGGCAAAAGGAAATTGGGTGATGATGTTGGACTTGGCGAAGGTCAAGTCAATGAAATCTACAAGAATTTGAATTCTCTTGATAACATATTAAGGAATTCAAAAGGATAAGCATGATCACAACATTTTTGTTTTTATAACTATTTGTGAATTCCTAGAACAACATAATAGAAGTATTAACATGCTCAATGGTATTTTTGATGCTATTTGGGGCATAGATGTTGAAAGGCATCATGTTCTTTCTCAGTTGTATGACAGTGATCCTACTCATATCACTACCTTGTCTCTCTTTACCTCATTGTAGACTATAAAGTCTAGAATATATAGAGCATCTAAGAAGTAATCTACTACAGAGATGTCCTTTTGCTATTTTGATGTTGTTATGCTCTTTTTTACTCACTGTTTTTTTGTAGTTTTTTTCCCTCTCTTGTCTCCAATGTGTAGTTTATTTTTTGACTACAGCTGGGCCTCATGTAATATATGGATTTTGATTCATTTTGTATGATTCCACTTGCTTATCTGGATTTTTTGCCTCTATGTAATAGGGTATAGTCCCTTCAAAAATATTTTCCAATAATAACAAATAATACAAGGTCTGAATCAATCCAAATAAATGTGTTTTCGATGTAACTTCGGGAAAAATCTTGGGGTTCATTATCTCACATAGAAGTGTTGAATTTGACCCATAAAATTACATGGAAATGCCTCCTCCACACAATCTTAGATAGTTAAGATGTCTCTAAGCAAAAAATCAATCCATCAAATGTTTCATCTAAAAATTAGTAGACAAGTGCCACCACTTCAATCATTTTTTGAAAAAGGATGTAAAGTTTAAATGATATCAATAATTTCAAGACTCTTTCTAATAGGGATGATAAAAAAAATTCTACTATCTCAATAGTACCTTGATTGATCACAAACTCATATACTCTCAATTTGAGAAGGTATGATTAATATTGTTTTTCACATTTCACAAGCTACATAATTACTTTTCTCAAACATAAAACTAATTTTATCACAAAATTAGATCCACTCTTGATTATCTACTATCTAGACCTTTCTTAATAGGAAGAATGTCTAGATGGATTGTTTTACTCATTAAATTTTATATACAATTCCTCTATAAATATTTTATCAAGGGCCAATCCCTTATAGATTAGATTACCACAACACCTCTACCAAGATTTGAACCACTTTACTTTGAATTCCCAAATGAATAGCTCTTGTATGTTTATGTAATTAGCTCTTGGATTCTATTTTTTATGGCTCATACATAATTTCCATGGGTCAGGAACATGTATTCTACTACTCATGCAAGACAGAGATATCATTTCAAAAATATTGCCACATTGGCTTCTCCTACACCAAAAACATTACTGAGTATGAAGTCCTCATAGCTGAGTTGAAATTCTTTATTTCATGGAATGTCAAGGAGTTGAGATTTTATGGTGATTCCCTCTTGATAATAAAACAATTCACTGGTGAATATAAAGTAAAGGATGAATATTTAGTCCCTTAGAAGCTCATGGTTGATAGCCTTAAATGTTACTTTCATATTATCACTATTTAATTAGTTCCTCGTACACAAAAAGTCATCAAATTTCATGGCAACTGTCAGATCCCTTCTTAAGTTTGATCCCAACCAAACACACAATGAGTTTCTCATATAACATATTCTATTTTCATTCTATGATTTTATTGAGTCAACCATGATATGTGAAATAGTTGGTCCTAAATACCCTTGGTACCTTGATATACATACCTTCAACTTCCATTAAAAAAATACTCAAACTATGAATTCCCAACACAAATGAGTCCTAGCACAACGTTTTTCACACTACATTATCCTTGTTAACACCTTATATTTAAGAGTTTATAATGGAACTCTTATAAGATGTCTAAATTAGGATGAATCATGGAAAACTCTAGTAGATGTGCATGCTATTCTATGGGGCACACATACAAGTGGCATGGTTTTAGCTAATAAAATTTTTATATGTGGGTTTTTTATTGGTCCAATATGGAGTCTAATGCTTGGATATATTTCAAAAAGTGTTTGTAATGTGAACAACATGGAAATATCATTCATGAACCTTCACACTATCTTTAATAGATCACCACACCTTAGAATTTCTCCTAATGAGGGCTCTACCTTTATAGGAAAAATCAAACCCACATCCTCTACTGGTCATACATTCATTATCGCCATAATTGAACATTTTACCATATGGGTAGATTTCATGCCTCTCACTTATGTCACTCATAATAATATTTCCAAATTCATATTTAACCATCTCATATGTAATTTTGGCATATTTTCCTCAATTGTTGCAGAAAATAGTGTGCCATTTAAAAATAAAACCGTTAAAGAGATATCCAAAAATTTCCATATCCACCTCCATTGTTTTACTCCATATTATCCACAATGTAATATCCAAGCTAAAGAATCCAATAAGACACTCAATTCCATATTGGAAAATATTGTTGATAAACATGGTCATAATTGGCATACACAAATCTATCCTTCTCTTTGTGCCTATTATACATATTACCATACTCCAACATGATCTACCCACTTTTCACTTGTATATGAATTTGATTTTGTATTTCCCATAGAGGTCGAATTCCCATAACTTTATATATCCCTCAAATATTTAATCAATGGAGATGAATACTGACGGGATATTTTTGTGTGAACTTCATCTCTTGGATAAAAAGAGACTTAATGTCTTAGATCATTTAAAAGTGTATCCTAATTAAATTTTTTGCAGACATAACAAACAGATAAAAAACCATAAATTTGGAGATTAGAGACCTTGTACTAAAATAAAATTAGAAAAACAAAACCAATGAGTATGAATAGCTGAAGAAATTTGAACCTAATTTTTTGGGTCTTTATGTTATCATTGGAAAATTTGGATATAGGGAATACAAGTTGTCCATTGAATATGGATGAGAACTTAAATAAACCATGAATGTCGTTCATCTAAAAAATATTTTATTCTTAAATCATTTATGGGTATCCCTTTTGCTGGGGGAATTTTATCAAAAACACCTTTATCTTTCCTTCATCATATCCATCTTACCAATCCTAGACCACTTTTCCATCATGTGTTCCTTATAGTTAGGAATTTTACCATTTTTTAAACTTTATATGTTTACTCATATCCATTTCCATTCATCCCTTATTCTCATAGATCTCTTACATTATTATGAATGTTCAGATAGGGTCTTGGATCACCTAATGTATGTTGGACATGTTTCATTGTTATTAGCATTTATTTCAAGTATCATTTTATGTCAAAGTGTGCCTTAGTGTGCATAGGTGAGTGCATGATGTTTTCATTGATTAGCATTTATGTCAAAGGGTGACTTAGTATGTATAGGTGATTTCATGATGTTGTCATTAATGATCATTGATGTCAAATAAGGTGAAATGAGTGAAGTTTGATTAGTAGTGAGGTGTTTCGGTGTCATGAAGTGTTGTAGTGGCATAGTGTCTTAGTGCATATGCATGGTCTAGTGTATGGTTTAGCTTGTATGAACTTGTGAGTGACCTACAAGTTTTTTTTGAATTTTATATGAGTGTCTACAAGATGAATAATACGTTAGGTTCCATGAAGTATGTGTTGGTACAAGCCATTCTAGGCTTATTCATAAGACCTAGTGTAAGAATATGGTATTATAGCTTGAGGTATGATGCAGAGTAGGATAATTTGAGAATGTGAGGAGTGTTTTGACATTGTATATCATAGGTTGAAGATTTACAAGGTCATGGTTCATGTGTATGATGCATGTTCAAGGTCCTTTGAAGTAATAAATTAAATACAAAACATGAATGCATGGTGTGTTTCAGAGGTAAACAAGCATGGATGATAATTTTGAATCATGGAGGTCACCCTAGAGGTGTATGCAAAAATTCAGGTCATAAATCAAAATTAAAATTATAAAAATTTGTTTTGATCTCTACCAAGCTCCCAATAGTGTCATTCCTAGCTCAATGGTCAACTTTGAATGCTCACCCATATGTGTACTCTACATGGGGGATCCATACATTTTTTTGTATGTTAGGGAATGGAAATAAGAAACTTTTCCAAGTGGAATTGATCAATTTTTCATCATACGTTTATGAACCATTATTAAGAAGCCAAGTGAGTTTAAACCATCTTATAACCCTAGTTTCATAATGATAGAAAAAATATGAAAATTTTTGGCCATGAAATGACTTGGGAAGGCTAAAGTGAAGGTTCAAACATGTATATATTTCAATCATATATCGTTTTCATTATGGGTACATGTTCTACGGTGTGATGGTTAACTACAACAAAAACTTTTTTATGAATATTTACGTGTATAAGCATGTGTTGTAAGTTTTATGGTGAAATACCAGTTGTGGGAGCTAGCTTGGTATGAATTATAAATTTATAGGAATATATTTGGGTAGGTTTTGTGCAATAATTTGGTGAAATCTTTCTCCCAATGTTTCCTACCAATAATGGCCTAAAAGGTGCAAAACCCACCATAGAGGTCCAATGGGTTTGTGATGTTTTGCATTGTGTAGCAGTGTTATATGAACATGGGTAGTTAGTAGAGGTTTATTATGATGTGTTTGAGTTATTACTTTGATCGTAAGTGGTGTATTTTTGCCTAACCCCAAATGTCCTAATCAACCCAATTAGGATTTCCAAAAAGGTGGTAATAATAGATATGCGAGTGTAAAAATTGTGAGTTTTAGATATGAATGTGAGTACATGATCATGTTGGTGGAGTCCCTGGTGAATTATTCCATGTAGTGATTAATTTTTGAAGTGGATTTTGAGGTGCTTGAGTTTGCTGAGTAGATGACTAGTTCTTGAGACCTAGAACTAGGTTTGAGTAGTCTCTGATATGCAAGTATTTTGGATCCTTATGAATTGAACTAATGATTGATATGAAATGTATGATATAGAATAAAATAAATATATTTCCATTGATATGCCACATGTGACATGAATATGTGTTTTGAGGTGTGAACCAAATTAGTTTTGGAGATTACTAAATTAGGTGATTAGACCTAATAGGTGGAGTTTTCCAAATAGATTGGAGTATAATTAAGGTGGATAGATCAGAGTTGTTCAAGAATTAAGATGGATTCTAGTTGTTGTTTTCAAAATGTTCTGAGTTGATTTAATCATGGTGAATTTTTTGAGAACCCTTAAAATTCAAATTTTGACAGTTAGAATGAAGACCTAGCGTTTTAGGCCTAGTTGATAAAGTTTGTATTGAAAGGATTATGCTGACCTATATGGTCCTCTTATGTAACTTGTTAATAATTTTTAATGAGTCTTATTATTTTTTTATGACCAAATTTGCTATGGTCATATGGTCTTGTGTTAACCCATATGGTTTTGTGGCTTGAATCATGTATAAAAGTAGTTTTATTTGCTCATTTGAGCTAGTGGAGAGAATGTAGATGTGAGGAAGAAATAAAAAGAGTGTGAGGAGGTTAAGGGGTGTAGAGAAAATAAGATAAGAGGCATGAGGAGTTGAGAAGAAAATAAGAATAGTAGTAAGAGGTCATATGACCTAATCAACACATATCATTGCATGTATGAGTGAAGAAGGAGAAGGATTGATTTGAGAGGTGTATGAATGGAAGGAGCTGAAAAAGTGATCAAAATCAATTGGTTAAGAAAAAAGGACATTATGTGACCTTCATATTCAGGTGGCTAAGTGGTTTATTTTTCATCTTGGGGGGTTATAGCCTCCTTATAGAGTGGGTTATCTACTAAATATGGGTTGGTTCTCCTTATGGGGTTGGAGCCTCACTAAATTTTAGGGTTGGTGCTCCTTGAGAAGTGGTGCTTCGCTAAATAAATATCTTTTGTTTTTGTAATATACACAAAAGTCCTTTGTGTTGAGTAATATATGTAGAGGTATCGTGGGTTTTTTTCCCCTTAAGGGTTTCCCACATAAATATGGTTTTTATGTGTTCTCTCTTATTTCATGTTCTTTTAAATGGTTGTTTCATACTCAATAAGCTCACATTGGTTAATGAATGTTTAATGGATGCTTTGAATGATGTGTGCAAGTTAAGATAAATGAAGTAAAAGTTTTTAAAGGATCAATTCACCCCCTTCTCATTCATCATGCTTCCAACAATGTAATATCATTATCTATTATTGTTATATTAATTAGGTTGATTTTATTTAAATGCCCACTTAGATGTCCTCAAAATTCGTAAACATTCAAAAACCAAAATCCCTAAAACATTTAAATATAAAATAAATATCTAAACATTCAAAAATTAAAAAAAATCCCTAAACATGCAAATATGTTCCAAAAAATACCAACAATCCAAATAAAAATAAGCAAACAATCCAAAAATCCTAAAAAATAGAACATATAAAACCAGTCAAAAATCTACAAACAAATTTGAAAAAACCACCCAAAAATCCTAAACATTTGTTAGATCAAAAAAACCTAATAAATCAACATCTTGACTTTTCTTTTCATGTTCGTTCTAAATATCAATCAATAAAAAAATTCAAAACCCTTACATTTATCTTTACTTAGGTAAATATTAGTTGTCATGATCACCCTTGCATGTATCCTTGTTTGGGGGAAATGGGCCAATCAATCCCAAATCATCTAAATCCTTGCATGCATCCTTTCTTGGAGGCAAACCAAATCAATAAATATTTACTGTGGAACACATTAGAGAAAAAGTTAAGTTTGTTTATATAAATTTGTGTTGCATTGTTACTTTTTGATCAATTACAAGCTTATTGTTTATCATCTTGGTTCATTTATATCCATGATGCACAAATCTACTATCTTTTTACTTTTCTTAGTTATTCCATTGACTGATTACAAGTTTATTTTTATCATCTTGGTTAATTTATATCAAAGATGAAAAAATCTATTGTGTATATTGGGTTTTTTTTACCTTTTTTGTCTTTTGGGTGTATGTTTATTCACGTACATACTGTGTTACTCATCATGGTGTGAACTATAACGTGTAAAAGTAAATTAGGATGTTCTAAATTACAAAAGTGTGAATGGAAGCTAAAACTATAATAAATGTTATTCATATCAACATTAAATTTTTTCATGCATCTCATTCAAAAACCAAATACATCATATCAACATAATTCATTAATATCCAACATCTCATCATATTCCTATCATGATCTCTACTCAAAAAAAAAAAAATAGCATACATCTATAATAATGTGCAAATAAATAAAACCATCCAAATCAACATCTATATAAATCATCACATTCATTTTTTGAATGTCCCAAAATTTTCATATACATATACACAATTGTCATGCCATAATGGGCTTCTATACAAAGAATTTTCCCTCATGTGGCATATACACAAAATAAAATTCTTATAATACAATGTCAGTGGGAAGATATAATGAATGTTCTTTCATGAGGCATATAGAATTTTTTTTATCTATGTTACAATTCTTAATCATCCATCAACCACGGCTCTTTCCTATCCCTAGAGTTCTAGGTCCCCCATCTCACCTCATTGGTGAAATCTAGATTAATCTCACTAATCTAGATGGTCTGTGTGATCAATTTGGTCTCCCTAACATTGTCCCCATCCTATTATTGTATCATGGAGCTCTCTATCTATCTAGGATGGAAACCTTATACAAACCCCTATAATACCCAACAATTTTAGTCACCACTAACAACTCCTACAAAAAATCCCCCATCATGGCGGCCTCTCATACATGACGTATAATATCCCTCTCTATGGTGACATATTATAGTTATATGCTCAACTTGTTTTTCTCTATAGTTGTATGCTCAAGTCCATTTTTTCCTATAATGTCTATGCTAAAATAACAAACATGTCTCTCTGACACACTAATATCTCTCTTCTCCTACACTATCTATATCTCTGCTCGAGATGGACCTCAATGTGGAAATACAAATCTCTATCTCCACGTGCCTATATCCATCCTATCTCCCCATCCATCATCTCCATCTTCCTATGTTTCTCCCCATCCTCTATCTGCTTCTACCCCTCCTCCTGATCCATACCCTCTTATACTTGGTCACATTTATGGCGAGTCTGGTACCTATACACCTTATACCTATACATTCCCATGTCCATATTCCCCTATACTTGTACTGGTTCCTATGCACCACGTCATTCTCTGCCTCTCCCTCTCCTCATATAATGTTATCCTAACCTCAACACTCATTGTATCCCTACTACCTTCACTTATCAAGGAATGATAACATGATTAGGTACTATCCTGACATACCATGTGTTATATCCCATTGATTCTTCTCAATCCATAATTCCTACTCGAGAATCACATACCTATGGTACCACACCTGAAACCTTATCCCTATCTATAATCGATATGATCTAAGGCCTAAATGCAATATTCTCTTGATCTACTCTCACATCCCACTACTCATCATCAAGAATATCATGTCTCACCCCTAAGTACTGCATCACCCTATATAATTTTTAGCACTCAATAATATCACCCAAACCACCAATAATTTAATGTGTTATCTCCACAGTCCCCAACTCTTTTGTGTTAATAACCCACACATAAAACCTGTGCAAGCTCCAAGTGATGTTTCGCAACTATAAATCATCAAGGGATCACCAAAAACATGTCATATTTCCCTAGTTACCTCTCTATCCACCTCCATCCACATGCCATCCAAATCAATATGACTCTTATAGTTGTCTTCCACTCAAAAATCCAACAAGTTGACCCACTTCTATATAGTCCCATGTCTATATCTGTAATAAGGTCTTTAGGCCTAAAATCCTATGACTCCTTAATACAACCATGTGTAGATTCCTATATAAATAAGCTAGTATGTGTGGTCCCCTTGCAAATTGTTTTTTTGAGTCCATCAATTCTACCACAAAACCAATCAACCCTGACAAAAATCACCTCCTAGTCTTATCAGACAAAAAAAGTCGATGATAAGATCCATCATGTACATAGGTATCTACTTTATCTGATTTTCTTATATATACTATGTAAGTTTCATTTTTAACTCCTCTCTTTAGATCTCATCCAGTTCAAATAAAATTTTTATATGATCTCAAAATTTTAAAGATATCACATTGTATTGTATCGACCTACCGTTTATAGGTACTCTCAATATCTGGTACACATCCTCCAATATCACAGTTATCTCTCCTATCAGTAGTATGAAATTTTATAACTTTTTGTGCCATTTCTTGGCCAAAGGAGTCAATAATGAATCATTTAATCTAATCTCTAGCATCTGCATTGTGTATTCCAACCTTATCACCTCTAACACTTCCCACCATTCTCTTCTCTCCACTCATGTCATCCATATCTCAAATGATCTAAGCTATGAACACCTCTCTAACACCCAATAAACCTAATACATCCTACACAATCTCCACAATAATTTTTATTCCTTTATATCAAACTTCACTAAATTTATTAAAATTGTACTAATTCATTTCCCTCAAAACCACTTTAGTGCAATCACATGCGCATTAGTGCATTCACTCTCATGCTAGTGCATATCACGCTAACTCGTTCAAACTTGTAAAAATACACTCACATTCACTGAAATTCACTTTTCACATTAACACACCTATCAACATGTTATCACATGCAATTTTATGCTATCGCAATAATGTTGACTCTATCACACTTCACCAGTTACACTAGTGCACCTACATAATTGTGCTAGCAATATTTTATATTTTCTACTAATTATAACAGCTAATGAATGCACTTAAATTTTATTGCTTTTTGTTTACTTATCTATGCACCAACATTCATACATCATCTATATAACCAAACTCAATCCATGTGATATCTACATGCTATAAACTATGTCATCTCTCTCGTAAGCTCAAATCTCAAAATTGTTTGTAGCTAGAAAAATACTATGGTATAAAAAATTATCAATGATTATTTCTCCCAACCACCCATCTATTTAAACCTTCTTCTAAACTGTAATTCACATCCCAAAACCCTAATTTTTTCCTTTGACCCTCCATTTTTCATTTTCTCAAACCATTTTTCCTATTTCTCAAACAAAATTCTCTTAATCATCTTATCAAGAAATTGTCCAATTTTTTATTTTTTCAACCATCCTCTCCATGGGGAACTCCTTTAGCATATTCCAGACATGTTAGGACATTCAAATATTTCACTAGGGTGAATCATGAAATCAAATACACTTCTTCATCATTTGTTTAGTGACTACACACATCTACTACATTTAAAGTGATTTTAATTTGTACTATAAACACTATAAAATATCCCATTACACACATTTATAACCTATTATGAAAACTTTTGATAACTTCAGCTACTTTACGACCCTTAACGATATTCTAAAATGATGTCCTGAATCACACTTCTATCATCCACATAACTTACCTAATTACTATTATCACTTTCACATAGTAATGAATCATTAAATATTTGCACTACATGTCTTATTATACTCATAACCCCTTCTTATGATTAATTAATTAATCTTACCACTTTCATTATACACCTCTTTCCCCGTTATCTAATTTAATAGCAAAATTATTAAATAAATCATCCATTTATCTATTTCCACCTCATCTCCAACTCACTTCCACCTCATTAGTGGACATCTCAAGTTGAATAAAGAAAATAAAATCATGATTCGGGTTAAAAATCATTGATTATATTCAAGAGGAAAAATTCAAATTAAATAAAATCATATATTTGAGTTAACTAAAACATATCCCTTAAGCCATGGCTTTCTAAATTAAAGAAAATCTCCCTCCAAGATAAAACTCATGTCACCTTTTTGGGTGAATAAAAAAATAAATGACTTAATATTCAAAGAAAACCCTTAGATATTCAATATATATGACACCTTTTCCAAACTCAATGAAAACTCACTCAATGAAGCTCGAAACAACGATTTATCTTTCAAATCAAATTGGAAACTTAGACAAAGCATTCCAATCATGATTTATTTAGTTTTAGATCAAAAACATAAATCACGCAAATTAAGTATTTGTGATTATTTTCCCTCCTCTACAAATAAAAACTCATTCATAAACATTAATAATCTTACGAACCTTGAGAATCTATGTTATTATTGTGTCAAATTTCCATTTAATTTTGCACACTCTTATGATGGCTATTTGATTAAGAATCAACTATTCAATTAATCAAATTCATTTCTCATATTTTGGCTTCACTTCCATTTGGAATATCTTGGAGAAACCAAAAATCTAAAGGAATCAATCTCTCATTCGGATCCAACACTATTGTCACTTGACTCCACTTTGTTAATAATTCCAATATGAGGTTACAAGGAAATTGTTTGAGAAATGTTTGCACTTTATTTATTATCTATTTCTTCCCCTTGTTTGCATGTTCTCTTGTAAACACAACTCAAGAAAATTCAATGTTTTTATTATTTTCAAATACACTTCAATAATATTTTCCATGGATTGAAGGTAAAGATAATCAGTTATGGGATAACAACGTTATTTAACAAAAAAATATAATTTCGTGAAACACTAGATATTGTAAATAAATGATAAAGTACATATTCAACACAAGAAATAGGCCAAATAAATGTAATACCCTGAGTGAGAGAGAGGGAATATAAGACTTATTTTATTTCACATTTGATCCCAAAGTGTTATAGACTGGAAAAATGATAAACAAGATGAGGATATTGTCAAAATCAAACACAGAAAATCTTGGAACTTCCATCTGAGCCTAGACTAGGGTACATGGAACAGGTTTGGGGCAACTAGGTGTCAAGGACATGTTAGGAACTTGTGACCATATAGGAGCTCATAATTTTATTTTTCTTACGTCACACAAGTGTCACAAACCTTCACATTTGGTCACCTGTATGTCGTTGGATGATTTTTTAGTTCTCCTATAACCTACAAAGATATTTTCACCTGCAAAACCATCAAAGTACATCAAATCCTAAAAATAAAATATGTAAATGGGGAGCCAGAATAACCCCAGAGGTCACCTGACTGAGTGAAATTACCATTGATAATTGCACTACATCTCATACTCCATGTAGTTCTTTTGCTTATGTGTGAAAATGATGCTCTAGGAATACCTTGTGCAAGATGCATGTAATAGCTGGTAATAGCTATATGTACCAAAGTAGATAGATATGTGGATGGAAAAATGAACTTCCCCTCATATGCATGTATGAAAATAATTTAGTCCCTTTTCCCTTGAATGAAAGCTATATGAATTCCTTTAATGCTCTTAGGTTCCTTTAGATGTAACCTTAGGTGATGATAATAGATGCTTAGAGCTTCGTCCTTTATTTTGATCACATAACATTGTATTTACATGATTACCTTGTTTTAATTTTTTAATTAACATATAGAAGGATGACCCATAAGAAAACAAGGTTCCCAAAAGATAAGAGAGGCCCAAAAGGAGAGAGTAAGATAGAAATATGCCGGGGCACCCAGATGGGATGAGGGCACCTAAGCACTGGTGTCCTGAATGGGCGATATTGTCTAAAGTCATAAAAGATAAATAAATAAATTTCATATTATGTTTTAGGGTGTGTAAAACAACAAAGAAGACCAGAAATAAAGAAATGAAGCCAAAGATAGCTGTAAATTATTATTTTTCTCACCTAGGAATCATATGAATACATGTACTTAGGACCTATAAATGTACCCAAGTGCATGATTTTTTTTCTACATTTTCCCCCACTTTATGTTGTTAAGTGAATAATCAATAAAATAAAGTACATAAGAGATTTGTACCTAATAACCATGTAGAGTGTGATGGTAAAAAGTGTTTCAAGTGGACAAGTGAAAGCGTGGAGTGATAAAAATGAAGCATGGAAGCTAAAAAAGAGGAATTTACCCTAGGGGTGGAGCGTATTGCATCATATCGTGTTGTACCTGTTGTTATGCTTTATGTTGTATCGATTATTGTGTTGATGACTATTATTTCTTATAAGGATGAACCTGTAAAAAAGAAGAGAAAAAGAGTAGTCAAAGTCATGTATTATGAAAAATTTGTAAAAGTATGTAAATGTGAAAAAATAGTAAAAATCAAAGTGTGGAACTGATCCCGTGAAGAGTTAATAAGATAAAGAAATGTTCTAAACTACTATAGAAGAGAGAATTTTTGGGGATATCCAATGCCAAATGTGAGTTTTTGGAGTGATCTCATGCCAAGACATAAGAGTTTTGGGGAAATATTTCTAGTGCTAATGTCATTTCATGACTTCTTCCCGAATTATATATGTAGTCACAAAATAATGCACTTTAGAAATTTATTTATCTCAGCCTCTTACTACTATTTAGAAGGTTCTTGATTAAAGAAAGTACTGATTAAACCCCATCTTTTTGGTAATCTTGTTTATTTATTTGGTAATTTGTGGCTTATTCCACCCATTTTCTGACATCCCGTGTTATTTTGGCCTCATCTTGGGCACCCAAATTTAGTTTTGGGACACCCATAGGTGCTTTTGTCCCACCTAGGGGTGTCCCGGTCTTTCTAGTACTTTCCCACCACTTTTTGGGTCTTTTATAGATGTTTTTCATCTTTATCTTTCTTGTGGTTGGCCTTTTCGAGGTTAATTATGAAATTAGAGCAAGAGAACCCTATAAATATAAAGTTATGAGACCAAAATGAGGGACCTATCATCATCTACTACTATCACTCCATATTTATTTGCATGCATCTATTACATTGGTATCCGCATAGATCCACCATCAAGGAACAAGTTAGGACATCTGCATCACACTTTAAAGGGTAAGGGATTTTATTTTATGCCATGCACACATTTTATTACATTTTCTGCATTTATCTATTTCTCGTTATTTCACAAAGTACAACTGGCACAACAACACCTAGGGCATGACATGCACACAAACACTAGAACAAAATTTGGTTCCAAAATATAGTGCAGCGCTCAGTTTAGTAAGCCCATTTTTGTGGCAACTGAGGTTAGTCTGACCCATTCATTTGCTAATTTATTTTTTTAGGGTTTTGATACTTCCTTTTGGGTCTTTTACAGGTCATTATTCCTCTTGGAATACTTGGAGAATTCGGTGCAATACAGAGAAATTAATATGAAAAGTAACAAAGGATAACAGTCATCTCCCATACCTATGAAGACCATTTCTAGACTTGTTTCCCATACCATGGTGTCTGTTTTTCTCTCCAGAGTGCCCGTGAGTGCCCCATTCCTCTCCTAAGTGCTCCAATCTAGCCACATCACCCTAAATCAATCCTCTGCAGGACCACAACATAGTCACTCCTACTTTATGATTTTTTTTCATCACTGTGACATTGTATGACAATCATTTTTTATCATGTGATTTATTTCCTCTTCTCTCTTTCACACTAGGGTTTAGTATTTCATTTTACATATTTTTTTAGATCATTAGCATAGTTCTTTACTAAATTTATTTACTTTAGTACAATTGTGAATAGCTTATATTAACTATCCCCGCACCACATACTTCAGTCATATTTTAGTTAATCGTTTTGGTCAACTTGACTAATCCACCTTCATTCTAGCATTTTCCTCATATTTTATATCATGGATTATAATGTCTATCAAGTCTCTTTTATTCAATTGATTCAGATGCAACCATCTTGTAAAGACACTCTTCAAAAAACCCTAGAGACTATGTGTCTTCCTATCAGCATATTACCTACCCAAGTCAATGCTATTTTTGGTCATATTTCTAAGGACTACCTTGATTCCAATTCCAATCAATCTATTTTAAAATCCATTCAAGCTCTTCATTATTTATTTTAAGATAAATTTCAAGCTATGGACTCCATAATCACATCCCTTAAATTGGAAATTCAATAGCTTAAGGATACTTCTCAGGCTCGCGATTGTTCTTCTTCTCATATTCATCCTATGTCTTCTTCTACATGTGCTCATATTAATGAACCTAAAGTTGTACCGCTCCTTGTGCCTCTCACATTTAATCTCAATGTTATGAAATACGATATTCTTCCATATATCATCATTCATAGAATCATTATCTTTCTACCTACTCATAGTTATCCTCCTTATACGGTTTTCAAGTATCAACGTCTTCCATATTGCAAATATTATCGAATCAATGGATATAATGACAATGATTGTTATACATTTCAACAAAGTATCAAGTACCTTGTGTGTTAGGGTTTTCTCTTATTTGTTGCACAACATTCTAATACAAATGATAAATCCCATTGGTTCATAAATCTGATCTAGCTATATCTAATGAGCATCAGCTCGGAGTTACTTAGGATCCTTCCACAACACGTCTAACACATCCTAAGAAATCATCCCTCATAATTAATTCAACACCACATTTTACTGAGTCATCTTCAGTCTCACCAAGTCAAACCACGTCACCACCTTCCGTAATCAACCAACCTTCTTCTCGTATTAATTATTTTGCAGCATCACCAATACCACTAGAGCTACCACCATTCAAGATTCCTCCCCATCCTACTCCTCTTTCACATATAATAACTTTTATCCAAGAAACTAATCCTATTGATGGCCAAGAAACATTTAAAATGCCACCATCATCACATGGTCCTAGTTTTTGTTTGACATAACATTATTTTTTCTCTCACTTTTATCATGACACAAACAATGTTATCCCAAAATGGCATGGTACCTCTCACATTGCTGCATAGATCTACATAATCATAGTACACTTGGGGGGCATATCAATAACACAATCCCCCCTCACATTAGAATCAACACGTATTTCATACACACATAATCATACATCAATAGAAAAACTCATAGCATGTTTTAGCATCGTCATTACCTAATGATGTACTCTTTTTCTTCAGTTCACACTTTACTGTTGATAGATTACTACACTGAACCCCACACACTACACCTATTCATACACCATACATTTTACATTTAGTCTACAACATTTGGAAATTTTGACATTTATACATCTTATGTCATATTAGTCACCATTTCATCTCCACTTTTGTACACGCATCTTACATCCTACACTACTTATCCTACACATCGTATTACTTGTTTGTCTACATACCATATATATTACACCGTGCATCTTCACACATATTCTACATGTTATACTAATCTTCATCATATAGGAGTATAACACTACATTACTATTCTATCTACATACATTACATTTCATCTTACACACTATATTATACACATTTCTACATACCACCCTACGCATTGAATTATACACATTCTACACATCACGTTTTTACACATTCTACTCATCACATGGTTGTTTTCATCTATGCATGTACTACATTGTATTCTATGCACTGCACTCACTACCCGATGACACACTTTAGTCATTTGTCCATACTCGACTATAAGGGTTTAAAAATCAAATGGACCTTACACATTTACTACTTAACCTTTCACCATGCAAAAAATATAGGCTAGTGACATATTCTAAATCTTCATCTATTCCATCATATTGTAGTGGTATACACCTTAGTTTACATCACCACTCCCTACTATTCATCTCATAGTGGCATACACTTTAGGATAAATCTTCACCTATTCCATCATATTGTAGTAGTATACACCTTAGGTTACATCACCACTCCCTACTATTCATCTCATAGTGGCATACACTTTAGGATAAATAATCACCTATTTCATCATATTGTAGTAGTATACAACTTATGTTACTTCACCACTCCCTACTATTCATCTCATAGTGGCATATGCTTTAGGCTAAATCATTACCTATTCCATCATATTGTAGTGATATACACCTTATATTACATCACCAATCCCTCCTTTCATTCTTGTAGTGATATATGCTTAGGGCTAAATCATCACTCATTCGTTCATCTTGTAGTGATATATGTTTAGGTTAAGTCATCTCTTATATGTTCCTCTATTCGTGATATATGCTTCTACTATAAGCTTCACACACATCATGGCTAGGTCACATATGGTCAATTTACACATACACATTCATTCACAACACGCTACACATAACACACACTTTGACCATTTCCCGATGACACACTCTCATTTACATATCATTCTTAAATGTTGAGGGGGAAAACAAAATGAACCTCATTGCATACATTTCCATCCACTCTAGTGGCACACGAATCCTATCATTCTATTTTTCATTCCATTCCATCTATCCACAACATGTTGCATATTATGGTTACTAATACTCTTGCGTACATTTGTTGTCCATGATCAATTTGTTACACATGCTATTCTGATTACTTGTATGTCATTTATCTATGCCATCCACACATGCATGTTCATGCCTTTTTCTAGTTGTGATCATAGATACAAGTATCTTATACGCAACGCAAATGTTTTCCTTCTACCCTTCCTACATTGGTCATTGGGGCCATCTGACATTAGTCTTTTCCAATTATCATTGTTTCATTTCATACTTAGACATTTACATTGCTTGCTTATACACACTTTTGACATACTAGCTATCTTTCTAACATACTAATGGATACTTCATGTGTAGCATTTTTTATGCAAGGATATTGGTTTCCATACTTTTTTATTACATTGTCTGTTATTGTTTTCCTTTTTTATTGTTTGTGGGAATTTCCCTTTATTTGGTGTGCACACTTGTCTAGTTTTTGCGGCCATGGTGGCCTTGCATGTCTTGCAACATCATGATTGATGTCCCATGTTTGTAGCCCACTTTTTGTGGCTTACATTTCTTCTTGTGTGTTTACATTACTTTGCTTTATAGCTTTTACACTATTTGTGTAGCTTAGAAATTGTTTTCCATATGCATACATGTTTACACTTATCTTTGGCTAGCCTTATTTTTTGTGTGTGCCTTAGTTTTTACCAAGAAATTTACAGGGTTACAACATACGTGTGGTTGGTCCTATTTTGGGGTCGCATGTCTCCTATCAGTGACGTCACATGCGCCCCCAAAGAGGGGGGGAATCATTTGGGGGTTTATACTGACACAACACATTTACACCAGTTCAATTTAGTGCACTTCTTCCCTTGGCATTGTGGGTTTACATATAGCGAGTGGGTTCACACTAGTATACAAACCCTATACACAACTCCTTTTACAAGACATGGTGACCTTATCATTTGTGGGAAGAATTTACAGGATTAGAGGTTATAGCGGGTGTGCCTCTCTACACTACTTTTTCTAGTGGCATTGGATCAACCAAAAATCTAGGACAATACAAATATATCTACACACACATTCAGCGAAGTAGTTAGAGCTTGAAGGATAGAGTATTTCCTCCCTACACTTCTCTAGCCAAGGTGGCATGAGTTCACCCAAAAATATTGTAGTATAGGATATCCTTCGACACTTTCTCTCTCAACATGGATCAGGTGCACATGTTCCATTTACCTTTACATTTACATTTTCCTTTTACATTAGCATATTCACATGTGTCTTTTACATAGCATTGTTACACTTACATACATACATATTTGAATACTTGATCATTTTCTCCTTGCAGATATGGTCATATGAGAAACAAGTAGTTAAATGGGGGAAACAAAAAAAACAACAATGATGATGACAACAAAAACAACATTCCATGGAAGAACACATGTTTTTACTAACTTTGCAGGTACACTACACATTGCGGAAGCTACAAACACGTGTTCTACCTTAGCTTCACTCTCATCACTATTTCTTTGCACATTTTTTTCATCTATATTTCAACACTCCTCCATATTTTTATCATTCCACACTTTGTCTATTCCTTTGACACGCTTCTACTACATTGTTCATGGACATCAGTTACGCATCTCTATCTACTTTATGTTACTGAGAATTCTGCTCACCAACATAAAGTGAGGGAAAAATCTAGTCACAAAATCATGCACTTTAGGTATTTATTTATCCTCATCTCATAATAATATTTAGAAGGTTCTTGAGTGAAGAAAGTACTAATTAACCCCCATACTTTTGGCCATATCATAATTTATTTTATTTCATAATTTGTAACCTATTACACCCATATGCTCAGCCATTTTTTGGCATCCCTTGTTATTTTATCCTTGGCTGGGGTGCCCATATTTAGCACTATGGCATCCATGGGCTCCCTGGTCCCACCTACAGGTGCCCTGATCCTTCTAACACTTTCCTGCCACTTTTTGTGTCTTTTCTAGATGTTTATCATCTTCTTCTTTCTTGTGGTCATCCATTTCAGGGTTAATTATGAAATTAGATCAAGAGCACCCTATAAATATAAATTTTTGAGACAAAAATGAAGGACCTAACATCATATACTACTATCACTCCATTTAGAGAGGAATTCATCTATTGCATTGGCATCCACATAGCTCCATCATCAAGGCACAAACTAGGACATCTGCATCACACTTGATAGGGGGAGGGATTCTATTTTATTACATGCACACATTTTATTAAATTTTCTACATTTATCTATTTATTGTTATTTCACAAAGTGTGACTGGAAAAAGAGCACCTAGGGAACAACATGCACACACACACATAAGAACTACATTTAGGTCTGAAATATAGTGCACCACTTAGTTTAGTAAGCCCTATGTTGTGGCAGCTGAAGTCATTCTAACCCATTCATTTACATATTTCCTTTTTTAGGGTTTTCATACTTCCTTTTGCATCTTTTACATGTCATTCTTCCTCTTAGAATACTTGGAGCATTCAACACAGTATAGAAAAATTAATGTGACAAGAAATGAAGGATAACAGTCATCTCCTAGACCTATGAAGACTAGTTCTAGACATGTTTCCTAGACCAAGGCACCTATTTTTCTCACCAAAGAACCCATGGGTACCCCAGTCCTCTCCCAGGTGCTCCAATACAGCCACATCACCCAAATCTATCCTCTGCAGGACCTTGGCACAGTCGCTCCTAATTTCTAATTTTTTGTTCATCACTACAACACTATCCAACAAGCGTCTATTATCAAATGATTTCTTTCCTATTCTCTCTTCCACATTACGGTTTTGTATTTTATTTTACATATTTTTGTAGATCATTAACATATTTATTTACTATATTTATTTACTTTAGTAAAGCTATCCATAGCTTAGACTAACTATCCATGTACCATATAGTTTATTCATATCTTATTTAATCAATATACCACTACAAATGGTGTGATCTTGCTTTTTTTTTATTTGTTCAACTACGATCCAAGGAGAAAATTGGGATATAATATATTCTAATTTTTGGAGGATTGTGCCTGTACCACGAAAATTTCTCTTTTAACTGCTAAAAATTGTTTCAATCTAAAAAATTAATTGTAACTACCCCTAGTCATAGGTTCCTAGGTGATTTAATAAATATAGATATATGATAAACCATTAATTACAAAGTCACAATGCAAAGATAATAAATAAAGTACATATCTTACCAAACCCTAAGTGCAAGAGAGGGAATGAGAGACTTGGTTGATTTCACAATGATCTCGAAGATGTACCAAGTTGTAAAAATAATGAAACAGGAAGAAAAACTGTCATAACTAGGCCTAGATAAATGAAAAACTATTAGAATTTTTGGGACTAGGGCACCTGGACTAGGTCAGGGGCACATAGGCACCATATATCTTCTATAGGTTCTTGTGACTATGTAGGACCTTAGAAAATGATTTTGGTTATGTCGCATGAGTGTCACTATCCTTCATTTTTTATCACTTGTAGGTCACTAGAAGACATGTAAAAACAAAATACCTCCTACAAAAACCCCAAAACACATCAAATCTTAAAAAAAAAAGACGTAAATAGGGATTCAAACGGATCTCATAATTCACCTAATAGAGTGAACTTATGATTCAGACATTGCAATACATTTCACACTCCATGTATTTATCATGTGTGTGTGTAATAATCATGCCCTAGAAGGTTGTTGTGCAAGATGCACTTCATAGTAAACAATAGCTAGATATATCAATGTAATTGGATGTCAAAATAAACATCCCTTCCAATGATGTGTATGCAGAAGAATGTAGTCTGTTGTCCCTTGTATGAGTGCTAGATGGATGTTTTGATTCTCTTAGAATGCCTTTAGATGCAACCTTAGGTGATGATATTAGATGTTTAGATCTTGGTCCTTTTTTATGATCACATAGCTTTTATTTATATGATTCCCTTATTTTAATTTTTTTAATTAAAATATAAAAGGATGAACACCAAGAAAATAAGATGCCCAAAATATAAAAGAGGCCCAAAATGTGTAATAAAAATACAAAAAATTCGGGGCACCTAGAGGGGACAAGTACACCTAGGTGTTGGCATCATGGATGGGTGCTAGTGTTTGGAGCTAAGAATGATAAGAAATAAAATTAAAACTAGGTAGTGGGGTGTGCAAGACCATAGAGAAATCAAGAAAGAAAAGAAAGAGGCCAAATATAGATTTCAATTACTACTTTTTCTCACTTAGGAATCATATGAATAGTGGTATATGATCAAGACCAAGAAATATACCCCAAGTGTGTGATTTAGTATCTACACCAGGGAAGGTCAACAATGCCTAGGTGCTAGCATCTATGCTAAATTGAGGAACCAAGTCAGATTATGGTTTGTTTCTATAATTGTAGATTACTCTATTCTTGTCCTATGCATGTTTTTACTAAATCTATGAGATATTGTATGGTGTGTTTGATTCAACCAATATATGCCCCCTCATTTGGGGTGCATGTGACAATGCTAGGAGAATGCGTCCCAAAAGAGGCCTTGATGTTGATTTAAAATTTAAGCCCTATAGGGGGGAGGGAATGTGCATGGTAGAAACCAAGGCACATGCAAACAACGTGGCTAGAAACAAATTTTAGTAGAAAAAGTGACAAACATGCAATATAATACAATAAAAATAAGCAATAGCGCAAAAAAGATAGAATGCAAAAAATGAGTTGCATATATGGGACATCAATCATAATGTCATGAGGTAATCAGGGCCGAAGCAGCCAAAAGGAAACAAGCAATGATCAAAAATACATAGGGCATATCCGGTAAATAGTGGCATACAATAGAATATAGTAATAAGTAAAAATAATAAGATAACTATGGTGGCATATAGTCCTGTAAAGTAAATGTTGCACATGAAGCACCCGTTAGCATGTTAAACATATAAAATTATGTCAAGACGTGTATGTATCGATAGAATAAGTAGTGTGTTAGTAAAAATGGAAAGTATCATATAATGAAATGATACCACCTGTAATGTGTGAGAATAGTAAATTTATATTCCCCCAGGAGCCTCGGTGGGACCGAAAATGATATTGTGTTGAGCATCATTGCTACGTGTAAATAGATGTAGAGAGTTTACATTCACAACTAAAGACCAAGTCAACACACATGTGTACATAAAAAATATGATGACATACAATATATTTGTATAGCATGTGAAAACAATTGTACATGTAAGCATAAGTAAGAAAGAATAAATGCAACCAAAATATTCATCATGTTGTGAATGGGGAGATGTAATGATAAGAAGTGTGAATTTGATAGGAGTATCATTACCCCTAAGTCGATGTGTATGATATGGGATTCATTTTTTAAATACCCCTAAAAAATCAAGAATGAACCATAAACAAGAGTGCATCATCAAGAAATGGTTTGAAAGAGAGATACTAAAAAATAGATCATGAAGTGTAGAGAGGGAAATGTGAAGGTAAAGTTTATTTCAGATTTAGACCCTCAGAAGTTGAGTATAAACCATGGAAATATATTTTTTCTGAGGGTAATGAGTATGTTGTGTGAAGAGAAGCTATTAATATATATCATGAAGCATAAAGCGTAAGATGTGAGGTTCGTGGATGTAGTATTCCCTCAAAAATCAAGTGTGAACCTTATCATGAGATTACGTCATAGTGTAGTGATGATACAAAAGTGTATCAAGGGGTTTGTAATTATGCTTAGGAAATATTAAAAATTTAATTGCAGAGCGTCAAGAAAAATGAGATGATAGAAACATTTAATAAAAATGCGAGGGGGAGAAGATATGATTCCCTCAACTATGTACGCGATCTATAACTATGGAGGTATTGGAAATGTGTCCCATCTATCAACATAAGGAATAGTTTTCTTGAAAAAAGTTATTGGACGATGAAGTGGAGGTTTTGAAGGGTTCTTGAATGTCAGAATTTGAAAGAGGCCATCTAGATTTTTGTTGGTATTTCTTAATGATCAGCCATTTAGATTTTTTTTCTTATTTAGGATTGGTAACACAGTAAAATACTTGAGAGGAGTAGGTGATGGAGGACAAACCTTGAGAGGTGATTACTTATTGTGACTTGGTAATTTTATAGATGGCTTAATAGGAGGAGGGGGTTAGACTTATTTTGAGAGGAATATTATTAGGAGGTTCTTGAGTGACCAAAGAAGGAGCATTATAATTTATGGCATGATGCTAATTATACGTAGATGAATCGGATTTAGGAACCCAATGAGATTTAGAAATTGGAGATGAAGATGTAGCAACTTTTTGGGTAGAAAATGAAATAAGACCATAATGATTAAGGTAAATAACTTTTCATTTGAGATCATAACAATCATTTTCATTATATCCATTGATTCGATGATAATTGCAATATGGATGACCTTGATATTTTGCAAGCCGATAAGGAGGATATTAATGAGTATACAACAAGATGATGAATCGATGAGTGAGGAGATGAGGAAGAATACATTATTGATTAACATTTGAATCAAACTTGAGAGGTGTGGGTAGCTTCAAGAATTAGAGTTCACTGACATGAGCATATGTAGAAGATATAGAATTAGGATGAGGAGAATGAGATGTAGAAGGAGAACTAGCATGAACCTGAGAAACATCCTTGAGATTTTGAATTTCAGATTTAGGAGATGTAATCATTGATTTCATAGCTTGAATTTTGTCTTGAAATAAAGAATGAAAAACTTGAATTGATTCTAAGATGTGTTGATTGGATGGAGGTTCACAAAGGCTAGGGTCTTTAGAGAGACGATCGAAAATGACACTTACTTGAGAAGTTAGTGTATCATGAGGTAGATACATACTATCTAACACTTTTTTATGAACATATTTGCAAGGTTCATACATTTGAAGTAAATCATGTAAAGAAACTTTAGGAATGTTATAAGCCACGAGAGAATAAAAATGAAAATCCAAGAGTATTTGAATGTGGGTTCACCAAATGATTTAACAAAAATAGAATTTTGTAAAACCCTAGATATTGTAGATTCAAGTATCATAAAATAAATTCTCTAAAGTACAGATTTGAAACGAAATGAAATAGGAAAAAATAAATGTAATACCCTAAGTGAAAGAGAGGGAATAGAAGACTTATCTGATTTCACACTTGATCTTGAAGTATTCTAGACTAGAGAAATTATAATTAGGATGAGGAGACTATCATAATCAAAAGCAAAAAATCCTAGAATTGTCATATAAGAGTGGACTATGACGTCTAGAACAATATTGGGATGCTTAGTGCCCAGGGACCTCTACTAGGTGCTTATGACCAGGCAGGAGATCAGAATTTGGTTTTTCTTGTCTCACACAAGTTTTTCTAACCTTCACTTTTGGTAATGTGTATATCATTGGATAATCGTAGAGTTCACCTAAAACCTGAAAAGAGATTTCAATGTGTAAAACCATCAAACTACATCAAATCCTATAAATAAAATATGTAAATGGGGAGTTAGACTGACCTTGTTTATCACCTGAATGAGTGAACTTATGATCAAGAACTAAACTACATCTCAGAATCCATGTAGTTCTCATGCTTGTGTGTGATAATGATTCCCTAGGATTCCCTTGTGCAAGATGCATGCAATAGTGGGTGTTAACTAGATGTCCCAATGTAGATAGCTTTTATGGATGGAAAAATGAACTTCCCTTCCTATGCGTGTATGAAACAAATGCAGTCCATTTTCCCTTGAATGAAATCTAGATGAATGAATTTGATGCTCTTATATTCCTTTGGATGCAACCTTAGGTGATTATAATAGATGCTTAGATCTTAGACCTTTATTTTAGTCACATAACATTGTATTTATATGATTCCCTTATCTCAATTTTCTAATTAATAGCTAAAAGTTTGACCCATAAGAAAACAATATGCCTAAAAGATAAGAGAGGCCCAAAAGGAGTGAGTAATATATACATAGGTCGGGGGAACCTAGAGGGGACAAGGGCACCTAGGCATCGGTGTCCTAGCTAGAAACTAGTGTCCAGAGTCATAAATATAAATCAATAAAGTTCATACTAGGCTGTAGGGTGTGTAAGACCATAAAAAGACTAGAAATAAAGAAAATAGACCAAAGATAACTATCAATTATTAGTTTTATCACTTAGGAATCATATGAATGCACGCATGTGATTAATACATATAAATGAACCAAAGTGCATGATTTTATGTCTACAGAACAGCCACTAATTAAGAATTTGAGCATAATTTTTATGTCATAAACCTCTAAGGTTTGAATTTTTTCTCATACAGAAGTCTTCAGAAGACACGAGATTTGTAGATTCTCCATAACTACTTAGACCCAAATCCATTTAATGCAAAATAACTAAAGACCAAAATTCTAAGTTTAGTGAGACCTATTAGGAATTAGGATAATTCCCCCCATTAATTAACATTCCTTAAATTATTATTATTATGAACAAAAATTATTTCAATATGTGTATTGAATTTGTGTTTTTGGGCCCAAATTTTTTTTTGAAGAAAAATATAGTCTTGCCAAGTATTCCTTTTCTTAGTGCATAAGGAACTACTTTTTTGGCACATGCAAATTTTATTAAATTTTAATTTTTGATGACACGCCCCTTCACAGTCGTAAAGGAACCAAAACTCATGTGTAAAGAAGGTTTATAAGAAGACTATATGTTTACGTGTGGGGTTTTAGAAATATCTACAACGTTCATACACATGAAGGAAATAAGATACTTCCAAAAGGGTCTGCGCATAAGAACTATTAGAGATATCGATTTAAGAGGAATAACAAGAAATTTTATTATGTATTTTGAGCCATGTGCATGATAAGAGAAGATCGTTGACATGAAAAATAAGGAAGAGGTAGTTCACTAATGGAGAGAAGTCCCCAAGGAGCTAGAACTTTCATATTAGGCACAAGGATACAGAGTGGTTTCATTTAGTATTTCCATTTCCCTCTTGACTTATAGTATGGCTCAGGGATCCTATAACTAATGTTGAACTAACAAACATAAATAACCCATCAATATGTATACCCCTCGAAGGGTTAGTGTAAGGCATTGGTTGGTTGGTTTGGTTGTTGTGTTGGTTATGAAGGTTACTAAGAGTTGGTTGGTTCACTATTGAATTGAAATATTAATGTTAGAATCGGTTATACTTACTTAAGCATAAAATAATGATTTATGTATGAATTCTAAGAGACTATTTTGATTATATCTATTATAATGGATAACATTGAAGCAATATATTATTTTGAATGTAATGATCTTATGAATTTTTATGTGTATGTTGAGTAAGAAATGTTGGCTTGTGATTGTTAATTATTCATTGATATAAAAAGCACATTAATGACAAATTAGGATGCAGGAGAGCTAGATGGAGCTTGGAGTGAGTCTAAATATGTAGGACAGGGTATGACATGTGAACACCTGATGAAGACTTGAATTCTTGAGTTGTTAGTGAGTAGAAGTGGCACAATGGTGATGTGGTATCATGTAAGGATGAATAATTTTATGGTTGAGAAGGTATATGATGTGGAAACAAGGTTATAATGATGGACACATGGGTGCATAAATGGAATTGGCTTGACTATTTTAGCTCAACATACCTAATCCTTAGGCCTAATTAACAAGGTGACATGAAATGATGGATTGAAGGAAGGAGGATGATGGAAAATTATCGTAGAGAGATGAGAAACATGAATATATCATTTTAAGGTAGGTACATGATGAAAACAGGGGAAGTGACATAAGGTATGAAGTGAAACTAGCTCGATTTGGCCTATTTCAAGGACCTAGAATGGGTGTATGAAGCAAAAACATCTATGGTAGGCCAAGTAAAGCATGAGAAGAGTATAGAAACATTGTATATGTGTTATAATGGTGTTTTAATGTCATAATTCAACATTTGGAGGTATTTTTGGTGTCATTCTCATGATTCTCCTTGACCATAAACATGTTTAACATGCATAAATGAGATTGGTCAAGAAGGTATAGGTACATTTACAATGAACCAAGCCTTTGTACATGTGAAGAGACCTATCATAGTGATGTGGTCCAAATTTTAGGGGAAAATGAAGAATATTTTTGAGCTTATTATTTTTTTAAAAACACGTCACATTTCATCACCTTCCTCCAAAATAACCTAATATCACATTCTAAACAGGTGATCGATTTAACCCTAATTCAGTCACAAGAAACCCATTTTCCCCATCAAAATGACCCTCATTCACACACCCAAGGATTTAATTAACACCAATTAATTAAATCATCCCTTTACCCACTCACCAAAGCCACCTCACCTACCATCCCATCATTCCATTACCCCATTTACTCCTCCATCTCACCCTTCCACTACCCCACTTTCCCCGCCACCACACCATTCCACTCCCTACCTTTCCCATACCTTTCCCATACCCTTCTAGAAAGCCCTAATAGTGGCCACTCCACTCATAGGACCCTTCTTTGTCCTATTACCCATTCTAAGGTTGGAGGATGCATGTGCTCCGCCACTCACAAACTAAGTGGGGAAGGCATATTCCCCACTTTTCAAAAAAAAATTCCCCCCAACATAACCAGTGTCAGTTACAGTCTAACTGATGTCGGTCAGGTGGGACTGGCACTGATCACCTGCAAATACCCAGTCCCGCCTCTTTCTAAAGGGATGGAAATTTTTGGGTTGGTTCACATTTTAATGGTTGGTGATTTTTGGTTGGCCATTAATCAATCATCATAGCTGTCTGAAATTAGAAATTGGCACAAGCAACTAGTGGAAGAAACAAGGTCCTTGGAACTCCCACTAGAGACCATCATTGGACACACTCACAAAGATCTTGGTGAGAGCAGCCATTGAAAGAACTTAAACTAGAATGAGATCGAGTAAGGGCTCTCTAACCAACCAACTACCGTCGCAAACACTCACCATCTCTCTTCTCCAGCTGCACATGATTCTGCAAGCATTGGAATCCAAGTAGAACTCTCACTAGTATTTTCCTTACTTGTGTGTCTCTATTTTCTTCCTACCATTTCAATCACACCTATCCAACCTACACCTATACCCAGGACCCTTTCTCACCCCATTCCACTACATATCAACCCTTTGACTAGTTACAGAGTGCACCCCAATCCCCATTTCAAAACTATGACCCAAAATTAGTGATTGTTGTTAGTTAACCCTAACCGCTGTCGATTTGTCTTTACCTCCGTCAGTCACCCTGCCATCTATCAGCTACCCACCTTCTATCCAAATCCACCTAAAAACCACCCTCTAAAACCTCTTGGCTCTAACCTTGAGCCCACTCTTCACCAAAACTTCACCCAAATTCTCCCAACTCTTTATACCCAGTTGAGAGAACCCAAAAAAACCTTTGTTCTGACCCTCTGTCACTTCTACAGTGACCGATACTAATCAACCTTAACCTGCTTCGGTATACCATCAACTAGTGTCAGTCTCTGTGTCTACTAATAGACAACAGACCAGTAACCTACCCTTTACCCAAACAACCAAATACCCTACCCTACCTCAACCAGACCCTATCTGTGACCCACGGACTACCCAACCTACCCATAACCTGACCTGAACACCCTTTTACTGGCATGGTTTTAGTATTTAATTGAATCAACACTGATAGCACCTGAGGCACCCAAATCAGAATGCTAGAACTAGATTCCTTTTATTTACATGCTTTTGTCATTTAATATTAATTTATAAAATAGTGGATTGACAGCCTTCTAGGGAGCATCAAACTTCCCAGATCTAGCACACACTACATAGTCCACTGCATATACTATTTAACTCTCTCTTGTGGTCTTATTTTCTTATTTCAGGGTAGTCCTTCCTAGCTAAAAAGGGGTTCACACGATTGACCGAGATCATAAGTCAACACGCGTGCATTCCACTCATCAACCAAAAAACAGGTAAACCTCCTACACCCTTATCTATTTCAGTCTCCGATTGTATGCAAAAAGGATCAAAACATTTTGGCACACTCGGTGGGACCCATCCGGGGTTCCTTGCATTTCTTCATTCCTAGAAAAAGATTTTATGTATGTTTCCCTTTTTAAAAGGTTTTCACATTAATCTCCTTCTCTGGAATCTTATCCTTCTTCTATTGTCTAAAAGCAATCGTGTTTTGGTGCTTTAAAATGAACATTTCTTTCCTTTCATTGGTATCACATTAGTGAAAGAGAATCCCTTCTCCTTTTCGTCAGTTGTGACATCAAATATCATTTTTTTGATTTGGGTTTAAAACACTCACATTTCATTCTACTTTACTCCATTAGCTCACATTAAATGTGGGCAACTTATATGCTGGAGGTCATGACCAGCTGATGGTTGACAAATGAATCGTAGCAAAGCACTCTCTTTCTCTTTCTCTCTCTCCGAGTCTTACCAAACTACACAAAATTCAAAATACACACATTCTTAAACAACATATTACTTGGAAGAAGCTATAGGTGATCACATGATCGCAACACAGTAGGAACCCAGCTCACTACTTCTGTTGAGTCATACTTCAGAGGAAGGCCTGCCCCCACTATAACAAACCTGAAACCTCTACCTTTAAATCTCCTTCTTCGTAGGAATCCTTCCTCACCAAAAACTCTATTCTAAAGTTCATATGTCAGTCCTTCTAAATAGCGTAAGCTCAACACATTTAAAATCACTTATTAGGTAATGTCTTCTTTTAGCGTTTTGCTTGAAGTGTGTTTTGAGGTGTGAGAGTATGTTTTCTCCATTTTTGTTATCTTCTACCTTTTCGTGCTCCCCACTCAAAGTTGGTGTATTCTAATTTTTTTTTAGGGTGCAGAGGCTTCATTATATCATCTACCAATCTCTGGTTTGATCATTCTGTTGATTCAAATTTATCATAATACAATTTTGTACCCTTTTTTTCAAATATACACAGTAACCGGCATTGGTTTACTCCTCACCAGCATCGGTTATACCCTACCAGCATCGGTCTCTGTTCTTTTTGGATAACGTATCCAAAAGATCCCTCTCTCAGATTCTTTTCTATCATAGTTCTTGAAACATTCTAAACACTCTGTTTTCTGCCACAAAGCGGTCACAGGGCCTTCCCGCCTGATAATCTTCACTATGTTATCTCAATTTGATAAATTACTCTTATCTCTCAGTAATCGGCAGTGGTTAACCTAAACTGGCATCGGTCACCCCTAACTGGCATCATTCATCCTGTGTTGGTACTTAACTAACACATTTCCCCCAATCTACCTAGAAATATCCATTCTCTTCACCCCTACTGCTTTCTATATTACCTGTAGCATACAACATTACCTGATCTACACCCCTTCACATGGTGTTGACATGCAATCAAACCAACACACTTTTTTTCCACACTAGCCTTCAACCTCTTCCACCCAGCCCATCACCACCTTCCGTGCTATCCCCTATAGACCCCGGTTTCCCCACCGTTGTTGGTATGGACAACGCAGACTTTGCGCGGTTCTTAGATCAGAACCTTGCCACCTTGCAACACTATCTAGCCCAAGCATCCACTTGGGATTCTTCGGGCCAGCCTATCTATGGTATGCCCATGTCCATTCCTCCCGCTCTTGTACCTACCTCCATTTCGGTTGTTTCTAGCTCATCTCTCCCCATTTCTCCCTTATCACTGGTAGTGTCACAGCTCGACCCTACCACAATAGTATCCACCTCCTATACAAAATTTACCACAACTCTGACATCCTCACCCCTTATGACATCCAACATGCCCACCTTTGAGCTGTTAGTCCAAGTGGGCCCATGCCATCCACTACCTACATACCTGTTCCATCTCAACCCCCGCCAGTATCAGCACACTATACCCCCCTTCAAAGTCTAGTCCTATTTATCCCCCAATCGCTTCCTCCCATAGTTACTAGGGTGGTCACCCCGACCCTTCCTGTATATGCCCATTTTCAACCACCACCAGTAGCTTCTACTTATTATTCAACATATTACCCTTCCTCATCCTTCTCCTCGCACATGCCTCCAAAATTTGTATACATGGATCCTTCACATAACGTGATGCCTTTTACCTCGTATTCTTCATACCTTCTTCCCCATCCTTTGGGAAGTCAACATCCATCTCAACCTACTCCTGATCTTATTAAAATGATGATGGATAAGATGCAAATGCTAGAGGCATCTCTTGCCAGTTCACGTACATCTCTAACCTACAAGGATATTTGTAATGAGCCTATTCACTTCTCTATCACTATTCATCCATACCCCCAACACTGGGAAATGCCAAAATTCAATTGATTCAACAGCAAGGAATACCCACAACAACATCTGAGGTCTTTTAGACACATGTGTTATCTTATTGCTCATGATGACGTGTTGCTCTTGTGAACATTTCCCATGTCCCTCAATAGACATGCTCTCAATTGGTATAGTTCTCTACCCAAGCACTCTATCTTCTCCTTCAACCAGGTGGCCCAAACCTTCCTGGATCATTTCTCCATCAATGTGGTCAAGAAAGTCACCATGACCAGCTTGTATACCACGCTTCAATACGATGACGAGTCGATCATAGAATTTTTGGCTCGTTGGCGTGACCTTGTCAATCAACTCACATTCCCCCTACCGCAGATTGAGATAATAGTCCTCGTCACATCTCATCCACCCTACAAATAAAAACATTTCGTACATTTGATGAGGCATTCAACATGGCTTAAAAACTCAAAATATGAGCCCTCAAAGAGAAAAGGATTCAGTTACGCAACAAATGCACTCCTTTTAAACCAAATGAACCCACCTCTACTTCTAAAACACCCCCAACTGCCCCTCTCAACCCTCCTAGAGCCAAAGGCTCTACCCACATGGTGGTCCTCAAGGTCGGCACGCCTCACCCATCCAACCTACCAAATCCTCCACCTAACCTCTCGCCAATATAAACATTCCTCTTAAAAAATGAACAAAATAAATATACCCCTATCGCTGAACCTTATCCTGTTGTTCTAGAAAAACTCCTGAATGTAGGGGCTATCACTCTTCCAGCTATCAAACCACACCCTGGCTTTGATATTTCCTGATTAATAACTTATGGTATAGAGAAAATGAAATCTGCGACTACTATCATATCCAAGGGCACAACACCAACAACTGCATCACCTTCAAAACCATTGTCCAAGAAATGTTAGATAGAGGAGATCTCATTTAGGAAAACCTCAACGAACCTACAAACCAAATCCTGCACATCTTCCAAAAACCATTTTCTAATCATACCCCCCACCCAACACAACCAATCTTACATTGACAGTGACAATACCTGGGAGGTTCATGTCATCTTTGATGTCTTACCCATACCGCTTGCACTGTACCCTCCAACCACACCTACAGAAGACCCTCTCGAATATACACCTTTACCCATACTAACATCTTCACCCTCATTACCATTACCACCAGAAGTTAATCTAGTGAAAATAGATACATCTTCCTCATATGCTATATGTACCATACCTGGCCCTGTCTTAGACCCCCTACCCTCATATTTGACGAATTGTTGTCGACACCTACTTCTATGCTCATAGAGGAGTCGAAAGTACCTTCCCCTTCCCCCACCTCACCACACATCGAGGATGGTCGTTCTTCATCTACCTTACCCACACTTCACCACAAAGAAGATCCCCTTCTGATAAAAATCGACATGCTACCCTCTCCTACAACACCAAGCGATCTCTTCTCCTCTGTCCTTCCTACAGAATCAGATGTAGAAGGCTTCCCTGTTTCATAGATAACCATTCCATTTATGGTGATTACCACAAAGTCTACCCTCATCCCCTTCCTCTCTTCATTACCTTATTCGATGGCCTATCCAAAGTATGTTGATCATTCATTACTTCAGGAACATCTTCACATCCCCGTCTCCACACAGATGTAGACCTTACCTACCGATTCACCCACTATTTATCCTACAATAGTGGAAACATCCACAACTATCCCACCCATAGAGGTGATTGCAACACCTCCCACATTACCTTTGACCATCCACATACCTTCCTCATCTCCATCCTCTACGTCATCACTTCCCAACCCCTCATCAACCTCCACCATCTCTTGTATACTCAGGGTGCGACCTACATCGAACCTTACACATCCAACAATCAAGCTTGATTTAACCACCTCCTCTCACCCCCTAGCCAACATTCCACCTCTACCAAAACTGAAACACCAACCATCTCTGATGTCAGTACTAGCATCACCTACCACCTCTTCATCACCTTCACCACTACCATCTCTCTTAGGCCCTCATCCGTTAACCCTGCTAACCAAATTGACTATGCACAGTATAGCCCAAAGTCAAAAACCTCCTCATTTACCACCACCTCTCCTTCTACCCAACCCTGTGAAGTTTCCTTTACCTACTAGGTGACATCGACCCCCACTACCCTCTATTTCCCTTACCCCCACAATGTCACCCCTCTCACCTTGGATAACCCATTGTCTCTCGCCTTCAGTATGACCCTGTTCATCCCATAACTATTTGGCATTACTGACCACCTCACCTCCCAAAGTGACACCTAAACCCAAAACCAAATCCTTCACTACACCCTTACCTAACCAAGTGTGGCCCACACCCCAACCCAAACCTAAACATACCCAATCTACCTAGATCACCCCCGTACCGTGATCAGCTCCACCCGCTTCTAAATCACTCCCAAGTTCCTCACCCAAGACCATACCTACCGCACAATGCGACCCAATGGCAAGATCCTATGTGACTATCTTGGCTAACCTACTCACCTCTTCCCACATCACCTTACCACCCATCCAACCCTATGACCCACTCAAACAAAAACATGCTAAATAAATCCACAAACTACCTTCTGAAACCCAAAACATGCTAAATGAATCCACCATCAACATCAAAATCCACACATTAGATGACCCCCATGTTCTAGAGATAGGCCAATCTTTGGACTTCGTTGAACAAGAAGCATACACCTCTTTCCTTTGTGACCATAGAAATGCTTTTTCTTGGTTGTACCCCGATATGCCCAGTATTGACCCAAATATCATGGTCCACAACATCCTCACCTTACCTTATGCTAAACCCGTAAAACAAAAGCTATGAAAAATGCACCCACACATTTCCCTTCTCATCAAATAATAGCTCCATTGCCTCCTCTTTGTCTCCTTCACTATACCAATCAACTACCCACAATGGATTTCCAACATCATTCCTATTACCAAAGCAACGAGGGGACTCCGCATGTGCACTGCCTTCTAGGACCTCAACCTAGCTTGTCCTAAGGATGATTTTCCTCTACCCTATATCAACCAATTGGTTGACCCCACCAATGGACATGAAATGCTATCTCTCATGGATGGGTTCTTATGTTATAATCAAATCTTACTCACCCTCGAGGATTAACACAAAACCACCTTCATTACCCCTTGGGGGACCTTTTACTATCACATCATGCCCTTCAGACTGAAGAACACAGGAGCCACCTACCAACGAGCCATGACCTATATCTTCCATGACATCATGCATCACATCTTGGAAGACTACGTCGATGAACTTTTGGGAAAATCCAAAAGTTGTGCCAAACATTTACCCATCCTTAAAATCATCTTTGAACGTCTCATCCAATATTGCATGTGCCTTCAACCTAATAAATGTGTCTTCGCCATCCTATCAAGTAAACTCTAGGGCCTCATTATTTCCTTGCAAGGCATTGAAGTTGACTCGGCCAAAATCAAGGCCATCCTCAAGATGCCTCCACCCACTAACCTCTACCAACTTCATAGTTTGCAAGGAAAACTGTAATCTATTCATCGCTTCATTTCCCAATTATCAGATCATTGTGAACCCTTTCACCACCTCCTTAAAAAGGATATCACCTTCCATTGGAATGTAGACTTTCATAAAGCTTTTGAAACCTATAAATCGTATCTATTACAGCCACCCATGCTTAGCCCTCCTAAAGATGACCAACCATTCTACCTTTACATTTCTGCCACCGACCATTCCTTGGGTGCTATGCTTGCTCATCACGACGAAAAACATAGGGAACAAATAGTATACTATATTAGTCATACCCTTGTAGAATACGAGACTAGGTATACACATGCTGAAAAGTTCTGCCTTGCTTTAGTCTTTATGGCCACCAAACTTCGTCACTACCTACTCAACCACACTACCTTCTTCATCACCAACCCTGACCCCTTGTATTACATGTACTCTAAACCATTCCAAAACCAACGCATTTCACGATGGCTCATGCTACTTGCTGATCTGGATATCACCTTTGTTCACCAAAAATCAATCAAGGGTCAGACTATCGCCGATCAACTAGTTGATGCCCCACTATCTGACCACCAACCCAGCAACTTTTAATTCCCTGATCAATCCATCACTACCCTTTCCCTCGATGAACCTATTGAGGAACATCTACAATATCAACTGACCCTATTCTTTGACGGATCTAAGTGTCAACATGGGGGCGGAGTAGGAATCATCCTCATTCCATATGACAATGAACACATACCCCTTTCTTTCAAACTTGACTTCAAGTGTACCAACAACATCACCGAATATGAAGCTCTTGTACTAGGTCTCCAAACTGCCCAAACCCTAGATGTTAAATCCATTAATATCTTCGGTGATTCTCAATTGGTAGTAAATCAGATTAATGGATTATACTAATGTCACAATGAGGAATTACAGTGGTATAGACACCATGTAGACCTCTTGTTAACCACCTTCACCCACTACAAACTCCAAACCATTCCCCACTCTATGAACATGTTTGCGGATACTATGTCTTGCCTCAACTCACAAATTCCCTCATCACCTACCGATTCACAAATATTTATCATTATTCGAAGGTTGCAATCACCCTCCTACCTCTCTCACGTAGCCAACCTCATTGAGAAACCTACCACCAACCCCTCTGATCTTGGGTACCAACAATATTCTGACTACCTCTCCCTCTCCATCCTTCCTCTGGATCTTACCCATAATGGCCAACGCGCCTTCCTCCAAAAGGTCTCTCGCTATGTCATATTGGGAGGTCTCCTCTACAAATGTGGCTTCGACAGAATCCTACTCTGATGCCTCACTATCTCTGAAATACCCTATACCATCAAATAAATACACGACGGCATCTGTGGGGTTCACATTAGTGGCCTAGCTATCACCAAACATATCCTACACCTTGGCTATTATTGGCCTACCCTTAACCATGATTGTTGTGACTATGTCAAACGATGTGTGAAATTTCAACAACACTCAAACCTCCATCACACCCTAGGTCATGCCTTATAGGTTGCAAGATACCTCTAGCCCTACTCTCAATGGGGCCTTGATCTCATCGGTGAGATCAACCCTCATTCTTCCCAATGCTACCAATGGATCATAACCACTACTGAATACTACACCAAATGGGTAGAATCCATTACCCTCATCTCTACCAAAGATGAGGAGATTTGTGAGTTCATTAACCATCATATTATCTATTGCTTTGGTGTTCCTCATCGCCTTATCACTGATAATGGAAAACAATTCAAAAATAAAACCCTCCATAAACTCTATGATACCTTCAACATTCAACTCAATTTTTCTTCACCTTATTACCCGCAAACCAACGGCCAAGCTGAATCAACCAAAAAAACCCTAAACAAAATCCTCATGAAAGTGGTCAATGATACTGGGAAGGATTGGCATACGCACATTCCTTTTGCCCTCTGGGCATACCGCACTAGTATTCACACATCGACTGCTGCTACACCTTTCTCTCTGGTCTACGGTACCGAGGTTGTCTTGCCTCTCAAAGTCCAGATCCCATCTCTCTGCATATCACTCAAAGACATGTTCATCAATGACAAATTTCACCAGGATTGTTTGGCACAACTAGAGTTTTTAGATGAATGACGTCTTCATGCTTTAGATCACCTCCAAATATACCAAAAATGCATCAAATGTGCTTATGACAAGTGCATTTACCCTCGCACCTTCCAAGTTCAAGATCTTGTCTTGAAGTAAAATCAACATGTCACAAAATCTGAGAAACATATACAGGGTAAATTTTCTCCTAATTGGCTTGGACCCTATATCATTACCCATACCTATGGATCAGGTTCTTATCGTTTATCTTCACTCAATGGTAAACCCAAACCTGAACCCCTTAAAATCTTACATCTTCAACCATTCTACCATTGAACCAAGTGCATCATCACCCATTAACTATTATCAATGTGTCTCGTGTGCACCTACTCCTCTTATCATCACCTCACATATCTACAATTAAACAAAAATCATGTGACTACCCATCAGTTTTTCAACCTTGTCTTCAATATGAGTACCAAAGCTCTACTCATGGCATGATTCTCATGGATACTTTTCATCCCATTGAGGATGGAATCCCATGGTCGTATACCATTCATCCTCTACTTCACAAAAATCCAACTTCACCTCCACAGCCACCCCACCTTTTGATCTACGTTGTTCGTATTCCTCTATAGCCTTGTCCATGGCTTAATTGGTAAAACAAATTCACCTATCACAAATGGGATCACCCTCCTTGAGTCAAACTTCCAAACATAAATATGAATCCCTCAAAAGGACATCTAACATTTATATCTAGCTACCATAAATAGACTTCTCCCTCGAAGGGAAGCTATATTGCACTAGTCATACTCTACTTAGTAAAAAAAAATACTAGACCCCTATCGAAGCTTCCCGCATCGATCAACTTCACAAAGACCTCAAGGATATTATCTAATCATCCCACATAGACTTCCTACATTGATCATTCTATCCTTTAAACATAATACACCCTTCTTGCCATGAACTCGCCTATTTGGGATATTGGCCATCTTATACAAAAGGTGTTTTATTCCCCTTCACGTTTCCAACCTTTCACCATATCACCCTCTTCCCACATTATCCTAATATTTCCTACCTACCACGGGATGATGTCATGAGTACGATCTGTCATGATCCTGCACATTGCTTCACCTTTGGAACCATCCAACCTACAAGGTCTTTTAGGGACTTGGGGTTCCTCACACCTATCCCTTGGTTTGCGCATCGATGGTCCTTTCCAATCCAGCTACATCATCAACCCTGTTACAGTTCCTTACTTTCTGAACTATTGACCTTCTGTAAACCAAAACCCTTATTTCAGTTCAGCACCACCTACCTCTCACCCACATCGACCCCCACCTATCAATCTCTATTTCACATCACACCTCACCTCCATCACCCTACCCACGTGCACTCATACCTTTGATCTCTCACCCTACCTATCTACCCACACCCATTCACCCTACTTACCTACCCATACACATTAACCATACCTTCTCACATGTACCCATTGACCCTACCTATCTACCCATACCCGATGACCCTACCTACTCACCCGTACCTTCTTACCTATACCCATTGACCCGTACCTACTCACCCATACCCATCAACCCCACCTATCTACCCATACCCATGACCCCTACCAATGACCCATACCTGTGACCCAATGACCCATACCTACTCAACCATACCCTTGACCCTTACCCATTTACCCTTACCTATGTGCCCATGAACATAGCCTATCTCCACCCAACCGGCCCTTATCAATTCCTTTTACTTTTCCTCCCTAGTTTAAGGGAGAACTACATCGGTCTGAGGCTCCTTTTCACTGGGGCTATGTAGGAAGAACTCTAAGGGCATGGGACCCTTTGAGGTTAGCTTGACCATCTTCATCACCTTCTTCACCTTTTCCATTCGCAACCATTCACCTCTTGCCATTCGCTATTTGTTCCAGTCACATCCTACTCTAGTTAGTTTCCAATTTATCATTAAATAAGGAAAAATTAATACATTCATTTTTACCACATTCCTTTCATCACATTTACCACGAATCTACATTACATGAAATCATACCAACATGATCAATGTTACCATACATATCACAGATTAAACCAAAACATATGCATTCATCATCATTTATTTTCCATCATATCAAATACCTGAGAAATCAACTCAACTATGCCTATGACCTGACTTGACTCAACCATGCCTATGACCTGACTCCATCATGCCTAACACCAACCTGACTCAACCATGCCTATGACCTAACTCCATCATGCCTAACACCAACCTGAATCAACCATGCCTATGACCTGACTCCATCATGCCTAACACTCAGCCACCTGACTCCATCATGCCTAACAATTACCTGACTCCACCATGCCTAAGAAACCTATCATTCATCTATCTATACATCATAATCACAGTCTATCAACATCAAATAATCCATCTCATCATATAAATTTGTATGTCGATACCATATACACTACTATCAAATAAAGTGTATCTCAAAATCTCATATACAGCCTCACCATCTTTGGTACGGCATGCCGATATATGATAAAAAATACAAAACCCTCATACATCCTCACTCTCTTTGGCATGTAGGCTAGTATATATCAAAAATCAAAACTACATCAAAATCGAAGGACCTATATCAGGCATCATCCTACTAGACATCCTCCATCTCAGTCTCTCCGGTCTCCTCCTCCTATCTGGCTCCTATTCAGTGACCTACTAACATCTCCCCACCCATCATGGGTAGTGGCTGGGTCCCTACTGGTACATCACTTGGGGCTAGCCTCCATGAACTGGTGGCCTCACCTTGACCCTATCTTGAGGCTCGATGGCCCCCTCTGCTCTCCACGCTATGAGTGTGTGATCTAGTCCTCTCAATCGAGGCCTGCTATGCCCTATACTCTGTATATGATAGACAATCTATCCCAGCCACAGTCATTTGGTCTTGATAGTACTTGGCCTCATCTCTCACCTCCTGCAACTTGGATATGGGTATTGTCTGTGGTGGCCCCATCAGCCTCTTACCCTATACCTGCCCTATGGGACCCTGTCCCACCCCTTCATGTGAACTAGGACCCTATCTCGGTGCCTATGGTGGTGTCATCAGCCTCTACCCCTGTGCCTATATCTAGGCTTGTAAGGCCCCAATCTGTGCCTGTGCCATGGCTAATTGGCCCTGCAGCCCTATAACCTGTGCCTGTAGGGAAGCCACCTGACCATCATCACCATCTCCATCTCCACACTGGGCCATCTAGGCCTGAAGACTGGCCACCTGTGGATGCAACTCGGCCACCTCCACCTTTGAACTAGATAACTACCCCTGCACCATCCCCAATTGGGTAATCAAGGTTGCCACATGTCCCTGTAAGCCATCTCTCTGCATCGTGATAGTGGCTGAATCAGGTTGCCCTAGCCTAGGTGGTACTACTCGTAAATGAGCCACCCACCACTGTCTGTATCTGTCTGCCACTCTGGCATCATCGATCTGTCGGTCTATCACCTACTCCTCCTATCATGTTGGTACTGTCATCTGTGGTAGAGGTAATGGCCTCTCCACGTTGTCTCTTTTGTACTGTGGGAAGGGTAGAGGCATATCCTAAGTAACCCAAACTACCATCTAACCTTGTCAATAGGGATCATCTCATGCTCTCCGGAATGACACCTCTCTATCCATCTAAGAAGATGAAGGCCAGCTAACTCCTCATCCATCTGCCAGTATGAGGGATAACCCACATATAGTATCCATATATTGTCCACCCCATCCATCCAATAGCCACCAGTAATACACTACATCATGTGTAGCCCTGTCTGATCACTGCTCTCCAATAACATGCACCCATCACCTATAACCCACCAGCATAAAACTAGACTCAAATGCATCTTCTCAGGGCATACCCACTAGATGCACACAGACAATGTGCTCATAAGGCCAGCAGTGAAGAACAAATGTACATCATAGGTTGAACCTATGGAGCTTGCTTATACGCCCATAGATCTCTGTACAACTGCACCAGGAATGTTAGCACCCAAAAGAAGTGAGTCTTTTCCATCATCATGTCATGTAATACTCCCATTAGTGATCATGAGAACCTCCCAGCCTCTACATCTGGTAGTGTGAAACAACACACTGCCTCCATCAATAATACTACTAGTTGTGTCTCCTGTGGACGGGATAGGTACATGTCACTATAACTCAGGATGGCACTATGAGAATTCATCTCCACTAGTCCCTCACAAAAGACTGTCAGCATCAACTCATCTAAATCCTATGAGGATATTGAATATACTTGTGTCCCCAGTATCGGTAACCACATGATCCTAAACATGTCCTCCAATGTGACTGCCATCTTACCTGTTGGTAGGTGGAATGTGTTGGTCACCGAATCCCATCTATCGATGAGGGCAACCATCAGACTCAACTACCAGATTGCACGTTGATAGCGTCAGACCCCAATCAGGCCCACCTCCTCCACATGCCATAAATCCTCAGTTATCGCCATGCCTTGAACTGTCACAAGCAAGGGTGGCACCCTGTCTCTCATCTGCACATGATCTCTCCCCTGCATCCAACACAAACATCACATTAATTTATCTTCATCATACCCACAATTACCTTCGACACCTCACCTATACCTACTTCCCCACCTCTTTCTTTCTTTCCAACCTACCTTCATATCACATTTCTATCTACCCACCCCTACCCTCACCCACTATCATCTACCCATACCCATTTCACCCCCTGCCTATGTTATATTTTACACCAAAACACCTTATTTTCCCCTTACCTATCTCACCCACTCGACCTGGGGTCCTCTTGGCCCCTTTTTCCCCAAAAAGTGACTGGTACCAATTATCTCTAACCGACCTCAGTCACCCCTAAAATGGCATCGGTCACCTATTTCATGATCAATACTGGTTATACCCCATTGACATTAGTTAAACCCCAACCGATGCCGATCACTGTCACAGCAAAAACTATGACAACCCCAACCCTCCTTTTTAAAAAAACTCTCTAAAATCTCCCTTCTACCCACCCATTCTCACCTAAAACTCTTATAAACCCCATCCCACCCCTCATTCACCCACATACCTCACTCTCTTTTCCTATTCAACCCAATTTACCCTCCCACAATTCAAAATTCATTTTCCCCCCAAAAACCTGATTTTTCAAAACCAAACCTCTCACCTAATCTACCTCACAAAACACAGACAGGGTTTGATGCTTACCTCATCACACTGTCATTATCATGGTGGCACATCTGGCCGCTACACCAGTGGTCCACCCAATCCCTCTCTAGCCTCTGCCATCACCAATCAATCACCTTGCCTCCAACCAACCGAATCAACCAATATGATGATCTCGTGGACCCGCCCCCAACTACCAATCACCCACTCTATGGCTCACCAACTCAGCTCTCCGCACCGTTCAGATGTTTTCACACTTTCTCTCTCTCTCTCTCTCTCATGTCATTTTCTTCTATTTCACACAGGACAAATGATTCTGAAAAATGTGGAAATTTTATTTTTATAAAAAACCCTACCTAACTGATGTCAGTTTTAACTTAATCATCATTAGACAAGTGCCCTAGCTTACCGTGGTCGATTTCCCTAGACCGGCACTGGTTAACCTCGACCAGAGTTGGTTACCCTTATTTACCACATTGCCACAAATTTCACCCTATCACCCTGCCCACCACCTTTTTTTACCTCACCCAAATCTTACCTTGACCATTCACCTTACCCTCCTCACATCATCATTCATCACTCACTCTGACCACTGGTTGGGGAATATTTCTACCTCTCCTATGGCTTTACCTATGCTGTACCCATTTACCCATACCTGCCCCATTGGGGTGACCATCAACCTTACACACTCGCTCTACCCTGTGATGTTGTTATCACATTGTTAGCCTACCAACCTTACCTTGCCTTCAGTCGTGACCTTTACACAAACAAACCTTGACCCTTTGGATGTACCAAAACCACCCTATGCATTCCTACATCTTACCTCATTGAGTGCCTAGACCGTATCCTTTACCCTAGATACCAGACCTCAACAACCCATGTTTGGATAACCCGATTGACCTTGGACGATGTAGAGTTCGAACGCTCTTCACCATGGTACCATGTTGCAATCTTTGTGTATGTGTACGGTTTATTGACACTACCCTACCCACACCTACCTACCCCACCCGTTGATTATGTGGATATTCTCATGTCCTCACTTGTTGCATCTTGTGATGATGGAACCTATTTTTCTTAGCCTTATGACCTTACCTTACCTATGGCCGTGACCCTTTACCAAACAAACCTTGACCTTTTGGATGTACCAGAACCACCCTATGTATTCCTACATCTTACCTCATTGAGTTCCTGAGCCGTATCCTTTACCCTGGATATCAGACCTCAATAACCCTTGTTTGGATGACCATTGCGACCTTAGCTGACATAAATTTCTTATGTTGAGCAACCCTTATACCTCATTGCATTTTACAACATGTGTGTACATTGGAATTCTCTACCTACTCACCTACCCTCCCTCTCATCATCTCCATACCCACACACTTCATCTCGTTCACACCTCTCACCGTACTTTCTCAAACCACCCACCGACTCTCTCTATTATTCATTGTCGGTGCCCAATTTGAGGGGGGGATCACTCATGCCCCTAGTTGGGGCACCCAACATCCACCTTCTCACCATACATTCACATGGGGAAAAACCAACCTTTGTTTTTGTCATGCCGCCTAGCACTACATGCTGCCCAACAAAAAGGGGTAAAATGTAAACACCAAAAACACGTCACATTTCATCACCTTCATCCAAAATAACCTAATAACCACATTCTACATGAACGATCAATTCAACCCTAATTAGGTCACTTGTAACCCATTTTTCCCATCACAATGACCCTCATTCACACACCCAAGGATTTAATTAACACCAATTAATTAAATCCTCCCTTTACCCACTCAACAAAGCTACCTCACCTACCACCTCATCATTCCATTACCCCACTTGCTCCTCCACCTCACCCTTCTACTACCCCACTTGCCCCACCACCTCACCATTCCACTCCCTACCTTGCCCATACCCTTCTAGAAAGCCCTAATAGTGGCCACTCCACTCATAGGACCCTTCTTTTTCCTATTACCAATTCTAAGGGTGGAGGATGCATGTGCTCCACAACTCACAAAATAAGTGGGGAAGGCATATTCCCCACTTTTCAAAAAACAATTCCCCACGACATAACCAGTGTCAGTTAGAGTCTAACTGATGTCGGTTAGGTGGGACTGGCACCGGTCGCCTGTAAATTCCCAGTCCTACCTCTTTCCAAAGGGATGGACATTTTTGGGTTGGTTCACATTTTCATGGTTGGTGATTTTTTGTTGGCCATTGATCAATCATCATCGCTATCTGAAACTTGACATTTGTACAAGCAACTGGTGGAAGCAACAAGGTCTTTGGAACTCTCAGCAGATGCAGATACAATCATTGGAGTGCACTCACAAAGATCTTGGTGAGAGCAGCCATTAAAAGAAATTAAACCAGAATGAGATCGAGTAAGGGTTCTCTAACCAACTAACTACCATCACCAACACTCACCATCTCTCTTCTCCAGCTACTCATGATTCTGCAAGCATTGGAATCTAAGTAGAAATCTCACTGGTATTTTCCTTACTTGTGTGTCTCTATTTTCTTCCTACCATTTCAATCTCACCTATCCAACCTACACCTACACCCTAGACCCTCTCTCACCCCATTCTGCTCCCTATCAACCCTCTGACTAGGTAAAAATTGCACCCCAACCCCCATTTCCAAACTCTAACCAAAAACCAATGACCATTTCCGGTCAACCCTAACCGCGGTTGGTCTTTCCTTACCGCCGTCAGTCACCCTGTCATCTGTTAACTACCCACCTTCTATCCAAATCTACCTAAAAACCACCCTCTAAAACCTCTTGGCTTTGACCTTAAGCCCACCCTTCACCCAAACTTCACCCACATTCTCCCAACTCTCTGCACCCACCTAAGAGAACCCAAAAACACCTATGTTCTGATCCTCTGTCACTTCTACAGTGACCAATACCAGTCAACCTTAACCGGAATTGGTCTACCATCAACCGGCATTGGTCTCTATGTCTACTAACAGGAAACAGAACAGCAACCTACCCCTTTACCCAAACAACCAAATACCCTACCCTACCTCAACAAGACCCTGTCTGTGACCCACGGACTACCCAACCTACCCAGAACCCAACCCGAAACACCCTTTTATTGGCATGGTTTTAGTATTTAATTGAATCGATGTAGATAGCACCTGAGGTACCCAAATCATAATGCTAGCACTAGATTCCTTTTATTTACATGCATTTTCATTTAATATTAATTTATAAAACAGTGGATTGACAACCTTCCAGGGAGTATCACACTTCTCAAATCTAGCACACGCTAGGCAGTCCACTGCATAAATTGTTTAACTCTCTCTTGTGGTCTTGTTTTCTTATTTCAGGGTAGTCCTTCCCAGCCAAAAATGAGTTCACACGATCCACCAAGATTGGAAGTCAACACGTACGCATTCCACCCATCAACCAGACAACAGGTAAACCTCCTACACCCTTATCTATTTCAGTCTTCGATTTTAAGAAAAAAGGATCAAAACACTTTGAGCTTAACACTCAGCCTGAGTGGACCTTTAAAAACAAGCTTGTGTGATCTTATTGATCTGAGATGAAGCAATACATGGACCTTGTAATTTTAGCAAGACATAGAGCTTTCCAAAAATGATACTTTGGAATCTTTAATAAGTGTTCAAGTGCATGATCAAACCAACTTTGTAGAGGAAAATTTTCTGATTTTAAGGGTCTTTTTGTTGTTTTCTCAAATCAGTATATTCTTCTTTGAAAACTAATGATAGAGTTAAGAATTGTATCTAAAGTTGACATAGAGACCACTCACCACACCTTCCAATATTTTAAAATATTTGAGAACTCATTTACTTTTGGCTATGTAAGCTCATATATAAATGATATCTAAGTTCTCCTTGACTATGCAAACAAAGGTGTGAAGGATAGATGAAAAGAAGGATTCATGATTTGTTCTATGAATCTCCAATCCCATGGTGAATAATTATATCTCTTTTAGATGCATTTATCTTGGATTTTGTGTATGACATAAGATATAGATGTATGTTCTACAGTTATATTTATAAATTATTTTTTTGAAGGACCTAGATCTTTATATACACGAGTTCTCAAATGAAGTTTGAAGGTAAAATGGTGAGGTATGAAGCATGTAAATATTTTAAAGATAAAAATTGAGAGTCTTATAATGTGCATGCATTCATACCACACTTGGCATCAAGTTTCTTAGCTACAAGGAAAACCTCCTACATTAGAGAATAGGGAAAAAGGGGCAAAATAGTTATAAATCAGATCTTCAGGTGCTAGAAGGAATATTTATATATGCATTCAGATGGTCAGTTAGGTCAGATCATTCATTTGATCATCATTTTTTCAAGAGTATATTGATAGATATTGTAAATATTTGTACATGAAACTTACAACATTTTAAGTTTTAATGATTGCAAGAGGACAATTTATTTAGGTGATGTAATATCCCTTCCTTATTCAAGTTGAAGGATTAGAAGTTGAAGAGTTATTTTTAGGATTTGAAGTGAAAAGAGTGTTATAGGATGTCTTTCTTGATACATACACTTTATTTGTACATGACAATTGTTGTTTAAATTGGGAGCTTATAATGTATAAATACCAATACAAATAGGTGAAGGGGTATGAAGGAGTGGACATAAAACTAAATTGTTGATAGATATACTACTGAAGGTGGATGAAATGATGAAAAACAAATTAAATTAAAAGGTTTATATGATTCATTTTCATGACTAAAATTTTTGGAGCAATATGTGTACTTGAAAGAGGAGAATTTTGAATGTGAGAGAAGCATGAAAAATGTGTGTGTGAGAGAGAGAAAGATAGCGTTGTATGAAAATGTTTGCAGTAGAGTGAGAAGATAGATGAGACAATTTAGAGATCACAATTTTTGTATTAAGACAAAAAAATAAGAGTGATCAAAACTTTATGGAAGACTAAGTGGTGGCTTAGAAAATAGGTATTTGAATCTTCCTTTTAATTTTTAACTTACAAAATAATCAGGTAGATGCTTGATTTGAGTTTTTGGAGTTGTTGCTTACAAGAAAGTAGTGGCTTGCAGAAGGTCAAGTGGTAGCTTGACTAAATTTTGTTGTTGTAGCTTCAAGTTCAGTGGATGTTTAACAGTTAAAATCTTTGTGACATTTATAGAACAATAATTTCTAAGCTATTGCATTTATTTTAGTGGTTTTTTCTCCCTTGAAGGTTTTCCCACATTAAAATTTGTGTTCATCTATGTTTTATTACTTTATGCTCATGTTTAAATGTTATTAGTATCTCATGGTTATTAATGATCTAGATTGAATTATTTACTAAGATTGTGAAGTGTTTTCAAATTTTTAAGTAGCACTTATTCACCCCCCTCGATTCCTATATTTTCAAACAATTGGTATCAGATCCTAGTCCTCTTGGATCAAGTTTAATAGCTTAGAGAATAACCTTGAAGAAAAAACAAGGGTACATTAGCTGAAGTAGTTCTAAAAAGGAAGTATGAGATTGCTCGGTCCCTTATTGATGGATTTAATAAGGAAATCAATCATATGGATGGTCATCATGGAAAATCCCTCAAAGATATGGAAGCCATTGTTTAAAGTGTGACAAAAACCCTTAAGGATAAAGAATATTATTTCCTTAAACAGGAAGAAGAATGGAGAATGTTGAAGGCTTAATTAGAAGATGCAAAAATAGACTAAAGATGTATGGAAAGCTTGAAAAGAGATCTAAAATTATTGGTGGAATTTTGGAAATCCAAAGAGCATCATGTGTAACATTCCCATTTTAAGACTTTAGAAACAAGGAATTTTTTATTATTACATGATTAATGTTCTCTATTCTAAATACATAATTTAGAACACACATTTCATAACAATCATTATTATAATAGATAACCATATATAGCTGTAATGACTCGGTGAGAAATCGATCTATTCATTCCATGACTCAGTGAACTACCGATCCATTCATGTGTAACATTGAGTTTTGAGTATTCTACTAAATACTCCATATTCTTGGTTCCCTTACCCTATTCTGGGTTCTAAGTGATCTATCCAAGGAACCTAATTGAATATTTGTTACCAATATTCATCGGCATCACGATCCTTAGACTAGGTGACATAGGACAACGCAATCAGTAGGTTGTGATACTTTGGCCAAATATTTCTAATATATTGTTCATATTACTTATTCCTTGATGGCATACTCATCAATCCAGAATATGTCCTTCACCCCACTCCATTGTTATCAAGAATGTCTTATACTAACTTCTTCCAGTACCCTTGCCCAAGGTTTAACTCTAGTTCAGGTTAACAACATAGGTCATGATATGAAAAGGCTCATAAAGACTTAGGGTAAATTGGCATACTACGTCAACCTAGGTTAATCCTGTGTGCCAAGGTACCCTGAGCCCTAAAGGCTACCGCAGATCCTGACTATGATACTAACCAGTCCTATAGGAAAATCTTAATCAAGTTCAAAGGTGTGTAGATCTTGACGATCAATGCAGAAGGGTATTGCCACATGTTAACTGCATTGTTGTATCCTTGAGAAGATCCTAATATTCTCCAAGGTACAACCTTACAGTTGAAGTTTGTCAACATCCTATGGAAAATCCTCGTGAAGATGTATATACCTCCAAGAATTTACTTACGTTAAGTTAAATTTGGGTTATTAGATGACATATTTCAGCAGCCCATCTATCCCTGAGTCCAACACTCTTTAAGTTATTTTTTTAAAATTAGGATACAATTAATCCTAAGAGCTTAGTTAACTTAGGATTGCTTCCAGATTTGTTAGTTTTGTCCTACCAACCCATTATCCAAACAGCAACAGCTTAAGTTCCTTATTTTAAATAACTTAACTAATTAAGGAATTGTAACAGCCTACTAGGCTGAAACATATTAGACTTATTATAATTAAATCTTAATGATTAACAATTGTATCTTCCTCTTTTAATTAGTTCGTTACTAGAGAGGAAGGTTCTTCCTCTTTATAGTTACATTCTAGGGCTTAACGCACCCTATAATGTCCTTTGTAATTACAATAATTTTTATTATAGTTTTATTTCACATCACTTGATATAATGAAATACTTAGATAAGAATAGTGTATTCTACAATTTATTTAATCTGTAGGTTACTTAGGAAATTTATCTAAATTTATTTTTATAATACCCATCAAGAATACACATCCAATCATATAGACAATAAGAAGATTATCCTCAAATAAGATAATTTACACAATCTATGCAAGTAAATTCTCATCTTTCAATTCATTTCCAAAACTTATACATTTTCAACTTATGCATTTTAGGCATACTGTAAGACAACAATCTTTATTTAAAAGAGATAAAATTTTCTTTTACAATACTACTTGAGAACAAATCAGAATTTCTTCACAAGAGTTAACTTAGATCAGCCAATGCATCATATAAGTTTTGCCTTCTTTTATCACTTACGAAGTCCATCTGCAAAAATTACTAGCACGGGTCAGTTCAATGAACTGAGCATGATAAGCACTAAGACTTAAAACGAAGTGCAATCCACTAAATGTCCTAATAATAACAACCCTTCTTTAATGAACCACTAATATTTCATGCCCCTAAGCATATGTAATATTAATAAAAGAAGAGTAATACTAAGGCAGAGTTAACAAATGGAAGAACAAATAATACTCTATAAATTTTGTCCTTCAACTTAAAGTATAATTGATCCCATAAATTATCTTTATAAAACAACAATCATAACATATCATTATTTATAATCTTGCCAAATATATTACAACACTTAACCTTACTAAAAGATATAGGAAATGTTTTCAGCATAATCACATTAAGATGTTTCATCCAATTATCAAGTAAAGCAAGAGAGAAAACATCTTCGTTATGCACAAGCACTTAACATCCGAAAAGGAAAAAACAGATGCATATCATGATTTAACTATTCCTCTTAAAGGTTTACTACTTTAAAATTCAACATTTTAAAGTATTCATCAAACAGATTCATATAAAGGTAACCCTAGAAAACATGATAGATTATCAGTCAACTATAAGTTTACAACTTCTCTTAGCCAACCAATCAACCAACTTTTCCTACATAATTTCAGTCAATTTAAAAAGTGCAGAAAGACTAAATTAAGTATTGAATCTCTTTTCCAATCAGAATAAAATCAAGAAGTTCCATCCATTAAACTTACCCAATCTGCATTAGAAAAGGATACCTATCATAATATGATCCCAATCTATAATAAAATATTACAACTTAATTAAATAGTTTTTACTTCCTTTTAAACATACAGTTCATGTTTAAGAAGGATTTCCAAGAAAAGAGAACAAGAACAACATCAGATAAGAGATAACCAACTAATACATCTTTCTCAACGTTCCCAATATAATGTATGATTTCTACTTTCCATTGAAAGATTATATAAATGAAACTCATACACAACTCACCGACAATCAAAATTTACAGTGTACCTTTCAATATCTATCATTCTTTCTTAGTACCAGAACAACCTTCAGTCGATAAGAAAACATGCAACATTTTTCTTTCTTAGAACTCATTTACTACCAACATTAAAGTTCCATCTATCCTACCATTCCTTTCCCTTTTCCAATTAAATTATAATAAAAAAGTAAAGTTCAAACACAGTTCGCATTCAACTTTATAATCACAATTTACTTTTCAAGACCTAACATTCATTTATTGAACCCAACAAGAGATAAGGAATCTAAGTGGATATTAACCCTCAAGACTTCCTGATAGTCCAGGCAAGATAGATCTATCTCAACCCTATATCAATACATTACTTCAAGAACTATAAATTGGGTTTCCCAATAAATGACATTATCAACAAATATATATATATATCTATATATATATATATATATAATTTCATCATGTGCAAGACTCAGATTCCAATCCTGAGCACAATGAAATAAACATAACTTCCTCAAAATATCGAATCAAGAAAAGTTTAAAACCAAGTTAGGGTAACAACAAATCCCCTTGTAATTACAAAAAAGATAATCAATAGCTGATAATATCTAAACCAACACAACGTTCCAGTAACCATTACAATTGATCACCAAGTAACAAATTTTTTTGCACAGTGTTGGATTTCAAATTCAAATCACGAATTCACAAATACTCAAGCATCGTAATGATAATAGACAGAATAAAAGGAATTACTTGAATATGGTTCAGAATAAGAAATGATTTTCATTTCCAATTTCAGTGAGCACCTTCATTTCATACTTATTATAAGATTCTCAACATAAACTAAAACCCGTCGACAACAAAGCATGAAGGCCAAGTTCATATCAATCTACAATAACAATTAAATATTTCAAGAAGACAATAGTTCACGAAAATCATGCCTTAAGTGGACTCAAACAACAATCCAGTTTAACTAACATGTTTAACACAAGTTCCAAATGCATGCGGGTTCCAAGAAAATAGACATGTTTTTGCATGGAGAATACAAAGGCTAAACCATATACAGGTTTTATTCATAACCCATTAATCATTAAATAAAACACTGTCACCAAAGTAGCGAGAACCTCTACGATGGATTTATCCACCGAAGAAAGTTTCCAACAAAACCTCTATTTGCATATAAGGTTTATACGACTGGAGTTCCTTATCAGCTCGTGACTAACATATGCAACAATTTTTCAAACAATAACTCAACACACAGGAAAAACTCAGAGTTATTTTCCTTAAAACTCAGCTAGTAATTCATGGCGAACTAAAGTGGTCAAAACCAAACTACAAATTCCATCAACCGAAAAAGTTAAAGGAGTTACCATCTTTGCTCGCACATGCCAAGTTATTTTAAACAAAAGACAATACACAAAAGCTTCCAATAGAATCACGTACTTCACGGTTTCAAACCCAGAATGTAAGATTTTACATAACCTGATAAATTAAATAATCAGATAAGCATGAAATGCACAAAAACATTAGAGCAAAGTTTTTTTAATGAAAACACTTAGAGGATGCAAGATATTTTAACTGTTAGAGCCTATCATGCTTGATAGTGCCGTTGTGAAATCATACAAGACCTCTGATCGAGCTCCTTTCTTCTCCTCTTCTCTACTAAAGATCAAACAACCAAAAAATTCTTCCACAGTGCTTTATATACATTCCACATAACAAAAATAGATCCGAAACCTCAAAAATAGCCATGCAATGAAGCTTAAATTGCTAGTTTGAAAAACCAGAGCACATGAAGAGAGAAAAATGGAGAGCATGCAAAATGAAACAACTCATCCAAAATCTGTTGGCATGTCTACCAAGGTGGTTTGGGCTAGAAACCTAAATTCAATTAATTCTATTAACTCCAAGTTTCCCACTCAGTCTTCCTTGCCACCGACTACCAAATTTGGTGAGTGCCAAATAAGTTTTCACAAACATTTCAAACTTTAGTGAAACTGCCACCTAGTCCTCCACCAATCAAACAAACCCCTGCCAAAGCTGGCAGTCTGTATTCCTTCCAGCCTTATCACTTAACATTAATGCCATAGAAATCATCGCCAACATGTATGCGACCCTCATTAGGTTCCAATTCATATCCACTAACTTAGGGTAGATTAATGGCTTAGGTTAGATCTTAGGTAATTTAAAGTCTATACCTTAGGATATAACACTAACCACTAACCTTAGCATATGTCCTTAGCAATTAGGTTAGATAAACCTTTAGGTGTATATCAAAAATACATAGTTTAGGAACTAGGTTAGATCACCAATTAACTTGTAATATTAGGTTCTAGGTTAGATTATTATATAGCAACCTTTTCAGATTTTTTTTGCACCAAGCTAGGTTAGGTTAAAATCAACAATCCAACCAATCAAAACAGAATAAGACGTTTTAGGTTAGGTTTAGAAATTGTATCAAGTATCATAGCTTAGATAGTAATACTTATATATCTTACCTGGCTTAGGGTCCCAGTTCTCTCCAATGCCATAAATGGGTGAAAGCCCAATTACGACTATAATGACCTGTCGGGGTCAATTTCAAGAAATCCAACGAAACTTTCCACAGAATCGAAATATTTTCACATGAAGGAGAATTAAACAACTTATATCTTCTAAGTTAAGTCCAAAACTTAATTATTCATGGAATGCCAATTTATCAGTTGTTCATCTTGAATAGATTTAAAACATTCCTTGGATCACTGTAATTGATCCAAGGATGAGTCATAAAGATAGAAAGATAGATAAGTTTACAATTCGCCTGAAATCAGATTGCACTCATTTATGAGAAATGAAATAAAATGAATCTAGGGACATTCCAGTTCAATCCAAGATCTTAAGAATTAAAAAGACTTTATCCATATCAAGCATGATTTCCCATAATCAGAAAGAACATATCCATATAAGGAAAATCACATATCAACACTTGAATGCAAAGGAGGAAAATAACAACAGTTAAGGGTGTTACATGCTTCCCTCCTAAAATAATCATCGTCTCGATGATTACATCCCTTAATTGCTTTAAGGAAAGTCAATTCATTCACTTCCTTATTCAAAATAAACTATTTCAAACCTTATAGTTCCAAAAATCAGTATTATATAACTGTTTGCCCAACTAAATAAATGTCTGCCCAAAACTGGCTTACTTAATGTCATGGAAAGATAAAATTATAATTGTTTTTTATCAGTCAACAGATTCAGTTCTATTCAAAAAGAAAGGGAAAAGTAGTTTTCATATCTTCTAGATTTTTCCAAGCTGCACTTTCTTCGTTAAACTGGTCCCATTGGACCTTACATTGTCTTTTTTCATGATTTCTTAAATGCAACTGGTGAGTTTCCAGCACTCGAGTGGGTTTAACCACGATTATTCCTGGGTATTGGACCTGCAAGGAATTCCAATTTAACACATGTGATAAATCTGAAACATAATTCTTAAGCAAATAAATATGGAAAACATCATGCATTCATGACAGAGAAGGTGGTAGTGCTAATCGATAAGCTACATGATTTATTACTTCAACTATTTCAAAAGGTCCCACATAACGAGGTGATAACTTGGCAGCCTTGCCAACATTTATAGAACTCTTTTTCAGTTTAACATGAAGAAAAACCTTCTCACCAAGTTCAAATTTCTTATCAACCCACTTTAAATCAACATAACTCTTTTGCCTATCTGTTGATTCTTTCAAGCGTTCACGAATCATTTTAACTTGTTGTTCCATTTCCGTAAGGATTTCAGGTCCAATTACTTCTCTATCCTCAATGTTATCCCAACTAACAGGGGTTCTGCATTTTCTTCCATAAAGTGCCTCGAAAGGTGCCATCTTAAGAGAAGCATGATATGTATTATTGTATGCAAAATCAACTACAGTGATCCAAGGAATGTTTTAAATCAACTACATTTCTATCTTTATGACTCATCCTTGGATCAATTATAGTGATCCAAGGAATATTTTAAATCTATTCAAGATGAACAAATGATAAATTGGCATTCCATGAATAATTAAGTTTTGGACTGAACTTAGAAGATATAAGTTGTTTAATTCTCCTTCATGTGAAAATATTTCCATTTTGTGGAAAGTTTCGTTGGATTTCTGGAAATTGACCCCAACATGTCATTACAGTTGTAATCGGGCTTTCACCCATTTATGGCATTGGTGAGAACTGGGACCCTAATCCAGGTAAGATACATAATTATTACTATCTAAGATATGATACTTGATACAATTTCTAAACCTAACCTGAAACTTCTTATTCTGTTTTGATTGGTTGGATTGTTGATTTCAACCTAACTTAGCTCGGTGCAAACAAAAATCTGAAAAGGTTGCTGGATAATAATCTAACCTAGAACCTAATAGTACAAGTTAATTAGTGATCTAACCTAGTTCCTAAACTATGTATTTTTGATATACACCTAAAGGTTTATCTAACCTAATTGCTAAGGTTAGTGGTTAGTGTTATATCCTAAGGTATAAAATTAAAATTACCTAAGATCTAACCTAAGCCATTAATCTACCCTAAGTTACTGGATATGAATTGGAACCTAAGGAGGGTCACATACATGTTGGCGATGGTTTCTATGGCATTAATGTTAAGTGATAAGGTTGGAAGGCATACGGACTGCCAGCTTTGGCAGGGGTTTGTTGGATTGGCGGAGGCCTAGGTGGCAGTTTCACTAAAGTTTGAAATGTTTGTTAAAATTGATTTGGCACTCGCCAAATTTGGTAGTCGGTAGTAAGGAATAATTAGCGGGAAACTTGGAGTTAATATAATTAATTACATTTGGATTTCAAGCCCAAACCAACTTGGTAGACATGCCAGCAGATTTTGGATGAGTTGTTTCATTTTGCATGCTCTCCCTTTTTCTCTCTTCATGCACTTTGGTTTTTCGAACCATCATTTTAAGCTTCATTATATGGCTATTTTTGAGGTTTCAGATCTATTTTCACTATGTGGAATGTATATAAAGCATTGTGGAATAAATTTTTGGTTGTTTGATCTTTTGTGGAGAAGAGGAGAAGAAAGGAGCTCGATCATACCCACAAACATCACATTAATTTATCTTCATCATAACCGTAATTACCTTCGACACCTCACCTATACCTACTACCCCATCTCTTTCTTTCTTTCCAACCTACCTTCATATCACATTTCTATCTACCCACCCCTACCCTCACCCACTATCATATACCCATACCCATTTCACCCCCTGCCTATGCTATATTTTGCACCAAAACACCTTATTTTCCCCCTACATATCTCATCCACTCGACCTGGGGCCCTCTTGGCCCCTTTTTCCATAAAAAATGACCGGTGCTGGTTATCTCTAACTGACCTCGGTCACCTATTTCCTTATTGATACTAATTATACCCCATCAACATTATTTGAACCCCGACCGACGCTAATCACTATCACAACAAAAACTGTGACAGCCCCAACCCTCCTTTTTAAAAAAACTCACTAAAATCTCCCTTCTACCCACCCATTCCCACCTAAACCTCCTATCAACCCCATCCCACCCATCATTCACCCATATACCTCACTCTCTTTTCCTATTCAACCCAATTTACCCTCCCACAATTCAAAATTCATTTTCCCCCCAAAAACCTGATTTTTCAAAACCCGACCTCTCACCTAATCTACCTCACAAAACACGGACAAGGTTTGATGCTTACCTCATCACGCTATCATTTTCATGGTGGCACATATGGCCACTGCACAAGTGGTCCACCCGATCCCTCTCTGGCCTCTTTCATCACCAATCGATCACCTCGCCTCTAACCAACTGAATCAACCAATATGATCTCGTGGACCGCCACCCCCAACTACCAATCACCTACTCTATGGCTCACCAACTAAGCTCTCCACACCATTCGGATGTTTTCACTCTCTCTCTCTCTTGTGTCATTTTCTTCTATTTTACACAGGACAAATAATTCCGAAAAACACAAAAAAAATCTTTTTATAAAAAACCAGACCAAACTGACATCAGTTTTAACTTAACCATCATTAGTCACGTGCCCTAGCTTACCGTGGTCAGTTTCCCTAGACCAGCACCGGTTAACCTTGACTAGATTTGGTTACCCTTTTTCACCACGTTGCCACAAATTTCACCCTATCACCCTGCCCGCCACTGTTTTTTACCTCACCCAAATCTTACCCTGACCATTCACCTTACCCTCCTCACATCATCATTCATCACTCACTCTAACCACCGGTTGTGGAATATTTCTATCTCTCCTATGGCTTTACCTATGCCGTACCTGTTTACCCATACCTACCCCATTGGGGTGACCATCAACCTTACACACTCACTCTACCCTGCGATGTTGTTATCACGTTGTTAGCCTACCAACCTTACCTTACCTTCAGTCGTGACCTTTACACAAACAAACCTTGACCCTTTGGATGTACAACCACCATATGCATTCCTGCATCTTACCTCATTGAGTGCTTAGACCATATTCTTTACCCTGGATACCGGACCTCAACAACCCATGTTTGGATAACATGATTGACCTTGGACGATGTAGAGTTCGAATGCTCTTCACCATGGTACCGTGTTACAATAATTGTGTATGTGTATAGTTTATTGACACTACCCTACCCAAACCTACCTACCCCACCCGTTGATTATGTGGATATTCTCACGTCCTCACTTGTTGCATCTTGTGATGATAGAACCTATTTGGCTCAACCTTATGACCTTACCTTACCTATGGCTGTGACCCTTTTCCAAATAAACCTTGACCTTTTGGATGTACCAGAACCACCCTATGTGTTCCTACATCTTACCTTGTTGAGTGCCCAGGCCATATCCTTTACCCTAGATATCGGACCTCAATAACCCTATTTTGGATGACCATTGCGACCTTAGCTGATGTAAATTTCTTATGTTGAGCAACCCTTATACCTCATTGCATTCTACAACATGTGTGTACATTGGAATGCTCTACCTACTCACCTATCCTCCCTCTCATCATCTCCATACCCACACACTTCATCTCGTTCACACCTCTCACCGTACTTTCTCAAACCACCCACCAAATCTCTCTATTATTCATCATCGATGCCTAATTTGAGGGGGGGATCACTCATGCCCCTAGTTGGGGCACCCAACATCCACCTTCTCACCATACATTCACATGGGGAAAAAACCAACCTTTGTTTTTTTCACGTTGCCTACCACTACAGGCTGCCCAACAAAAAGAGGCAAAATGTAGAAACCAAAAACACGTCACATTTCATCACCTTCCTCCAAAATAACCTAATAACCACATTCTACATTGACGATATATTTAACACTAATTCAGTCACTTAAAACCCCATTTTCCCATCACAATGACCCTCATTCACACACCCAAGGATTTAATTAACACCAATTAATTAAATCATCCCTTTTCCCACTCACCAAAGCCACCTCACCATGCCACTGGACCAACCACCTCACCTACCACCTCATCATTCCATTACCCCACTTGCTCCTCCAACTCACCATTCTACTACCCCACTTTCCCCACCACCTCACCATTCCACTCCCTACCTTGCCCATACCCTTCTAGAAAGCCCTAATAGTGGCCACTCCACTCATAGAACCCTTCTTTATCCTATTACCCACTCTAAGGGCGGAGGACGCATGTGCTACGCCACTCACAAACTAAGTGGGGAAGGCATATTCCCCACTTTTCAAAAAAAAATTCCCCCTGACATAACTGGTGTTAGTTATAGTCTAATCAATGTCAATCAGGTGGGACTGGCACCGGTCTCCTGCAAATACCCAGTCCCGTCTCTTTCCAAAGGGATGAACATTTTTGGGTTGGTTTACATTTTCATGGTTAGAGATTTTTAGTTGGCCATTGAACAATCATCATCACTGTCTGAAACTCGACATTTACACAAGCAACTGGTGGAAGCAACAAGGTCCTTGGAACTCCCAGTAGAGACCATCATTGGAGGCACTCACAAAGATCTTGGTGAGAGCAGTCGTTGAAAGAACTTAAACCAGAATGAGATCGAGTAAGGGCTCTCTAACCAACCAACTACAGTCACCAACACTCACCATCAATCTTCTTCAGCTACTCAGGATTCTACAAGCATTGGAATCCAAGTAGAACTCTCACTGGTATTTTCCTTACTTGCGCATCTCTATTGCCTTCCGACCATTTCAATCTCACCTATCCAACCTACACCTACACCCAAGACCATCTCTCACCCCATTCTGCTCCCTATCAACCCTCTGACAAGTTACAGAGTGCACCCCAACCCCCATTTCCAAACTCTGACCCAAAACCAATGATTGTCATCGGTTAACCCTAACCGTGGTCAATCTTTCATTATCGCTGTCACTCACCCTGCCATCTTTCAACTACCCACCTTCTACCAAAATCCACCTAAGAACCACCCTCTAAAATCTCTTGGCTCTGACCTTGAGCCCACCCTTCACCCCAAAACTTCACCCACATTCTCCCAACTCTCTGTACCCACCCGAGAGAACCCAAAAACACCTATGTTCTGACCCTCTGTCACTTTTACAGTGACCAATACTAGTCAACCTTAACCGACATCGGTCTACCATCAACCGATGTTAGTCTCTATGTCTACTAATAGGGAATAGACCAGCAACCTAACCCTTTACCCAAACAAACCAAATACCCTACCCTACCTTAACCAGACCTTATCTGTGACCCACGGACTACCCAACCTACCCAGAACATGACCCAAACACCCTTTTATTGGCAAGGGTTTTAGTATTTAATTGAATCGATGCTAATAGCACCTGAGGTAACCCAAATCAGAATGCTAGCACTAGATTCCTTTTATTTACATGATTTTTTCATCTAATATTAATTTATAAAAGAGTGGATTGATAGCCTTCCATGGAGTATCACACTTCTCCGATCTAGCACACGCTAGGAAGTCCACTACATATACTATTTAACTCTCTCTTTTGGTCTTGTTTTCTTATTTCAGGGTAGTCCTTCCCAGCCAAAAATGAGTTCACACGATCCACCAAGATTGGAAGTCAACACGTACACATTCCACCCATCAACCAGACAACAGGTAAACCTCCTACACCCTTATCTATTTCAGTCTTCGATTGTATGCAAAAAGGATCAAAACACTTCGAGCTTAACACTCAGCCTGAGGGGACCTTTAAAAACAAGCTTGTGTGATCTTCTTAATCTGAGATGAAGCAATACATGGACCTTGTAATTTTAGCAAGACATAGAGCTTTCCAAAAATGATACTTTGGAGTCTTTAATAAGTGTTCAAGTGCATGATCAAACCCCACTTTGTAGAGGAAAAATTTCTGATTTTAAGGGTCTTTTTGTTGCTTTCTCAAAGCAGTATATTATTCTTTGAATAATAATGATAGAGTTAAGAATTGTATCTAAATTTGACATAGAGACCACTCACCACACCTTCCAATATTTTAAAATATTTGAGAACTCATTTACTTTTGGCTATGTAAGCTCATATATAAATGATATCTAAGTTCTCCTTGACTGTGCAAACAAATGTGTGAAGGAGAGATGAAAAGAAGGATTCATGATTTGTTCTATGAATCTCTAATCCTATGGTGAATAATTATATCTCTTGTAGATGCAGTTATCTTGGATTTTGTGTATGATATAAGCTATAGATGTATGTCCTACAGTTATATTTGTAAATTATTTTGAAGGACCTAGATCTTTATATACACGAGTTCTCAAATGAAGTTTGAAGGTAAAATGGTGATGTATGAAGCATGTAAATATTTTAAAGAGAAAAATTGAGAGTCTTATAACTTGCATGCATTCATACCATACTTGGCATCAAGTTTCTTAGCTACAAGGAAAAAATCCTACATTAGAGAATAGGGAAAAAAGGGGAAAAATAGTTATAAATCAGATTTTCAAGTGCTAGAAGGAATATTTATAGATGCATTCAGATGGTCAATTAGGTCAGATATTTCATTTGATCATCATTATTTTCAAGAGTATATTGACAGATATTGTAAATATTTGTACATGAAACTTACACCATTTTCAGTTGTAATGATTGCAAGAGGATAATTTCTTTAGGTGATGTAATATCCCTTCCCTATTCGAGTTGAAGGATTGGAAGTTGAAGAGTTATTTTTAGGATTTGAAGTGAAAAGTGTGTTATAGGATGTCTTTCTTGATACATACACTTTATTTGTACATGAAAATTGTTGTTTAAATTGGGAGCTTATAATGTATGAAGACCAATACAAACTAGGTGAAGGGGTATGAAGGAGTGTACATGAAACTAAATTGTTGATAGCTATGCTATTGAAGGTGGATGAAAATATGAAAAACTAAGTAAATTAAAAGGTTTATATGATATGTTTTCATGACTAAATTTTTTGGAGCAGTATGTGTACTTGAAAGAGGAGAGTTTTGAATGTGAGAGAAGCATGAAAAATGTGAGACAGAGAGAGAGAAATAGCTTTGTATGAAAATGTTTGTAGTAGAGTGAGAAGATAGATGAGACAATTTAGAGATCACAAATTTTGGTATTAAGACAAAAAAACAAGAGTGATCAAAACTTTATGGAAGACTAAGTGGTGGCTTAGAAAATAGGTATTTTGAAGCTTCCTTATAATTTTTAACTTACAAAATAATCAGGTAGATGCTTGATTTGAGTTTTTGGAGTTGTTGCTTACAAGAAAGTAGTGGCTTGCAGAAGTTCAAGTGGTAGCTTGACTAAATTTTGGTGTTGTAGTTTCAAGTTCAGTGGATGTTTAGCTATAAGTCTATTTTGAAGATCATGATTTAGTATCAAAGAAAAGAAAAGTGTCCTCATGTTCTTATATAACTTGTCAAGTTTTTTCTAAATCATTTCACCCAACTCCATTCGATTTTTCCTTAGAGATATGTGATGAAACTTATCTCGGTCTTAAAAAACAACATTATGAAAAGAGTGATCATTGGAAAGATTTTCATGAATTGCAACTAAGTTGATTTGAGTCTTAATGATTTTGTGTACTTCTCAATGACATAATGTCATTATATCCTTTAAAAACAAATGATCCATAAATTGTGTCATAGTAAGAAAGGTTTGTCAAGATCTATCCAATTTTTTCAAGGTTTTCTCTCATTCAGTCATGTTCAGGTTTTGCATAATAGTCTATATTATTCATCAAGTCTTCAGAGTACAAAGATGCTCTATGATGTATATTATGTTCTTGTCAAGAATTGTAATAAGTTCATGAAGTTTTTCGTGGGATGTTAAGTAGTAAAGATGGGTGATGAAGTCATCTAGTGCTTATGTCAGTTCAGTCTTAAAGTTCTCTGAGTCTGAGTTTGGAAGAAATATTGAAATGATGCCTTATTAAGAAGACTCAAGTTGGTAAGGTTGCCAAAAAATTTACCTAGATGATTCTTAGGTGCTCTTGGTAAAGTCATAATAATAACTAATTAAGTCTAAGATAAATAGCTAGCCATTTGGATCTTGAGATGTCACAGCTAGGTCCTAAGGTCTTCAAAATGTTGCAAGTTAATCATTGGATGATATTGAAGTATAGGCATGTGTCATAGGTTTGTACACAGTATAAATGACATGCCATGTTTTAGGTATTTGTGTAAAACTATCTATGAAGAAAGTATTGGATCATCAATAGGTAATGAAGTATGTCATGTGAAATCCAAGTTGTCTAGGGGTGTAAATTATTCAAATGAAGTGTAAATATATGTTGTGTCCTACAAGAATGATTCAAAAATATGGAATATAGCTCAAATACTGCTACCTTTTCTCTATATAATGTTTAGCATCTATGGGAACCACCAAAATATACTCATTATTTTGAAGGATTGAAAACAATTTCGTGATGAAAGGATAATAGAAATGAGGGCATGCCTATAGAAGGTTATTTGATGCCTATAGCTGATATCTAATAGAGAAACATAGAAGTATGGTTTGATGAAGGACTAAAGGACCTCATATTAATCAACTGAAGATGATCACCATTTGCTAAGAAGTACTCATTTTCTCAAGAATATATCAAGACATATAACGAAGATAGTGTTATTAATATTTTCAAGGTTAGTAAATAGAGTTGTAAGAAGTTAAGTGATGTCCTTTAGGTGTGATAACTGATGATTTGGACTACATAAAGACATGTATACATCACAGATATTAAATGGAGTTGTATAAATTTGTATCAATTCAAGAATAATCTTTCTATTGGTATGAAAATTTTGAGTTCTCTGTCACTCACTATCCCATCCCCTTCAAACAACTTCTTAGCTCGCACTTTTCTCCATCATACACAACTAGCTCAAATGATCCTTCTAATTTACATTTATACATTTTTCTTCATTAAAACTCACCTAGTTCAGCCATCATAGAGTAACATCACTCCCCAAATCATAATAACATGATAAAAATATCATTTATAGGACTGTATAGGTCACCAACATCTTTTAAATCCTTCTAGACCATCATTAGGACTCAAAATCCCTAAGACACCAAAACAAGTAACTCGACACCAAGGGAATGTTCTAGAGAAAAACTAACTTCACAAAATCATGGAACAAACTTATAATATTTTCTAATTCTTCAGAAACCTCCAAAAACTATGAAACACTCTACAATAAATTCTCATGGAATGAAACCCTCACGAGACCATGCACAACTAAGCACAAAATTAGTCTTAAAAAAACAAACCATAAATTCCTAAAATATCATCAAAAACACAAGTGTGATATACCAATTGAAATATCATGACATAATTATCATCATAAAACTCAAACCATGCCACAAATATGACTATAGCACATCCAAAACAACTATATAACTAGACTGCACCAAACTACCTAAAATTGACAAAAAACAATCTTGTAAAATAGGACAAACTTGACCTCATAAGATCTCAACCATGATCTTAAACCATAATTTAAATAAATAAAAACTCCCGTAATTACATAAATGCTAAATTAGTTTTCATCTCTAATAGACATCCTGAGCACAAACTAAAATTTTCTAGAAACTTTCCTTTTTGAGTAGGGCCCACACATAGTAACAACCTATAAATACCACATAGAGAAATATTTAGAGTTCATATACAACATATAATCATCACATTTTTTTGAACAATCTATTTTAGGGCCATAAACAACAAGCTCTTCTAATTCGCTTCTAAATTAGGGTTTTAAGAGGGGTTTGAAACCACTTTACCTTCTTAACGATTGTTCATAAAACCTTGATGGTAAAAAGACCTCATTCCACATGGAAAATATTAATAATAGACCTATTACAATATCCCCAATATATTAGGTCCCAATGAAAATCAAACACTCTCCAACAAGCATCAGAAATTCAAAATTTAGCCTTGGTTTCTCTCCTTCAAAACTCATTTTTAGTAAAAACGACATAAATTTCAAATTTTTGAACATTAAATCCTTAAATTTATACCAAAACATCATACCAACCTTCCAATACATCTCCAATTCTCATCTTTACCCAAATATTCATAGAAGTACTGACTCTATCACACAAGGATGTGCTTTCTTAAGGGTTGGGTCTAGGAACATACCTAAAAGGACTATATATCACCTAAACCATCATTGTAAGACACTTTTGAGGGTATATTTACATAATTTATATGCCTACCCATGCTCTCACCATGAATACACAGCTGCTACATGCTTCACTTCCTCATGCCTTACCTCGTTTTGGTCTTTAGGCCTCAAGAACAAACACCTTAAACATGTTTACTTCACCAAATCTGATCTCAACATCACTTTTCTAACCTTGTATACCCGCTAGGACCTTCAAAATACTACATAACATCATCACATCATAATACATACCTTTTCAAGTCACCATCATAGTCCCTACAGGTCACTACACACCCCAATGACCCATACAGCTCCATGCAATCTCAATAAGAATATCAACTTGACTTGACACTACCAATCAACCTTCGTGTTTCTCTTTCCTTTGGACATAAATTACCTCTGAAAACACTTTCACTTTATCAATGAAAACATAATTCCAAAAATCTCCCTCTTTTTCACTGATGGAAAACCTATGGACGGAAAATCACCTAAGACTCAACCTTTTCATAAGGAACACACATGTCATCAGCTCATTCTCCCCATTTTGACATTAATGAAAAAAAATCATATGTGGAACAACTTATTCTAACATAAAAATAGGCTCACATTTTTGTTGGAAACATCAAACAAATAAATTAAGTTTCATTCTTCCTCTCAATCTGTGATTTGACTCCTTGAGAAACTTTTCTTCCCCATACAAGATGCATGACTTCAACACAATTGACTCAAAGAGCTAATAAAACAACACATTATTCCCTTAATCAAGACCACAAAAAAAATATTACATCATGCTTGGTATGACAACATTGAATTCACACCTACCAAGTAATGATAATTGTGCTAATTATCTATCTTCTGGAAAATTGATGACATATTGTCAATAACGCTCATTTTCCCTCATATCATCATTAATTAATTACACTAAGCTAATTGATTAAGTCACCTATCCAACTAAATACCCTAATTAATGACCTTCCGTTAATAAATCACCCCTTCTATCTAGACTAATTAATTATTATTAATTAATTAGCTTTCCCTTCCATTTAACCAATAAATCAATATTTAATTGATTTAATCCCCTTATAATAGCCTAAATCATACTAATATTCCTCTAATTAGCTTCTATAAGCTTACATCTACCTATTAGTTAATCACCTTTGATTAATTAAAACACCCCCCAACTCCCATGACTTGCTAAGCATAAATTAAACCCTTCTAAAGTAAGGTTACCTTTTATAAAGCAACCTTATCCATTCGTAATCATGTTTTACCTTTATCCCACATGCAAAGGGATGAAGTGTTTCCTTTATCCATTGGGCTATATAAGGAGCTCTCCTTCTACCTTTATACCTACACCTAAACTTCTTGAGAAAGCAAATGCAAAGCATATAGCAAAATAGACTAAAGATTGCCTTTTGTTTTCTTGAGAGTTCATCATCTTGAAGAGTTAAGCCTCTTTCCTAAGTGCTTAGGTCATATGGGAGGTGTCAAAAGGGTCTTGTAGCCCAACTTTGACAAGCCCTCATTCCTAGGTTCTTGGAAACATTAAGACAACCATTTTTGATAGCCATGGAGCCTACCTAGGTTCCATTCATTTATTTGTTGTTAGAGAATAGAGGATTTTTAGATGTTTTAACATTGTTAGTTTCAAATTTTTGTATTGATGAATGTTTAGCATCTAACCCTTGTTCAATTCTTATCATGATGGTGCTTAAGTATGTTGTTTAATTCTTGCTAATTAAGACTATTTAGGTGTTAGTATTTGTTTCACATTTAGCATTAGTTTAAAAACAACACATGCACACATTTGGCACACCCGGTGGGACTTACTTAGTCCCATGGCATTTTAGTTTCAAGTTTCATTGTAGTTTGTTTAATTTTTGATATACTAACCATCTAGTAATTACACATGTTGATCTTTCTTGGAATTTTTACTAATTTGATATGTATGTGTTGAACTTCCTGTGTATAGCCATAATTTTAAGGTGAAGTTATTGCCAAATTAAGCTAACTTGATGGGAAAATTTCAAGATTTCTCCATGTTTTCTTTTTAGAGCTTACTTTTTCAACATTCTACATGCTAGTTTTGTACATTTCTTGAAAATTTTTTTCATTGCACACATGGTAGGTTAGGTGTTGTCATAAACCTGAGTCTTCTATTTACATGATTAATGTGCATGGCTAACCCTGACACAAACCCTAACCATCTTGTGTAGAAAATGCACTAACCTCATGTTTTCATTTTTAGAGTCATTACTTACTGTACCTTCACTGCTAGTTTTGGAAATTCTTGAAAATCTGTCAAATCTTGCACATGCCCTAACCAGAATGTGCATGATAGTTTTAGTCTTCTATTCATATTTTGTGATGATATTTTGTCAAAATCTGAATCTTGGTTGGAAAAATTTAGCCATTTTACAAATTAAGGGACATTTTTTGAGTGCATGTCACAGTGCATACCCATGAGCATAAGAGCATATGTGTAACCCATCTTCTGAAGGCCATATATTTTTCTCCCAAAGGTGGCACATGACTCCATTTTTTTTGTGTTGGAAAGGTATTGCCTCTAACTATGAAATGAAAACAGCGTAAATGGTAATTTATACTTAAAATCTAAGATTGTAGCTATTTTCATGGCATTAGTTTAAAACTGGCATTTTCTACACATGTCTAATGTTTTGATGAATGGTGCATTTCCATGTAACTCATTTAGAACAAAGAGTGGTGTATACTCTTCTCTTAACCTTTTGGTGATCTTGAGAATCAAAAAGGGGCAAGGTGATCTCTTTGTATTTTTAACATTAGATTAAACTTGAAATTTAACATTCTTTCATTTTATCTTAATCAATGAATTTGTCTTTACAAGGCATTTTTACATGTTCCTTTGATTTGAAGTTTTCCATTTTTATATTATAGGAATAAAGTTTAATGTATGCTCTTCCCTCTTGCACCTTAGGGTGATCTTGGGAATCAGAAATGAACTCTTAAGTCTTCATTTTATAACATTTGAGGTAAATTGGAATATTTGATCTTGGACTTTTGGTTTAACTTGGTAGTTGAACATTTATCAAGATTTTTGTATGGTTCATTGATTGCATATCTTTTTTTAATTTTTAGTTGGATTATCATGTATGCTCTTCTCTTGCATCCTTGGATGATCTTGAGAATCAAAAGCATGCTCTTAATCCTCTTTTGATAAAATTTTCTTGGAGAACTAAATTGCTTCAGTACAGGACCTAAAACCATCGCTTGTCAAAGAAAGGAGGAATCAAAACAAAGTCAAAAACTACTAATACAGTTGTTATACAGGTTGCCAAACAGTGTTCAAGAAAACCACACCTAATTAAACAAGATAAAAAGAACAACATATTCAAAACATTGTATTGCAAGTTTCAGAAAAGGGTACGTCCCTCTCCGCTCAACTGGAACATAACCCCTTTGGCATAATGCCTTAAGCTACAACAATGGGGGTGGTTCCAAGAAACCCCAAAGTAGTCCACGCAAGAGGGAACCTTGTGGATGAAATGGGAAGTGCTCTGCACTACCTATCTGACTAGTGATTCCTTTGTGAGATAGAGTTACAAGTTGTCCCTATGTGACCCTTTTAAGTACACGATGGATGCATTTACTTCCCACTGTGCTTGAAGGGGGAAAAGTCGAGATACTCCCAAGATATTCGGGACTATTTGGGTAAATCGTCCCGCTCGTGGATAATTTTGTAACACCTAGGATGAGAGAACCACCTAGGAAGATATTCTTTGGCCAGGAGCCCACTTTGACCATTTCAAAATAGTGTTGAGTTGTGAGCCATATTTGCATCACGAAACGTGTGATGCGTTACTTTCGCTTAGTTTTTCACTTACCCTAAGGTAAGGTGAAACTCTGCCGAAGTGAAGCCAACATTTTTCATCCCCATTTTGATCTACTTCCTTCACATTCTTTTGACACTTTGTTGATCAAAAGAAGGGTGACTACCTCTGTGTTACCAATCGATTGTTTCTGCCACTTTTTTGTCTGTTTACGCCCATCCATGTTTGCGGCTGGGTTAGTTAAATGTCTAAAGTGTGTGGAGACGTATTTATATCATTGGTAGCCTTTGTGATCTTGATACCCATGTCAGGATCATCATCATAGTTAGGAATGATTCATCATTTTATCTCCCTTTGACATGTTACCTCGTTTGCATTATCTTGACATAATTAAGATACTTATGTCACGTTTCTCGTAAACATGATCTAAGTGTCCATATTGTGGCGTTACGCTGCCCACGTTTTAACACATCCTTAGTATACTTTGACTTAGTTTGATTTCAAACATTGTCCCAAATCTTGAAGGGTTTTGCTTACTTTGTTTGCGTCATTTCGATACCACTTTGACACTAATATCTCACTTCTCCGTGAAGCTTGATAGACGTGTCCAATTGGTGTGGTTACGTAGCTTACATTTGTAAACCTTTCCCTTTAACATTTAGGCCTTGTTGGTTGTTAAACTTGTCATGGTATCCTTTGATTGGGATTCACATCTACCCTTTGTTAATATTTACACCTTGTTCATTTCGAGCTTGACATAAATATTGACGTTGTGTTGATCATCTTTGCATCGCATTTTCATATGGTGTATTTCCTTGTTGATTGGCTTTGTGTTTCACACTTGCATGATTGTTCCTTGTGATTATTCATTCAGAAAACTTATTTTCTAGGACAATCCCTCTCGATCTCATCGAGATTGCATCGTCACGATGTCTATTTTCCTTAGACCTTCTTTCAGAAAATCACGCACGCATCTCCATACTTACACAATGTCTAGCTAGTTGTCCTTATGCTACCCAAATCGACATGTCACTTCCTTCCCTTTGAAGGAGTTCCATCACACTATCTAGATCTAGACATTTGTGCTTAAAACAATGCCAAAAATGACTGACTATCACGCGGTTCCCCATACTTACAAAAATATGGAACCTAGGTTTAGCAATTCAAATCAAAATATTCCCATTACAACTAAACCTCATTTGGTTCTTCATGCTAGAGAGCCCATATGGGTAACTCGTTCCCCACCTTCATCTCATAGTCGGTGGTATGATTTGAATGCTTCTGATCCAAATTATTATTCGAGTTCCCCCCACTCTTCTTCTAATTCTAATCCAAACATTTCCTCTTCTTCTGAGGATTCCAATCCAAATATTTCCTCTGACTCTTCTGATGATTCAGATCCAAACTACTATTCAGATCCAAACTACTATTCAGATTCATCTAATTCGACTCCTAAGTCATCTAATGTGACTCCTATGTCATGGTCCTCCCTATCTTCACAGGAACCTCTTCATCATACATTTAATATGACTCCTACATCGTGGTCCTCCCTTTCTTCACAGGACCCCTTTTATCAGTCACCTTGATGATGTCTTCTTCCTTTGAAGATATGTGTGACTCCAAATCCCTCCAATCAAACATCTAATACAATTCTTGAATCACGGTCCTCTCTTTCTTTGCAGAACCCTTGTTATTATTCATCTGATGTGATTCTTGAATCACAGTCCTCCCATTCTTCATAGGACCTTCTTCATCAATCACCCCCAATAAGTCTTCCTCCTTTGAAGATTCGTGTGACTCAAAGTCCTTCGAGACAAACGTCTGAATCGACCCATGCATCACAATCTACAGACTTTGGACTTAATCCTACTATTTTACATATGACATACCATTGTATAGGTAGGTCCACACCACCTTCTTCTACTCCTGAGACATCTAGCTACACATCTTCTTCATCCCCCACATCATTTTCTTCTATCAATCATCATCAAACATCTTCTAAGTCTTCCACACCAATTGGATCTCTTTCTTCCAATCAACCCCTGGTGGTTGATCAACAACTCATACCGATTGATCTCTTTCAGAATGAAGAAACAATCAGGGCATTTATAGGGGCATATGAAGATATTCCTTTAGCAGATTATGAGAAAGGATTCTCTTTAGACTTTGATGCGTTTGCATATTGTGAGGAAAAGGTTGATTCCTTTTATCAAGAAATGGAGGAAGAGCCTCAGGTCATGCAACTTGACCCTCCTCTTATTCTTCCATCTTCACATTCTTCATTATGTGATGAAACTCCTTGGTCTTGCATTGATCCATGGCCTATCTTCTCATCACCCAATAACTCTTTGTCTATCATAATTCCTCAATCACAATCTCTTATGGGGTCAATGCCAAGTAGCCCTTCATCTTCATCTAGGTGTGGGTCACCTTCTAGTAGCCCTCCCTCTACTATTTGTGGGACATTTTTGAGTAGTCCACTATCTTCTATTCTTGGGGCACGTCCAACTAGCCCCTTATCTTCTATGTATGGATCACCCCTGGGTAGTCCATCATCTTCTATTCTTGGGCCACATCCTAGTAGTCCATCATCTTACATCTATGGGTCACGTCCTAGTAGCCCTTCTTCTTCTATTCTTGGGCCACATCCTAGTAGCCCTTCATCTTCTATCTATGGGTCACATCCTAGTAGCCCTTCTTCTTCTATTCTTGGGCCACATCCTAGTAGCCCTTCATCTTCTATCTATGGCTCACCTCCCAAGTAGCCCATCTTCTTCAATCCTTGGACCGTATCCTTTTCATCAATCACATCATCCTTCTACCAATGACCGGGGCAAGCCCACCATCATTTCTCTTGTTCCTATCATCAATTGTAAACGTTCACTTTCTTCTCCTTCTCGAGGTCAGAAAAGTCACAAGTCAGCTTATAAGAAACCCAAATAGGTTCATTATCAAGCTCAGGTCAAAACTTCCAAGAGCTCAAAATCCCCCAACAACTTGAACAATCTCAAAGTTGTAAATCAAGTGATTCAAGAATGCACATCAACGTAACCATCAAGTATGGTGCAAAGTGCATAAACCTCTGGATAGGGAACTCAAGCTCCACATACAAAATCCATGTTTCAGGATAAATCGCAGTCCTTTGTTGAGTGTGAACTCACCACGATCATTGAGATTGGGGAAAACATGACTCTTGATAAACAAACATGCCTAGTCTCCCTTATCAAGGAAGTCACAAACATTGTTGTTGGATCTTACCACACATAGTGACTTTGTTAGTCCCAACCTCTTAAAACTGTCAAAAATCTAAAAATAAAAAACAATTCAAAAATACAAAAAAAACATTGAGAAAACACAACAAAAATCAAAGGTACAAAGATCAAACATTGCAATCAGGTGTTGCGTACACATGGATATTTCTTTCTTCCCTTCCTTGCTATTCTTCTACAAGTCTTCCTACCATTTTCATCCCTTCGGTGATATTTTGGTTAGCTTATTCACATGCATTTTGTGACATTTATCTCTATGGTATCCATTTGACCCTGGTCTTTTATCACCTTGGTAAATTAAAGAACGACTGACCTCTTAGAGATCCTATCACATTCAACATCTAATAAACTTGTTGCGAAGAACTTTTGGACATATTTTTTGACACTAGCCAATGTCATCATGTAAGCACTTCCACCTCCTTCCATCAAGCCATCAGTGGTTCTTAACCCCTTGTCAAACAAGAGAGCTGAAATAAGTTTTCAGAAAGTAAAAGAATCAAAATCAATCAAAAATCAAAAGCTAAAAGCTACAAAGCAAAAGAAAATTGATATATTACTCTCTCTTGGGGTATTTCCAATAATCTCTATCGGGGCTATGGACTGCCTGACTGGTAGTAGAGACAATGTTGTGATTAGAATCAAATACATCTCCGTCGGGGCTATGGATGTCTGGCTGGCAGCAGAGCAATGTACGGCTATCCTTTCACCATCCATTCACAAAATCACCTTTCACAATAAATCATTCCTACACATTGGCTAGGGTCTCTTCACTTGTTTGTCTATTAAATCTTCACTTCAAGAGGTAATAAACTCCATGTGCACACACTAGATCTCTATGAGTAGGTAGGATTAGTATGTTACCAAGTGTCTCATTTTGGATCTTGTTCAGACTCTTACTCTAGTCCATATCTCATCTTACGATTTTTTCCTTTGGTTAATCACTTCTTCATCGCGAGGCTTCTAAGCTACATTCATATCATTCACATCATTCTTCTACTTCATTCAGAACATCCATGTGTATAAGATTACTTGTTTTCCATGTTTGTGGACATGTTTGTCACCTTTCACAAAAACAATCTTCTCCTTCCTTTCTATCATGTGCTTTTAGGCCAACTTACGCTGGGGGCATCCTTGCTTCTTCCCAGCATTTCATTGGTTTATGTTCATCATCATGTTGAACCTATCCATAATGGCCTTGGGTCCCACTTCTACCTATGAAGAGTTTACCTTTGAATACTCCCACCTAATCGTTGGGGCATTTTTGCATCTTCACCTTTCTGGTATGCATGTGGCCTTATGCCCTTGTACATCCCATCTATCGCTAGGGGCATCCACGCTTCCTTGTCTTCCTGTACATAGTTTCATAAAACTTTCAAAATCAACCAAAACATTCAAATATGTTAGAAAAATCATCAAAAACATTCAAATATGTTTCAGAAAACTTCTAAAAATTGAAAATCATCCTACAAAACGTCACTCTTTGGTTCTCACTTGTTCATGTGTGTGACTTGCGGATCATCTTGATCTACCTCCATCAACAAAAGCTAGGCTGCTTACTTCGTCTGTACTCTGGGGCACAACGAGTTTCCTAGTACTGTTTCGTAGTGCACATTACTTTTCCATTGGACCCAAGTGTCCTCCGTTATTCCCCTCACATGTATCCTTGCTTGGGGCACCATCATCAACCCTTGTCGTTAATTTACACAGGTCGTAACTGAAGCTCGATAATAAAAACATTATATTATGTTTCTCTGTTAGTTTAGCTTGTTTACTTTCTCGTATTGCATTGCATTTTGTATGTTGCATGGAGTTAGGCATCTTTCACTTTCTCGTATTGCATTGCATTTTGTATGTTGCATGGAGTTGGTGTTTTTCAGCAATGGACAATTGTTCGTAGTATGGCTTTTCATGTCATTCTACTTTTGTCGTATGCTTATATTTTTCATAAGGACCGATGATGTAGCTCTTGTGGAAATATGATGACATCGAAATTGTTCCAATATACAAAGGCTAGAGGCTAAGCTCTTCTCTCCCCTCCTCCATATTTCTTCTGCATCACTTTCCTCTCACCCCTAATCTTCCATCTTACCGGGGCATCCTACCCCTTCCCATTCTTCTATCTATCTCTCACCTTTTTCGATCATCGATCGTCTTCCTTCATCACCCTATCGACACTCGAGGGGGCATCTCTCCTTCCTACTAATTTTTCTTCTATCCCTTCAAAATTTCTTCCGTCTACTATCTTTGAAGTGGCGTCACTTACGCCACCCCAAAGAGGGGCAAATGTAGACACCCATAATTACACCCAAGCAATTTAAATACTTAAATTGTGCTAATTATCTATCTTTCTGGCAAATTGATGACATATTGTCAATAACGCTCATTTTCCCTCATATCATCATTAATTAATTACACTAAGCTAATTAATTAAGTCACCTATCCAACAAATACCCTAATTAATGACCTTCCATTAATAAATCACCCCTTCTACCTAGACTAATTAATTATTATTAATTAATTAGCTTTCCCTTCCATTTAACCAATAAATCAATATTTAATTGATTTAATCCCCTTCTAATAGCCTAAATCATACTAATATTCCTCTAATTAGCTTCTATAAGCTTACATCTACCTATTAGTTAATCACCTTTGATTAATTAAAACACCCCCAACTCCCATGACTTGCTAAGCATAAATTAAACCCTTCTAAAGTAAGGTTACCTTTTATAAAGCAACCTTATCCATTCCTAATCATGTTTTACCTTTATCCCACATGCAAAGGGATGAAGTGTTTCCTTTATCCATTGGGCTATATAAGGAGCCCTCCTTCTACCTTTATACCTACACCTAAACTTCTTGAGAAAGCAAATGCAAAGCATATAGCAAAATAGACTAAGAGCTTGCCTTTTGTTTTCTTGAGAGTTCATCATCTTGAAGAGTTAAGCCTCTTTCCTAAGTGCTTAGGTCATATGGGAGGTGTCAAAAGGGTCTTGTAGCCCAACTTTGACAAGCCCTCATTCCTAGGTTCTTGGAACCTAAGACAACCATTTTTTATAGCCATGGAGCCTACCTAGGTTCCATTCATTTATTTGTTGTTAGAGAATAGAGGATTTAGATGTTTTAACATTGTTAGTTTCAAAGTTTTTGTATTGATGAATGTTTAGCATCTAACCCTTGTTCAATTCTTATCATGATGGTGCTTAGTATGTTGTTTAATTTTTGCTAATTAAGGCTATTTAGGTGTTAGTATTTTACTCACATTTAGCATTAGTTTAAAAAATATTTCACTATAATAATTCTTCAAAACCAATATCTTGATTTCTTTCTTGCATTATTCATACTTCTTCATGTTTTAAAAATTGTGTATCATGGCAAAAACTTCATAATATTATCTATATGCTTATGAATTCAGGAAATTAAAATGTATTTAATAGACTTACACCAATCTACATTATTTTACCACATTCATGACTTTTATATATTGAAGAAACTTAACTTACTCTTGAATCCACTGATATTAATGTTTACACATATACCAACTTATGGAGCTTCTACTATCTACATGTTCATGTTCCCCCTAAGTCATATAACCCATACAATCCTCTTGATGTTCTCCTTTCCTTTGGAATGATCCTAAAACCTAAATCCTGCAAGCTTACTCAACCCTTCTTAAAGAAAATTTAACACTCATTGTAACTCAACTCTTGGTCCATGATTCCTTGCAAACATCTTCAGAATTATTCATGTCATCTTGCCTTGATTTTTCAAGTCTTCAAACATGTACATACACTCACTTATTCCTTCAAGAAGTCTACCAACTATGCACAGTCCTCTTTAAAGTCTCAAAACATAATCTAATGAACGCCTTTACTTTTCAATATTTCACACATGCCCATATAGGTCCAACTAGGTCTTCATAATGAAAGTAACATATTAGTATTATCAACCTAATCTCCATCATAAGAGATATAGACCTATTTTTAAGTCCAAAACAAGCTTCTTTTCTCATTCATGAAAACAAAAACTCTAAGTAGACTAAGAAATTCATATACCTTATCTAACAAATCAAGAGAAAAATGGATCTTTCTTGATGATTTCATGACATAGCTTTCATAATAGATATCATACATGTCTACAGTCCATCAAACATAATTTTCCCTAACATTTATGACTATAACTCATACCATGGTGTAGAAAAATTATTTTATGTTTTTTCCTTGTCATACTTCTTTATGATACTCATTAAATATTGTACCTACCTACTCAGGTCATAGTTTTTGCACAAAACTAATCCATTCCTTTATCCAACTAGGATACAGTATCATCTTCCTTGGTAATTTATACTTGATAGATATCAATGACTCAATTCACTTGGAAATATATCTTCAAGGAACATCATACCTCTTGTACGGTCCACTAACCATATTGGTCCAAAACATACTTTTATCATCATGTATTCAAATGTAAAAAATAAATGAAATTTCAAACATGAATTTCACATTCTTCAATAATACTTGCAAAATTTTATGGATTTAGACTTTCAAAAGAAAGGATAAAGCTAGAGCTATATGCCATCTTTGGCAAATAGACCCAGAGAACACTACCCAAATTTCTGTCTTTACACTTTTCAAGCCTAATTGTCACATATTGTCAAGACCAATCTGTGAACAATAATTAAACACATTTAAATAAATTTAACATTTAACAACAAAAAAAAAACATATCAAACCTTAAAAAAAAGAGAACATGTATTTAACGTGGAAAACCCCTGAGGGGGAAAAACCATGGAAAGTAATAATTTCCATTATGTGATAAACATATATACATAGTCTAGTGAAATCTCCAAGCTCCTCACTTCTCTCCATCAAATTCACCTAAATTTTATTGAACCAAATATGATATGCAACCATATTTAAATAACCCCAAGGGTTACAAACACATTAAGTGACAGGGTTTGCACCCTGGTTTATAAATAATTAGTTATTAAATAAATAAAAAGAATATAAATTTCATATTAAATATATTCTAAATTATTTAATTATAAACTAAACATTATAAACACTTAATATTATGTTTAACACATGTTACAATAGCTCATACATTTTATTATGCACTTTAATTCATAATAAGATTAGATCAAGGCATCATATCATAACTATACCTACATTACTTCAATCAACTTTACATACCTTCTTATATAGATAACTAGACCTTAAAATGTATTATAGACCTTTGTTATCTTATCAAATAGGTCAATGTGACCATGCTACATAATAACAAACCACTTCCATGACTGCACTTTGAGATAATAAAAATACTAACAAAACATCTACATATGAAGCCTACACAATCCCCTTGAAGTATTATATTTTCAACATTATATCATGATTGACCTCATACATACCCAAGTCTTCTCCTTCTTCACATATAGATGAATTTTCCAACACAAATTCATTTTCTCATCTTTTCAACACTACTCATGTCTTAATATCTTTGAATCATAGCCTTCAAGTCTCCTTACCCCTAATTCATAGTTCTTGAACATTCATATATAATTTCTTCATGACAATCCTTTCTTTAACTTGTGTTTTCAGTAATACAAACCTATACAAGGTCTTAAAGCATCCTAGCACCATGTTGATACTCAAATAACACTTCTTCTTATGTTAATGCCACTTTTATACCTCATATTTTCTCAACAACACATGAGACTCTTATTACAATCAAGCAAATAATAAAAACCCTACCTTGAATCAAGATCTCAAGACAAAAAAAAATCCATTAGGTCACATGATAGTCCATACAGCATCCTTGAGTCCACCATATCCCCAAAAATGAATTAATGAAAAAATCCTCTCTTGATCCACATAATACAAGGTCAAATAAATATTATTGGAGCACTCATAACTCTTGCAACATCCCAATAATCTTTATACAAAAGTGACAAACCTCCAACATGATGAAACACCTATTTTGACAAAGTACAACTTCATGATCCTTCAAAGATAAAGAAAACATCTCACTATCTGAATAGACTCCTAATGCATAAATGCAAACCTTACTTTGCATTCCCTTGAGCCATCAACTTTGGACCAACAAATTATTCATACTTTATCATGAAGTACAATTACAAATTGGACTCTATATTATGATACAACCTAATGAATGACATGAACATAACAAAACACAAACATACCTCAAGAATTTAAATTTCTAAGAATTGATATGACTCAAAATTAAAAACACACTCTCATTGCTTCTTAACTTGTATTGCACAAAATATCAAATCTTGCTCAACAACAAAGCATATTAAAGATCCTCCTCTTAGTATTCTTTGAAACATAAGGCCTAATGATCACTCCATTATCCTTCACTTACTATATAGATAGGATTCATGTAAAAAACAGATGATTTTCAAGGATCACTACCTTTAGTTAAGCCTTCTTGACCTCATTTTTATGATCAAGTTGATTATACTAAAGTGGAATATATTAGCCTAATATAAATGCTATGGGAGTAGTGAATAAATGAGTAATAAAATAATTGAAATACACCCAAGAAACTAATATATGAAACTATGAAAACCTAATGTGTAAAGAGAGTTTGAAGATCCTTAGTTGATTCAAAGAGGTTGATGGAATGTGTCACAAATGATACTGACTAAACAAGAGGAGGAAACCATCGACATTAACTTGAGAAAATTCATATCTGAGCTTTATAGCAGGACTGGGGTGCCTGGAAAATAGATTGAGGAGCTTGGGGCACCCTGGTTTGTAAAAAATCTTTGTAAACATCCTCCAAGGTGTCGCCACATGTTCACATGTGTTCACCTTTAGTTACATGTATATCGTTGTATGACCTCTAATGTCATTGCAGACCTGCAATAATAAATCACCTGTAAAATGTCAAACAAAGCATCAAAACACTAAAAAATAAATATGCATATGAAGGGTTTGGACTATCCGCAATGGCCACAATAGTGGACTTACAAGCTGAGCATTGCACTACATCCCAGACCCAATGTAGTTCTATGTGCATGTATGAAGAATTGTGCCCTAGGTACTCTTGTGTGCGTCGCACTTTATGAGTAGTGAGAAATAACTAGATGTAGAATGTAAATAATGTGTGCATGGAATATAATAAACTCCCCTCCTATGAAGTGTGATGTAGATAAACTGGCTTTTTTCCCTTGTGATGGAGCTAGATGGATGCAAATTGAGTAGTAAAGGCCTTTGATGGATGTAACCTTAGGTGGAGATAGTAATGTTTAGTGCTTGGTCCCTCATTATGATCACACAACTTTATAATTATATGGTTCTCTTGTTTGAATTTTGTAATTAACCCAGAAAAGGCCAAATATGAAAAATATAAATTGCTCAAGTGATTAGAAAGGAACCAAAAAGTGAGATCAAAGTGTAAAGGGGATAGGGGTGCCTAAAGGGGATGAGGATTCCTAGTGTCAGTGTCATAGCTAGGCATTCTTTCCCAGAATGAAAAATGATGAAAGATGAAATGACATACTAAGAAAGTATGATTATAAGACTGAAAGTAGAATCATAAAGCAAAGTAAAGTGGAAAAATACATGGGTTAGTTACTATTTTTTGCACTCAATAATCTTATGAATAGTGTTATGTAACTGGAACTAAATCATTAACCAAAGTGCATGAATTTGTATCTAAATTTTCCCCCACTTTATATTGGTGAGCAAAACACTCATTAACATAAAGTAGATAGAGATGTGTACTTGATATCCATGGAGAGTGATGTAGAAGGCATGCCAAAGGACTAGACAAAGCATGGAGTGAAAAATACATGGAATGTGGAGTCTAAAGATGAAAAAGTATAAAAAGTGATGAGAATGAACCTAGGGCAAAAGTGTGTGTGTGTATGTTTATGTGTGATGTAACTGCATGTTAGTGTTGATGTGTGTGATGTCGAGTGATGTTGTTGTTGATGTTGACTACTTGCTTCCCATATGGACAGAACTAAAAAAAAGATGATCATGTAGTCAAATATGTATGTATATGTGTAAAAATGTGTGTAAAGACACATCTATGTAAGTGTAATGAAAAATATGAAAATGAAAAAGGAACATGTGCACTTGATCTTGATAATAAAATGGTTTATAATGGATCTTGTCAATGTCGTACGATTGTTTTTGGCGATCTCACGCCACTGGATGAAGAATTGTATGGAGGAAAGTCTTTTTTATCCTCCAACCTATAACTACTTCCCAAAACTAAAAAGATATCTTTAATATTTGGTTTTTTGGGTGATCTGACGCCACTGGCCGAAGTAGTGTAGAGAGGAAGGTCTTGTTTATCCTCTAACTTGTAATTGCTCCCCAAAATGTTAAGGAGAATTTTCCCTGTAAAATCCACTGTGTATGGAGTTCTATAGACTATGTTGAACTCACTCGCTATATAACCCACTATGTCGTGGACAAAGAACTAAAAACTAAACTATACCGGTAGTGTGTTTTTAAGACCCTATAATGATTCCCCCCTCTTTCAAGGTGCATGAAACGTTGTTTTAGGAGAATTTGGCCCTAAAGAGAAGACCAACCACTAAAACTAAAACTCTTCCCTAAAAAGGGAGGGGATGTGTTTGGTAGAAAGCAAGGCACAGACAAACAACTGGCTAGGATAAAAGTGTTAGTAAAAAAAAGAAAAACATTTATGTATAAGATGAAAGGTAAGATAAACAACTAATGTTTAATCTAAAACACCCAAGAAGGAAATATAGGCCAAAAAAATTGGGTTCCAAATATGGGACATCACTCATGATGTCGCAAGACACTGAAGTCCATAATGGATGCATACAAACAATCAATTGTGCACACTAAATAAAAGGAAAGGCCCGCATATAATGACAAACAAAGACAACCAAGTATAAAAAAAAGGTATCCGTGGTAGTAAGTAATCCTGAAAAGTAAATGTTACACATGAAGCACCTATTAGCATGTTATAAATATAAAAAAGTATGTCAAAAGCGTGTATAATCGATAAAGTAAAGTTCTAGGTATAGAATGAAACAATAGCACATGTATTGTATGGATGTGGAAGCATCCATGCTATATGTAATGGTCATGTATAATATTCTATCACAACTAGAAATCAAAAGAACATGCATGTGTTTATGATAATGATAATGACATACAATATCTATCTAACATGTGTAATAAATTGAACATGTACAAGTAGATGTAAGTAAGAGTATATCCAACCAAGATATGTAAAATGTTTTGGATGGATGGGATGGAATGCAATGTGAATGATAGAAGCCACATGCCCCCAAAGTGACTAGAATTTTATGCAGTGATGTTCATTTTTTTATTCCCCCTCAGTATTCAAACATGAACCATAAACTAGAGTGCGTCATTGGGAAAGGATCAAACTATGTATTGTGTGTAGCACACTAAATGTATATGTGTGGTGATGATATGCAACCCAAAGATGATGTATGAATGCGTATCATGGTTTATCCTAAAGCATATATCATGATGATATGATCGAAAGAGGTGGTGATGTACCATACAGTGGATACCAGTATAAAATGAATAGAAGGAATGGTGATATAGCCTAAAGCGTATACCACTAAAGGATGTAAGTAGAAGTGATGATGTATCCTACAACGTATATCACTAGCCTAGGAATGTTGCATGATGGAAAGACTAACTCATGAATGCATGACTGTGATGAGGTCCATTTGTGATGTGTACTCTCAACAATCTAGTATGGACCATCAGATTAGAGTGTGTCATAGGCTAGTGAGTGTAGCATGTAGAATAAGATGTATTTAGTATATGCGATGATGAGAGACTACTATGTGATGTGTAAAATGTGCAATTTGTGATATATAGTATGTAATGTAAGATGTGTAGATAACATAAGGGTATAAAGTGTGAGATGTGTAGTGGTGAAAGATGTGTAGATGATATAGGTATGATGTATATATATGAATGATGTAGAGTAAATGTAAGATGCAGCATGCAAGTTTTAAGGTATACAATGTGAGATGTAATGTAATATGTGTAAAGAGACGTGATACGTAGTGTCTATTGTGCAGCGTGTGAGGTTTGTGTGTATAAGATGCCCTTGACACTCAAGTGTGAGCCAAATCACAAGAGTGTGTCATTAGGTAATGAGGTGATACGAGTCACCTACCAAAGACTTAGTTTGTGTGAAGTGGTGGAAGTATGTTGGGAAAAATTAATAGTACCTAACCATGTGATGGTGGTGCAATTAGAAACATGTCTTGACCACTATTAGGATAAGTATTTTCTTTGATAAAAAATATTGGCTAGTGAAGTGGTATATTATTTCATAATGGTGTAGCAGTCCTAGTAGAAATATGCCTTGAACTTATTTTTAGAGGATATTTCTTAGGTTGACTTGGTAGCTCAGAAGATAACTTGAAAGGAGGTTCAATAAGAAAATTTTTGAGAGGAGGTTTCTTAGTTTGAGTGGATTGAACATGAGGCGCTTAAATGAACGAAGAATGCACATGAGAAATAATGGCTTGATGCTAATTTGACACAGAAGGAAAAAAATTTAGAATTCCATGTGGATGTCACCTTTGTAGATGGGCATGAAACATAATATTGTGTAGGGAATGAGATAAAGCCTTGATGCTCAACATGTTTTATTATTCATTGTAAGTTTTATCAATCATTGTCATTATGTCCATTGATTTCATGTTGATTGCAATATGGATGACCTTGATATTTTGTTAGACGATAAGGAGGATAGTAATGAGTAGGCAGTAAAGTGATCCATTGATGACTAATAAGATAAGTAAGAGTGTCATGTTTTTTAGTACTGTGATCAAAGGTTATAGGATCTGGTAATGTTATGAATTGAGGCTTGCTAATATGAGCACATGCAGTAAACATAGAATGAGAATGAGGTGTAGAAAGAGAAAAAACATGAGCCTGAGAAGCATCCTTAAGATGTTGGATTTAAAATTTAAGAGATTTCATCGTGGATTTCATAGCCTTAAATTTGTATTTAAATAAAGAATAAATTTTTTAAATTGATTCCAACATAGATTTATTAGATGGAGGATCATGAAGACTAGGATCATCAAATAAGTGATCGAAAACATGAATTATTTATTGTCGTAGCATATCCTTAGGAAGATACATGGTGTCTAAGGATTACTTTAAAATAGCTTAGCAATTGGGATGCATCTTAAGCAAATCATATAAATAAATTTTAGTAATTTTAGAATCCATGATAGAAAATATGGTGTACCAAAGGATGATGCAAAATACTGATCACGAGTTGGTTTCACCAAAATGATTATGATAATGTGGAATATATTATCCTAATCTAAATGTTATGAGAGTAGTAAAAAAATGAGTAATGAAATAACTGAAATAGAGACAAGAAAATAAGTTATGAAAATATGAAACCCTAATGTGCAAAGAGGGTTAGAAGAGCCTTATTTTATTCTAAGATGTTGTTGGAATGTGTTGCAGATGATACTGGCTGAACATAAGGAGGAAACCTCAGCACATGAGCTTGAGAAAAATGCATATCTGAGTTTTCTAGATAAACTGGAGTGCATGTAAAATGGATTGGGTCACTTGGGGTGCCCTCATATGTGAAACTTCTTTGTAAACCTCCTTTGATGTATCTCCATATATTTTATTGTGTTTTCCTTTATTCGCATGTATGTCGTTGCATGATCACAAATGTCATTGTATACCTGCAATAAATAAATCACCTACAAAACCCCAAGAAAATCATCAAATCCATAAAAAATAAAGATGCATATGAAGGGGTTAGATTATCCTCAGTAGCCATAATGGTGGAATTATTAACTGAGTGTTGCACTACATCTTAGACCCCACCGTAGTTGTGTGTGCATATGTACAGAATTGTGCCCTAAGTGTTCTTATGGGTGTCACACTTTGTGAGTAGTGAGCAATAACTAGATGTAGAATGTAAATAATGTGTGAATGGAATATAATAAAATTCCCTCCTATGATTTCTGATGCAGATGAATCAGCTTTTGTTGCTTGTGATTGAGCTAGATGGATGCAAATTAAGTAATAGAAGCCTTTGATGGATTCAACCCTAAGTGGAGATAGTAATGCTTAGTGTTTGGTCCCTCATTATGTTCACATAAATTTATATTTATATGGTTATCCTATTTGAATTTTGGAATTAACACCAAAAAGTGTGACTACCAAAAAATAAATTTCTCAAACAGCTATAAAGGACCCAAAAAGTGAGATCAAAGTGTAAAGGGGATAGGGGCGCCCAGAGGGGACGAGGGTACCTGACGCTGGTGTCTTGGATGGGAGCTTATTTCTAGAATAAAAAATGATGAAAGATGAAATGACATACTGAGAAAGTATGGCTATAACACCGAAAGAAGAATCATAGAGCAAAATAAAGTGGCCAAATGCATGGGTTAATTACTAGTTTTCACACTCAAGAATCATATGAATAGTAGTATGTAACCAAGACTAAATAATTACCCAAAGTGCATGACTTCATGTCTACACAAGCTTCTTAACATCTTTTATTGAACTTGATTTCTATTTGAATATACTTGGCATCCATACTTTTTTAACTTTGGGGGATTTACACTTTCTTGACATGCATTGATGATTCATGAAAATAAAACCTTGTTGTATGAAACTTGTGGTGAAAATTATGGAAAACAATATCATCGATGCCTCTTGACTGATGAATAATGTGATATCTTCCATTACTTCATGCATATGCACCACTAAAAAACCATCTACATTCTTTTTCCCTATGATCAAAACCATTGCAAGAATAACAATAACCATGAAAATAACTTGCATACCTCTTTACATTAGCTTCCTAATGGATTTAGATCTCATGTTGTTCATGCTAGCAACCTCCTTGATTTGAATAGGTTCTTCTTGTATTGTATCATCATTCACTAGGTATTCCTTGAAACCTATCCTATCCTATCTCCTGAAGCCTTTTGACTACTCAAAATATTATCTATATCTTTGGAACTCTTCTCAAACCTCTCATAAGACTTCATCTTGCTAGATATTTTCTCCAACACTAATTTTAAATTCTTCAATAATTGAACTTCATAACTTATACACTCATCCTATTTATCCTTTAGGGATTATACTTCATAGTTTATCTTGTTAAATTCACCATCCTTGGATTTAAGTATTTTTTTCATAGACTCAACTTGGGTCTCATAATCCTTTATACTCTCTTCATATTCATTGATTATAGACCCCAACTTTTATTTCTTCATTATTTGATGCACCCATTGATCCAGAGGACAATTTATAACTTGGTATGTTCTTAAGTTCTCCCTAAACCATTACAACCTAAAAGAACACTACGAGATATTTTCAACGGTATAAGGAATCCAAAAATGGAGGTCATATGTGAAAGTTGTCGCACACTGAAATATTTGGAAAACTAGCAAAACATTAGGTCTTTGCATAGGAATGAGCTAACATGGATGTGTGCACATCCTCTAAGTGGACCTATCAAAAGGTGACAAGTGGCAATGAGATTTCACCTAAAAATTGGTTTTGTGACTTTCGTATTCGATGCTCATTTTCGGATGGGCATCCCCCACAATTTTCTGGCTGGGGGCCGTCAGTTAGGGTCAACACACTCTATTTGAGGAGGGGTGCCTTTTCCACCTTTTCTTCATATTCTTATTGCCATGATTATATATATATATTTATATTCTTATGTTATTCATATCAGTACACATGTGGGATTATGTATATAACAAAGAATTAAAATTACGTTGTTTTACATTGTAATATTGCCTTAATGGACAACCTGACTCTGACAGTTGAGCTAACCCATCTCAGCCAACCAAACCTAGTTGACCACTAGCCAACTCACCATGCTAGACAACCCACACCACTATGCCAGCTCACCAACTGCCTACATATCTTGGGTGACAAACATAGCTCATCAACTAAACCAAGTGTTAAACATAGATCACCATTCAATGACCTCTCCACATGGCATCCAAAATTTTTCCTAACCACCTACGTGAAACTTAACAAAATGCATCCAAGAAAAAAAATCCTATCTGCCCAGCCATACTTAAACAATCTATTTTCCAACTACCCTATAAATGTGGGATTTCTCCCAACATAGGCTTAAACAAACTAAAGAAGTGGTTAGTGTTGCTTGAACCCCTAACCAATTGAATTCTAAAAATAGGCCATGTTGCTAGACCACATGCAGTGACCAAGCTATGAATAGAGAAAATTTCTATTTGAACAAGATTTTTGTAGGGACTGTGAAATAGAAAATAACATAACAATTTTAGAAATCCACATTTTTGAGGCACTTAGGAAAAAAATTAGGTCTCAGGGAAAACTAGGAATTTACTCAGAATTAAAAGACTCTCTTGATGGTATATTCATTCTTCTATTTTGGAGTTCATATGCTGATTTTGTGAAGATTTTTTTTCATATTTTATCAGTGAACTGGAAGAAAAATAAATTGTGAAGCCAAGATCAAAGACATAGATAAAACATTGTTTATTTTAAGATCTCAAAAGTTATTATAGACTTCTGCTATGTTTTATATGGTTCATTATTTGATTTGTAAGAATCTAATTATAATAAAAATATATAACAATTAATGGATTGGTTCTAAACAAGCCCAAGGATGTAGGAATTTTCAAACCCTATAAAAATCCTTGTGTCATGTTATTCTAATTTTACTTTATGATTTTAGTATATGTTTAGTTGTTTAATTCAGAATTCAGTTTTTGGAATCAAATTAATAAGTTTTGACAATTTACGGTAATTTGATAGAATCGGGTAAAACAAAAATCTAAGTGATTCAAAAGGACAACTGGGATGAATGATAAAATTCAATTTTAATTATTTTTTAAATACCTTTGGATCATATCTAAATCATAAATTAATCATATTTTTAATCAGTTCAAGTGTCATAAACAATTGATAACTAATAAGTATAAAATGATCCATGTAAGCAGTAAACTAGTAGTGGATTTTTGCTAGTGTTTACGAATCATATTTTTGTATCAGAGCGGGTTAGACTCGGTGTTTTTATTTTAGTTTCATATGATATTAGTTTTTTACTTTCATATTTTGGGCGTGTTGATCTCCTAATTACAGTGTGTAGAGTTTGGAAGGATAGTTTTTACATGCAGCCATGGGGAAAGCCTTAAAAAGAGAGAGGATGAAAGAGCTTGAAAGCATGAAGAGAAAAATTTAGGATGATAATGTTTTTCTTAGATGAAAGATATTTTCACTTAAGGTAAAAATTTAAAAATTTAAATTAGATTTGGAATCCGAGGATGAGATCTTGATGGTATTATAGTGTGGTGAGTCAAATTAGGAATTACCTTCCACTTCAAATGCAGAAACCATGACAGATGAGTGCATTGTAAATATTTCACCATGTGATTCTTGTTTTCAATCAAATTCATATTCAGTTAATGCTCTAAGTGATTTTGAAAAACAAACTAAGATCATTAGATCTAATTTGTTAATTAAGATAGGATTTGATGGAAGAGGCTTTGGTAAGGATGACCAATGAATTGCTAACCCAATACAGGTCAAGGATCATCCTCATTTTGTAGTTTTGGGATATTCTAGTTTAGGAATGGAAATTGGATAATTCTCTAAGGCCGCTGAACAGAGAAAATATTCTAACAACCAAGATATTACCCCACTAGACTTGCAGGAAAATGTTGAACCATCATCCCAAGACAAAATTCGTAAGAAATCATATAGACGAGGTAATGAGATTCCTCCTCCTACTCATTATCATAATCATAAGAAAAATGGTAAAAATTTTGATCTATTATTTTAGTTTAAGCAACATGGCTATGATATTTAGAAAAATTTATACAATTATCCATGCACTTTCTATGGAATGTCTAAGCACTATGTAGCCAAATCTAGGAAATGTAAATATGTTTTGGGAAATATTTTGAAAAACCACTCTCCTAGACAGGGTTTAGAAAATGGTAGTTCGGGAAAGTTTCCTAAAAATGTGGACAAAATATTTTATTCTCATTGTAACAATAAAGGTCATGAGAATGACGATTTATGGCAGCTTCATCCTAGACAATATTAGAAAAATTTTAATAAGGAAATCAATGTAAAACCACAAGTTTTAATTATGATCCCTACAGATGTTTAGTAAAATTCTAAGGGATATAAATCATGTAAAAATGATAATCCAATTAAGTGGATTGGAAAATAGTTCCTTAGTTTCATGTTTTTATAGTTGTGATAGTTGATTAGCATGCAAATTTTCAAAGCCATTTTGGGATTCCTGTTGATTTGTTAAAAAGGAAAAATTCTCCCATGTTTTTAAGATTTGAATGTTTCTTGGAATAAGTTGAAGAGAAAATCTGAGTGACAGGTTTATCATACTTGGATTATTTTCTCTTGTTATGGTGTTGGAAAACTTCATTTTAAATCTTGACAACATTATTTACAATATTTCCAGTTTAGATTATAATGTTTTCATGTATACTGTGCAAATATTGGTGGCTTATAAGGCCCTTAACATGAAATTTTTGTAATTGTAATGATTATAAAAAACTTTTGTAGCCATGTATGATTTTTGAACATTTTATAAGTCCCTTAATTTGGGCTTAATTATTTGCAACTGTGAAACATGGTTACAAATAGGGTGTACATCCATTAAACTAACAAACTATTATGCAAGTTCCACTTGGTGATTTGACAGAGTTGAAAGTGGTACAGGATCAATGAACAACATATTATTATGGGTATTTTTTTTTCCATATCATATTGGTTTATTTAAGAAGTTACAATATTGGTCGTTGATTTAGTTGGACATATTTTCTAGTGTTCGAATTTTATGTCTATTTTAACTAATCCATTTATATGATGGATTTTTAATATATAATTTCAATTTTTAAACTTATCATGCTATAAATTGGTTATATATGTTGGTGATATGCAAAGAACCTATTAGTAGATTTAGTGGGTGAGTTTACTTTTGGGGACCAAAAGGCTCTTATTAGGGAGGTTTCATCCAGAGGAAAATTTGAAACTTGAGATGTTCTCAGGTTCTCCCTAAACCATAACAGTACAAAATAAAACTTTGAGATATTTCCAATGGTATAAGTAACATTGAAAAATGGAGGTTGTACATGAAAGTTATCATACACTGAAATATTTAGCAAACTGGCAAAAAATTGGGTATGTGTGTAGGTTTGAGATAACATGGAGACATGCACATTCACTAAGTGGACCAATTACAAGGTGAAAAGTGGCAATTAGGTTTTGAGTAAAAAATTGTTTTATGACTCCAGTATTTGACACTCATTTTCAGATGGATGGATGCGTTATTTTCTGGTTAGGATCCCTTAACCAGGGTCAACACACTCTTTTTGAGGAGGGGTTCCTTTTTCGCCTTTCCTTTATAAATTTTTTTCCACAATTCTATATATATTTACTTATTCATATAAGGATTTATATGGTATTATTAATATAGAAAATAATTGAAATTTCATTGTTCCACATTGTAATGTTGCCTCAATGAACAACCCGACTCACTGAGTAGATCTAACCCATGTCGGTTGACCGAGTTAAGATTCTGACTAGCCAACTCAACATGCTAGACAACCCACACTACCGTGCCAGTTCACTAACAATCAACATAGCTTGGGTGCCAAACATAGCTCGCCAACCAAACCGAGTGTTAAAAACATCTCATGATTCAATGGACTCCCCACATGGTGTCAAAAAATTTCCACAAACACCTACGCCCACTTGAAAAATGTAGTGAAGCCAACAATTTCTATCCACCCATCCATACTTAAACAATCTATTTTTTAACCACCCTATAAATGTGGGATTTCTCCCAACATATGCTTAAACAAATAAAAGAATTGGTTAGTGGGGCTCGACCCCCTAACCAATTGAATTATAAAAATATATTATGCTACTAAACCACATGCAATGACCAAGCTATGAATAGAGGAAATTTATATTTGAGCAAGATTTGTGTAGGGACTGTGAAATAAACAATAACATAACAGTTTAAGAAATCCACATTTTTGAGGAACTTAAAAACCAAGTCTTAGGGAAAACTAGGAAGTTTCTCAAAATTTAGATAAGCTCCTGGTGATATATTCATCCTTCTATTTTGGATCTTTTACACCAATTTTGTAAATATTTATATGCATCTTTTTTAGTGAACTAGAAGAAAAATCAATTGTGAATCCAAGAACAAACACATAGAGCAAACACTGATTGTTTTCATAGCTCACATGTTCTTAGATACTTCTGGCATGTTTTATATGCTTCATTGATTTGTAATAATTTGATTGTAATTGAAAATCCAAACATTAATGGATCAACTCTAAAGGAACCCTGTGGCGTAGGAATTTTCAAACCCCGTAAACAATCCCTTTTTCATGTTATTTTGATTTTCCTTTTTGATTTCAGTAAATTTTCTGTTGTTTAATTCATAATTTAGTTTTTTAGAGGCAAATTAATTATTTTTGACAGTTTACGGGAATTTTATTAAATTAGGTAAAAATGAAAATCTAAGTGAATCAAAAGGAAAAATGAGATGAATGCTTAAATTCATTGTTTAAATACCTTTGGCTCATATCTAAATCAAAAATTAATCATAATTTTAATCAGTTCAAGGTCATAAAAAGTTGAAAACTGATAATTATAAAAATATCCTTGTAAGCAGTAAACTAGTAGTGTATTTTTACTGGTGTTTATGGATCATCAATTCAGCATAAAAATATACTTTAGCCTCTTCATTTCTAATATTATCATAAGCAGTGTTGAAACTAACTTCTAAGGGGCATGGTTTGTAATTAAAATAGTTACACTCATCTTACTTTGAACTCAAACTTTTTATTGCAACCTCTAACTGACTTCTAAGCTCCATGATGATTTCTCCATCCTTTTTGATAGATGATCTTAACTCTTAACACTCTCTACTCAACTACTTATCCATCTTGTGCTTCAGAGGATCAACTCAATCTTGTTAATATTTCTTTAAAGGATTTTCTCGGATACCAATTGTTGCAAGCACAACCACTAAGAGGGAGGGGGTGACTTAGTGGACAATAAATCACTCTTTCACTTCAATGTTTGAATCCATCAACCATTCGATATTTAAGCATGAAAACTTAAGAAACATAACCATTTAAGAAAATGATAGCACAAAAAGACATGGACACAAGATATAAGTGGAAAAAATTCAAGGGGAAGAAAACCCACTGAAAAAAAAATATTATAGCCATGTTTCAAATTTATTTGAGTATTAACACAACAAGGGGAATCAACCCCTAGATTTAGTGCAGGACTGTTATCTAATTATGCATCCCTGCAAATTGGAAAAATCGAAACACTTGGGCATGGCTATAAGATGGAGTGTAGTGTATGGAAAATACCAGGGTAATTCATGGATGTTTTTCCTGAGTTACAGATGAGTTGTGTTTGAGTCTATTTAATGTGTCGAGCTAGGGGTAATGGAAAATCATACTGATGATCATGGGAGAAGAGATTTGTTGGTGAGAAAATTTGTCAGTGGAAAAACTTGTAGATTTCTTGCTAACACTTTGGGAATCTAAGTCCCTCTACTTAACTGGTGCTAGCTTTTGTATGTGCATGCATGAGAAAATATGGATTTCTGTGGTGGCCTTTCGACCAAGGAACCAACAACACCACTCCACTGACCCTACGGAAAAGCTATCAATCTCTTGTTAGGGAAGAATTTCTCTAAAAGTGGGAAAGGGAGTGAGAATTGAGATAGGAGAACCAATTTTGTAAGTAGAAAATTAGAGACTTGCACACACTAGTTAGAAGTTTCATTACATGCACTTGAATTTCAGAAGAAAACAAATTTGAAAAACAACAAGACTAAATAGAGCTTAATGAACACAAAGTACCAATAAACTCCTCAATCAAAGAGGCTAAACCTTCTTCTTCCTTTATTAAAGCTCAAGCGGAATTTATACATAGTGTGGGAATAGAAGACATTTTTGAGAAGGGGAAAATAGAAGAAAAATGGCTATCTCCTTTGCTTTCTCTAGGTATAATTCACTCTTGAGTTTACAAGATTAATCGCCAACCCTTTGAAATGGGAATGGCATTACAATTTATAGAATGAGAGGTGACTTATCATCTTCCTCATGACCCTCCATATGCATTATTTCTAACTTTAGACTATTCATATTCCTATCAAATATTTAAGTCCCTTTTATAAAATCAAGGTGACTTAATTTACATTATGTTTCTAAAGTCACTTTTAGGTGAGTTAAAGCCATATAAAAAAGTGCAAACCCCAACAAAGAATTAGAACATTTGAATAGAGATAAATTTGGGGAGAGGGAAGTGTGAGAAGAGGAGAAGATGTTGCCCCTGATGAAGTCTGATAATCCTCATTGATTGAAAGATTTGATGCGATGAAAATCTGAATATTCAAACTCATGGAAAAATCCTTCAAATGGGCTCATAGATGCTTTGGAATGTGTGTTTAAAAACATTGCCAAATGGTGTTGTCGATGACCGGAACTTCTACCCTGCACAAGATACTCCATATAACTCGATTCATGGAGTGAATGTTGGGAGACACTATTGAATTATCTAAGGTGAATCTTGCATTCCTAATGATATATTCCTATGATGATCTTGTATGATGATTTTGACCTGAATGATCATTCCTTAATGTCTCATTGTGCCAAACTTGCCCTTTTAGAACAACCTGCTATTTATAGTAAGTGTGGATTGTGAACTGAGATGAACTGTTTGATGAATTTTCTTGCAATAATCCCTTTGTGCTCACCACCTTCTTAATGGAATCTTCAAATAGTGTCTTACCTGAATTAATAGACCCATATGCAAGGAGACATGTTATTGTTAGTGCAAAATCACAGCACCCCTGGATGCACATCAGGCTTCTAGGTTGATGTTCAGGCATCCAGTGTGATTGCACAACATGGAAACCTCTCTCCAAGCGTGGGACTTGTAAAACTGAGAGAGGAATCTCCAGAGAAGGCTGGTTCCTGCTCCTAAACTACCTACCACAAGCTATTCCAGTGCAGGCAAGCTAATCTAATCCTAATCTAACCATGCCAAGGAGACAGAGAGAGAGAGAGGGGAAGAACAGCAAAAGCCTACACTAAAACGGTGATACACCAGAGAAGGAGAATGTTGAACATCTATCAAAACTGCCATGGGACAAAGAGAGGTGAGCCATTGGGAAGGATGGACAGAAGCATCACAACCCCAAGGATAGATTTCACACAGAAAATGTCCCAAAACTCCATGAACACAGCTCCAGACCTGCAATGAACATTCAAACATGCACAGACACCTGCAATGAAGAGAGGCAAGAAGAAGACAAGCAAAAACGAGAGAGGATGGACAAATGCATCACAGAACACGTTTTGTTGCTCCAGAGGTTTGCGCAGAACATCATTCCATTAATGGTGAATGCCATTACAGAGAAAGGGAGGAGGTTCGAACTCCATTTTCAACCCTAGAGAAGAAAAGAAGGGAGGGCCGAGCAGAAAGAATGAACAACTCTTTTTTATATTTTGCCACTCCTTACAATATATAGGAAGAATGAGAGAAGGAAGAAAGAGGAAAGTCAGATCTCCTCCAACCACCTCCAAGTCATATTTTAAATCATTTCATCATGGTAGAAGCGACGGATCCTGGCAAAACGGCGGGCTGTCTGCTGCATTAAAACTGGTCCCTAAAATGTCACTTCTGTCATTACCACGTGTTAGAGCCATTTCTCAATTTTCTCTCTCTATACTGCACCAAAACTCAAGATTAGCCCCATAATCATGTCGAGGATTTCACTAGCTTTCCGTTGATATAAGGAACATGCAAATCCGAGCTCTGGATCAAAAGATATGACGATTTGAGGATTTGAAAACAGATTTTTAAAATATTTTCCCGCGCATTGCCACCTGGATGACATGTGGCAGACTCTGATTGGATGAGAAATGTCTTCAGCCCGTCAGGTTCGGGATTCTCCTCTCCATATGCATTGGGTTTGGGAGGTGGCTCAACATATGTTTTCGCCCCATGCTTTTCCGACTTGTTTCCCCGACTATGAAACCCGATTTTCTTTGTGCGTCGGGCTTTCCAACCCCTCCGACACATTTCTTAGGTGTCGGGTTTTTCAACCCTTCCGACATGTTCTTGTGCCATGTTTCTCTGTCGTGTTTTCCTGACTATGAAACCCGATTTCCTTTGTGCGTCAGGTTTGGACGACCCGACGACATATCCCTTTGTGTGGGGTTTTCGCTTGGATACGTGGCAGCTTCTCATTGGTTCAGATCAGCGCTCGAAAACTCGCCCTTTGACTTTTTGACCTTTTCCCTTGTGAGGACACGTGGCAGCTTCTGATTGGCTCTCAGCTCCTTCACGTACTTCGCCTCCATTTGTCCCAGATGTCCCATTTGATTTTGGCCCCTTTGTGCTCATTTCGGCCGATTCGGCCGGTTCGGGCATTTTTGGCCCGCTTGTCCCACTTTGCTTCGGACTGACTTGACCCTTTTCGGCCGGTTCGGCCGGTTCGCGCCCTATTGTCCCACGCATCCCAATTGCTTTTGGGCTCCTTGTGATGATTTCGCGCAATTCGGCTGGTTCGGGCATTTCACGATTTGTTCCATTCGTCCCGAACTGCCCCTTTGTGCTTATTTCGGCCGATTCTCTCTCTCGGTCAAACCAGCATTTCGCGCTCGCCGCGTACTTTAGTCCCACTTGTCCCAAATGCTTAGTGGGCCACCTGGACTCATTTCAGGTGGTTCAGGTGGTTCGCGTACTTTTGTCCCATTTGATCCAACTTGTGCTGGACTGGGACTTAGTCGATTTTCACAAATTTTCCTGGCCCGAACTACTTGCTTTCTGCAACCTTCTCCGCACTTTCTCAGAGCTTGTTCCTTTTTTCCTCGGCCAGGGGAGTTAGAAAATTACCTGAAGGGACCTTACAAGCCTGATTTTTGCTTTGAATCAATCAATTTTCTTGGGATTTGGATATTCTGATGATGTTATCAAATTACCCTGGGGGGGAATTTTGGATAACAATTATTTTTAGTAAGTGTGCCACAAATGTCGAATTGCGACAAAATGGGTCTTAAAATTCTAGGTTTTATTCCACAGTTCCACGCTCCAAATTTTGAGTAATTCCTTCATCTGAACAAGTGGGAAAATGATTTCTTCACTGGTGGGGGAAGAATACTAACAAAAAACACATCCCTCCATATCCCTAAAAAATAAGGGCTTCATCATGAAAAAACTAGTTTTAGAGAAACTAGATTTTTTGGAGATCCTTCCCTCTGAATTTTGGATGATTTCTCCTGCCGGATCTTTGGGTTTTTGAAAATTTATTTGAAGAGGGAAGAATGATGAAAAAAAACACAGCCCTCCATATCCCTAAAAATAGGTACTTCATGGCGTGAAAACTAGTTCTCGCGAAACTAGATTTTTCAACGATCATTCCCTCCAATTTTCGTGCGATTTTGCCCACTGAAACGTTGAGAAGTGGAGAGGTAGCTCACTGAATTTTTCCAACACTATGTCGTGGTGGCCATTAATGGAGCTTGAAATTTTTAGGTCTGGATTTTTTCTCCGTTCATGATGAAATCAACTTTATTGCGATAGGTTTTTCATTATGGTGCTTCACATGAAATTTCTCTTCAATCCGGTGACCGGTTTGATGGGAAATCAATTTTTTCCTTCGTAGAGCCGGAAAGAGGATTTATTTTCTACGAGAATTCCTTACATCAAATTATAGGTTTGAATATGATTTTTTAATGGCCTTCAAGAGAGAAAAACTTTGTAACCAATGGTTTTTCAATCCTTGCTCTGGTTTGGAATATTTCTTCAAATTTTGTTTTCATGGCAATGGGAATTTCCATTGTTCTTCTTCTATATTCTCCATTTATTCTTCTTATCTTGATGAATTATTCTTATGATACCTATGTACCATCATGGAGTGAAGGATAATGTGTTTTAATGGAGCTGGTTTAAGATTTGGCAATGGTGGATTGGTGTTCTCTGTAGTTTTCTTTTGGTAATAGAGAAGCAACAAGAAACAACTAACAGTTAGAAAAAAAATTCAATTTTTTGAGTTGGAGTTGGGAACATTTTTTCATGTTTTATTTCCTTGACCTCAAGGATGTGAGGGACAAAAAATTCCACGGTGTTCAAGAGGACGACACGTGGTGGATATCCGACGGTAGGGAATGAGTGCTCCAAAATTAGCTTTAAAGCACTGTGGGCTAAAAGTTGGTCATGTGGGTGACCAAAATACTCCCCATCGAGGCTGGGTACATTTTTCCATGTCTCATGTCCCTGACCTTAGGGAAATGAGGGACATCAGTTTCCATGGTGATCCTAGATCTAATACGTGGCACTTGATCCGATGGCAGGATATGGATGCTCCAAAAATGCACCTAGGGGTTAAATATCTGAGGTTAATTTTTCCAAGGTTTGTGTACCTAACCTCAGATATTTTGGGGACATGAAATCCCACCAAGCTCCTGGTGCTGACACGTGTCCTCCCAAAAAATGACTAAGTCATGAACTGCTTTTGAGAGGGTAACTTGGAACAATGATAACTTGAGCTCTCAGTGGAATTTATTGGTGAAATTTTATATGATACTGACTAGAAATGGAATTTTTAATCCAATGGTGGGTATATATTGTCTTGATACATCCATTGGATCCATTAAAAATATGATTTTTGATTTAAGACTCCACTTGTTTCTGATAAAAACTACATGCAGATCTTATGCGCCAAGGTGTTGTGAAAAATAAGAATTCACCGTCATGTAGACCTTAGAATTATATTTTTGTAAATGTTTTGTTTTACATCTAACTCCATCCGAAGCTCCCAAGATCTTCTTCTAAATCCCAGCAGTATTTTTAGGTATGTGCACTACCTAGGCTTGTGAACCCTATTTTTACTTAGACTGCTCCAAGTCTTTCAAAACTTCACACAACCTTCCAAAATAATTTCCATGATGTTCTAAGGTTCTCAATTCACCTCTATTTTGGATTTTTCCCTTCCATTTCACTCCAGGGGGGTTGATCTAGCTCTAGGAAAGGCCAGTGATAGCCCTTCCCATAACTGCCAGAAGATAGTGTCTTTTCAGAACTCCCTAAAATCACCTAGGGGGAATGAACAAAATTTCCTAAATCACCTAGGGGACCAATTTTACATCAAATATGGGGTGACCAAACTAATGGATTTGACCCAAGGTGTCTTGAAATGATAGGACTTGAAAAATTTGACATTGGGGTATAGTTGTCATGCTTAGAAATTTTCAATTTCCCTGTTGTAAATTTTCATGACAAAAGTTGGCTCTAGCTTGGGGAAATGACATGTACTAAGTACAATGAAGATAAGGCATGAGAACTCCCAGAATCTCAATTTTGGACCATATAATTTGTTTACCAGTGCCTTATCCATTTTTCCTTGGGGATTCATGTACAACTTCTAGAAAGGAAGATTAGAAGAAGGAACACACACACACACACACACACAAAACCCAGAAAGGAAACACACGACACACAATGTTAAGGTAAACACATCCAACAGAAAGGGAAACATGCCTAACAATCACCTATAGTAAAAGGTGGGGGACAAGCCACTTTCACTGAAGTACTTTTCATTTCTCAAAATTTACCCCTGAAGAGGCAACACCGAATGATGATGTTCTACAAAGCCATTTATGGGTTCCAAAAAGTATCCTCCCCTCCTTAGCTATTTATGAAATCCAGGTGCTTTCACAATTGTTTGTGTACTTGGTAGGAGTGATTCCATGTGAGCTTCTTGAGGCTCAAGTCATTGCTTGGAAATTCCACTACCTTTATGTTCTTTAAAATCAGTTGCATAGTTCCAGTTGCATTCTGCATTTCTCCACATAGATGATTCTTCACTGAGCATGTTATTGCTGCCCCAGGGCTGCTTTTCACTCAAATTACTTGAATATTATGGGTTACTGTATTTCCCATTTTTATGCTCATTCATGTCTTCTCCATGTGAAACCTTAGATTCATATTTTATCTCTACTCCATAGTGAGGCATTTGAGTAATGACAAAAGTATTGGAGGAAAAATCATAATTGTCATGTATGTCCATAGCAGGAGTGAAGAGATCAAGAATCAGCTCAGGGTCTTCCGCAAATTCTACTGCATCTAAGATTTCTTACATGGAGTTATGCTTCATTGTTTCTTGTAGCTCCTCTTTGTACACCTTTGAAGAATATTTATTTTTCATCTCAAGGAAACTATCTGGAGGGATTACCTCATCATCTTAGGAATTTATGCACTCTACCGATCCTTCATCAAAAAGAGCTTCATATTTAGAGGTCTCGAAACTCTTTGATTCAATTTCTTCATCATGGAAAGAGTCTTCATCTTCAAATGGGACAAAAAATATCTCCACTTCGTTATTACATCCATCAATCATTAGCTCAAGAGTGGCATCATATTTTTCATCTTGTCGTATCTCAATATGGCCAACCTTCACATTGGTTAATACTTCCAAATCAGCTTCACACTTGTCTTGTAGATTTTTGGCTTGCATCAGGAGCTCGAGACTAAGATCAGGATCTTCAGTTTCTTCTACGGCTCTGAGAATTTCTTGTACAGACATTTCTTTCAAACCTTTCACAGGCTCATCATAAGATGATTTTTTCTCTCCATAGATGGCCTGACTGAGATCATCCTCATCCCCAAATGGGGATGAGAATGACTCCTCATCTTGGAAAATCATATATGTTGATTTATATTCTTGAAAATCATCGAGAATCATCTCCTCTCCCTCATGGTTTGCATCGTCTAGTAATTTGGGGTTTCCCTCTTATAACTCGAATCTCCTGAATTCTTCTTCAAAGTCCAAATATCTCTGGGAAGGTATGTATGGACCTATCAAGATGGGGATATCCTCTTCTTCCTCGGTTGTCACAAAGTGATTCATCTGTCTACTTCCTTGATACAAGATGTTAGCTTTTGGGCTTTCGGTCTTTCATATCGTGTACCTCATCTTCTTCTCAGGAAGCAATTTCTCCATGTCTCGCTTCATTGGTATGGTTGCGGATGACCAATTCATATAAATTTTACCTCCCAAGTCTCAGTAGAAATTTCTACTCAACAGCATTCTGAATGAGGCTGGGACGTCTACTACAAAAATCATCGTTGAAACTTTCTTGTCTGGAATTCTGGCAAGATCTACCTATGCATCTTTGACCTTCCCTATAATTGAGACCTCTTTTGACTCCAAAGAGTAATAAGATCCACTGGGTGGAATCATGGTAAGTTTGAGAGCCTTGGCGACCTTCAAAGGCATCACGTTGTCTGAGGCACCAGAATTTAGTATGTAATTATTCAATACATATTATCTAACAAGAAGGGAGATGTAGAAAGTTTCAACTTTATCATTCTTTGATGCACTCAAAGAAAGCATGTTCTGTGAGGGAAGTGTAGGTGGATTTGGTACTATTCCTTTAGGATGATGAGCTACATCATTGGGTGTTAGACTACCATTTCTGATGTATCAGACAAACCTGTCAAATTGTTTAGGACGAGTGTTCAAATATTCAGTTTTAGTAATTATGAATTTGTATTTTTTCACATATTCTATGAAATCAAAAGGAGCAGATGCAGACAAGGGGGGTGAAGGGACTGATTTTGGAGTCTGGATAAGCTTGGGAGTAGGATTTGATGTTTGAGGAATGGTGGGTATTTTGAATGACACACTAGGAGATTTCAAGGTATTATATTTTACAGGATCATATTTAGATTTATATTTGGAAGAGACATCAGAAGACTTACTTGGGATTATGGTAGACTTCTTACTTGCTATGGGATCAGGCTCCAACAATGCAGACTTCATGGAAGATGGAAGTGGGGGATCCTCAACTGATTATTTTTGTTTTGTAGAGTCACCACATGAGGATCATCAAAATTCTTTTCTTTCACAATAGTGGAGGGATATGCTCTTTTCTCATACTTAGAATGAGTGAATACTGCACATGAGAAACTAGGTGCATCCTCTTCGTCTTCTTCATCACCTCTGGAATACTCAAAAAATCTAATTTATCTATCATCCTCGTTTTCATCAATCTCTAGGAAGTTACCACCTTCACTTTCTTGTCCAAGATCTTCTTCACTTTCTTGAAATATGGGAATTTAGGTTCACGGGAGGGGCCTCCAAGGTGAGCCTTTGGGGTGCTCTTGCAATCTAATTTTTGTTTCTTCTTTGAGAAGAAAATTGTTCAGATATTTCCCTCCTTAATGACACCATTTCATTCCCCATTTTCTGCATTAAAGGATTTTTTCTTTCATCTCCAGGATGTTGAGCTTTACCCTTTGAGGGATTCCTGATCTTTCTAGATAGGATGAGATCATCGTCAAGTTCAATGGCCAATATTTTTTCTTCTAAAATATCCCTTGGTTGAACTCTTCGTAGGAGAAATTCTACCTCTGGTGCTTGAGCATTGATTAAGAATCCCTTGACATTGTTTTCAGATGGTGAATCCTCTTCAGGTATCCCACAAAGTAATTGGTTGAAACCAGCCATGAAGTCTCTCATAGTTTCATTTTATCCTTTTTATTCATTTGAGCCAACTTCACTAGGAGGTCCTGACAATCTTCAGTTGATTTAAATATTTCCTCGAAGGTAGCTATGATGTCATTCCAACTAGTTATGGATTGGGCAGGCAGGAGGTAGAACCATTCCACTGCTTTTTGTAGGAGAGACTCCATGAACAATCTTACAACAACATCTTCATGTTGGACACCAAGAATTCCACATGATGTTGTGAAGGAAACTATGTGTTCTTAGGGATGTTTTGTTTTGTCACCTTTTGAAATTTGGAAAGTTTCTTGTGGGAAATTGTTGGGTATATCATGAAGAGGAGTTTTCAAGAGAAAGTGGTCCTAATATTTATACCCTATGGAACAATGGGTTGAGGTCTTTCTACGTCATCTTCCATTATCACTTCTAATTCTGCTTCAGCTCTTGATTCTACAAATTATTCTTCAAATTATTCTTATTTTGGGAACTCAATGCTCAAGGGTGATTGAAAAATGAGAGAATTTAAAGGGGGAGTATCAATAGGAGTTTGGATAGGATTTCCAAGTGAACTTCTTGAAGAGCCAGATGAAGAGGAAGCTTGAGTGAAGAAGTATGGATTATCTCTAATTCATTCTTGTTGATTTTACAAATCCTCAAAATTGGAATGAGAAACACCTCTTGACCTGCTCAACTTGGTGTATCTTCCTTCGGCTAGCTTTTAGAAAATTTTGCGAGTGTGAACACAAAAAGACACTATGGAATGTGAAAAGTCACGTGCATAAACTAGCAGTGTATCTTTCGGCAATAGAATTTCATGAACTCCTTTTTTTTATTTTTTCAATATTTCACTATTTGGTACTTTAAGACCTTACGGTCATATTTTTTGGGTGTAGATGTTGCTAAATCTACCCCATGGTGTGCGCCAAAAAATTGTTGGTGAGAAAAAAAATTAGGTGGAAAAACTTGAGGATTTTTTGCCAATGCTCAGGCGGAATATAAGTCCCTCTACTTAATCGGTGTTGTTGTCGTATGTGCATGCATGAGAAAATGTGAATTTTTATGGTGGCATTTCGACTAGGGATCCAACAGGGTCACTCCACTGACCTCTACGGACAAAGCTAGCAATCTCTTTCTAGGGAAGACTTTTTCTGAAAGAGGAAAAGGGAGTGAGAATTGAGGTAGGAGAACCAATGTTGCAAGTAGAAAATCAGAGACTTGCACACACCAGTTAGAAGTTTCATTACATGTACTTTAATTTCAAAAGAAAACAAATTTTTAAAACAACAACAAGACTAAATAGAGCTTAATGAACACAAAGTACCAATAAACTCCTCAATCAAAGAGGCTAAAATTCCTTCTCCCTTTATTGAAACTCAAGCAGAATTTATACATAGTGTGGGAATAAAAGACATTTTTGAGAAGGGGAAAATAGAGGAGAATGGTTATCTCCTTTTCTTTCTCTAGGTACAATGCACTCTTGATTTTACAAGATCAATCGCCAACCCTTTGAAATGGGAATGGCGTTACAATTTATAGAATGAGAGGTGACTTGTCATCTTCCTCATGACCCTCCATATGCCTTATTTTTTAAATTTAGACTATTCATATTCCTATCAAATATTTAAGCCCCTTTTATAAAATGTAACACTCTGAAACTGTTGTTACTTCCTTCTGAGCATTCAAGTGTTGATATGTGATTTCTTTTGTAAAAGGATGTGTTCCTTTGATTGTGAAGTCATGCTGGATATGGACTGTATCTTCTTTGTAATTGAAGATCTTTGAATGAGTCAAAATATGATTGGACTCTTTTATTTCTTTCATTTTACACCTGAGTTTAATCTGATCTCGGAATGAATTGTGGATTTATACATCTATAAGACCCAGCCTTGGATCAGTGGCATTGATCCAAGAGATGCTTTAAGTTTATTCAGGATGAACTAAAATTATAGACCTTACGCAGGTTGCAAGGTCTAAATGCATTGAATAAGCTATTCCGGAGTCTAACTTAGGCTGATCGTGTTAAATGAATTGGTTCCCGATATCGTAATATCAGGAAGGTCTTGATCGTGGTCCAGGTAATAAATTCAGATACATTTATTCAACTAGCCTATTGGAAGTGCTGGAGTGAATCCTTTTCGTGAATGTATGTCTGTAGGTTCTTATTATGAACATTCTAAATGTTAGACCTAAACTGGATTTATTAAGGTTAGTAACCTAAAACTAAACTATAACCTATGGCTTAGATTAGTGTTAATCTAACCTAGGCCTAAGCTATAAGCTAAATGTTCTAAGTTAGCAACCTAGTGCTAAGGAGGTTAGACTAAGTATCATCTTATATCCTAACCTATGTTACTAACCTAACTAATGAACAAGGAGGAAAGGGGACATATGAAAGGGTGCGAGCCATGGGTGGAAGTTTCTATGGCATTAAATGGGATGGATAAGTATGAAGGACAGGGATTTGGTGGAAGTTTCAAACAGCTAGTAAAAAGCCGACGTGGCAGAGTCGCCAAAGTTAGAAATGGTCTTTGACTTGCATTTGTTCATCGCTAACTATGGTGGTCAGTGGAAATGGAGATTAAGTGGGAATTTTGGAGTTAATACCATTAATGAACTCGGTCTTCGAGCTCGGATTTCTCGGGAAGACATGCAAAATGGAAAACTGATAGTTTGTTTGGGTTTTCATGCACTCCGGTTTTCTCTTTGTTTGATCACTGGTTCTTTGCACCAGTCTACTTGGTGTTGCATGGCAAAAATGAGTGTAACTCGCTCTTTTCTCTGTCAAGGAAAGTTTATAAAGCATGGAAATAACAAATTATTGTTGCTGAATCTAACGTGGAAAAAGAGGAGAAGGCTTGAGCTCTTTCAGTGGTCTTCTTCAGATTTTTAAGCGGCATTACCAGGCATGTTAGGCCCTAACTTTTAAAAATCTTGCTTTCTTTCAAATGATTTCATTAGAACAACTCTGTTCAGATGATTTTTGGGATCAGTTGGTTTTTATGGTAGCTTTGTGTGATTTAGTTACTGTATCTTCTTACCGGCTCGATTTTTTGAATAAACCCTTGATGGGTGTGCTTGGTTTCGAACGGATGTATTATCTTGCTGTGTTTTGCATTCCGTATGGATTTTGTAGAAATGTTGCAAGGAAAATATATGAATTCGGCTCTGTAGGAGTCCATGAATTGTTTTCTTGTCCGATTCAGACTTAAGTCTATTACCTTGTTGTTTTCTCTTGTTGAAACGATTCTGTTGGAATTCTTGAGTGTACAGAATATACGAATTCTCTGAATGTTTTGTCGTGAGTAATATGTGTTATGGTTGCTAAATCTTGTTGGATCTTGCTATAATACTTAAGTTACTTCTGATTGGATAACTTGCTATGTTTATAGTATTTGTATGCGACTTTGTAGAAGTTGTTCCCCCCCCTCTTGTGTTGTAATTATGGGAATTAACCCGTTGATAATTTGCAATATATTTATTTATATACAAATGACTCTGTGGAATCCTTGGAATGTTTCGTATATTATGGACTTCTGTAGAAGTCATATATGTGAATACTAGTAGTTGATTCAGTTGGAGTCCTGGAGGGGTAACTGGTAATATGACTTCTGTTGTCTTGTTATGAATACTTTCGCTTAACAATGAATTTCTTGGTACAGACTCAGTTGGAGTACTTTTTATGTTTCATCTTCTGCTTAAGCTTAGGGCGAATACTGTTGTTTGGATTCAGTTGAATTCCTTGATAGGAAACCAGTGTTTCTGCTTCAGTATAATCCAGGTTGTGAATACTTATTGTTATTGGCTCTGTTGGAATCCTTAATATTTATATATATCTTGTATTTTATCTTCTGTAGAAGTCAGTCGTGAATGCCATACATTTCTTCTTCTGAAGGAGTTCAGATGTGAACACGGTATGTTATTGTTTTGGTTGGAATTCCTGAATGGATATGTATCATGTATCTTTCTGGTTCTGTAGAAGCTTATTTGAAGAATACCACATGGGTAAGACTCCTTTTTAATCCGGAAGGCATATTTTATGTTTTCTCTTCTGAATAATCTCAGTTGTGAATACTATTAGTTTGATTCATTTGGAATCCTTAATATAAGTATTGGTTGAATTTGGCACTGTTGGAGCCCATGTTATGTTGTGTGTTGGCTCGATTCTCGATTTTTGTCCTTGCTGTGTTTTAGTAGGGATTAGATTGAGCTGTATGATTGATGAGAGTTTCGACTCAGTGGGATTGTACTTGTGTTTGAGCATGATTACATCTTCTGTTAGTATGAATATCTAGTCGTGAGCTTGACTGAACTAAAAATCTGTTAACTGTACCTCGACAAGCGATGGCATTGGATATTTTCTCGTTTTTTGATTTGTATGAAAGGTTATGTGGAGTCTTTTTGATAGATTATTCATCACTGCCTTGGCGTGAGAGCTACTGTATTGCTAGTAAGCTACAGGAAGTTGTTATATTTAATTTTTAACAAAACTGTGGTTCTTCCCGTGGTCTCGACTGACTTAGTCACAGGTGTATAAGGTGAATGCTTTACTTTTGAGGAGACGGTACAGTCATGAGCTTGATTTGAAAGGAAATATGAATGACTCGTTTTCTTTCTCTTCTGTTGTAAAGTATTTGTTGATATATTTTTATCTAAACCTTGGAATTGTTTTAACATACTGATGGATTCATGAAATGATATGATATTCATTTTACTATGTTGAATGTAATGGTCTGTCTGATGATTTCTGACCTTGGGAATCAGATGGATAGTTGTTTTGGATACATTTGTTCTTCTTGATCACTAATAATTTGATGAAATATCTGGAAGGTATCTAGGACTATTTAGTAACTATAACATGAGTTACGCGTGTATAGTTTTATTGTATTACAAGAGTACAATCTGAAATATGTTTACATGTTTGGTAAATTTATTTCATTTAAACAGGTTGTTTAATGAAAACAATTGGTGGATTGAAATTGTTTTATGAGTTAGTGCTTATCATGCTCAGTTCATCGAACTGACCCGTGTTGATAATTTTTGCAGATGGTTGCCGTAAGTGGTAAAAGCACGCAAGTCTGATAGGATGATCAGATTGTTTAATTTGGTTTTATGATGAATTATAGCTTGATTCTCTATATGTACTACTTGAAGAAATATGTTCTTTTTCTGTTGAGTATTGTATCAAGTATGCTGAATGCATAAAATGTATTTGATTAGTTCTGAAAGGAATGAAAAGAGATATTTGTTACTTATATGTTAGTATTCGTATTTTGATAAGTTTGACCTTCTTCGGTTCAAATGATCTTGAGAGCATTGTTATTATTGTATAATTTGGAGACTTTTGTGATTGTCAATGCAAGCTTGCAAGAATATGTGACTGAATATTTATGATTGTTTAGTAGTTCTAGTATCTTCTATCTAAAGCTAAATTGGAATTTAGATCACTGTCTTTCTAGAAGCTAGGGTTAAAATAAACCTGAGCAGGAAGCTAATCAGGCTGAATAAATTGTTACTTCCTAGTCTTAATCTAAGTTAGGACAACGTTTAATTGGATTCTTAATCACTATATCTTGATACTATTAAGTAAGATAAAAATTCAATTATGAGAACTGATATAAACCTAAAAAGGGTTTGGTTGGCAATCTCATGTGAAGATTATGGGTTATTGTCCAATTTCGTTGATTTAGAATTATGTATATTCTATGAAATTCTTGAAGGGACCTCATGTCTTAATAACTTCTCTTGTGTAATGGGTTTTTCTATGAAAGGTCATTCTAAGGTGAGGAACCCAGGGATTGGGAAAGGCTAACCTTAGGGGAACATCTTTTGGTATAATTTAAACTCATCGTGTGTAACACTTATTATAAGTAGATCTTTTCGAGGTGGATTTAAAGGTTGACGACACAAGTCAACTGCAGGGTTGTACCTTCGAGAAGATTAGGATCTTCTCGAAGATACAACAATGCAGGTGAACTTTGATGACACCCTTTGCATTGATCGTTAAGATTTACACCTTAAACTCGAACAAGTTACTATGGGACTGATTAGGAATGTGGTCACGTTATAAGGCTGCCCTAGGAGACTCGGGGTATCTTGACACACTGGATTAACTAGGGTTGATCCAGTATGTCAGCATATCCCTAGTCCTCGGGGGCATCCCTATAACGTTGTCATCTCACTAAGCCGTTCATGAGTGATTAACTTGGGGCAGAAGAGTCTGATAGAAGTCAGTATAAGACATTCTACGTAACATAGGAATGGGGTGAAGGATGTATTCCAGATTGACGAGTATGCCGTCAAGGAATATGAGACATAAGCAATATGTTTCAAATCTTTGGCCAAAGTATCACAAGCTACTGATTGCGTTTTCCTAAGTCACCTAGTCTAAGGGATGAGATGCTGATGAATAATGGTAACAATTATTCAGATAGGTTCCTTGGACAGAGCATTCTGAATCCAAGAATAGGGGAGAGAACCACAAGAGTGATGTGTTAAATAAAAATGCCAACTCTTAATACTTATGAATAGATCGGTAGATTACTGAGTCATGGAATGAATAGATCGGAGGTACTCTGAGTCATTACAGCTGCATATGGTTATCTGTTATAAGAATGGTTGGTTTGATTTGTGAGTTCTAAATTTTGTATTTAGAACCAGGAAGCATTTATCAAAAAAAATAAATTTACTTGTTCTAATGTATAAAAATGAGGATGTTACATGTTGGTATCAAAGCTGAAGGTTGCAACTCTTGGGCCTATTGTGTCCATAATCTGATGAAAACTTGAATTTTCTTGTAACAGAAAATGGTTAGAACAAGGGGGAATGTTGCAAATAATGCTCCACCTGTAAGAGGGATGGCAACAACCCAGAAACTTGATGAGATCCTTGCTGCCCTGTTGGACACAAGAGATCGTTTAGCTGTACTTGAACAGCAGGTGATGGGAAATGAGGAGGATGAAGAAGATGGTAATAACAATCAGCAACCTCCTGAGGACAACCCCAATATGGGTGTTGATGTTAATTCTGGAAATGCACCTGTTCAACCAGAAAACAAAAAGGCTAGGTTGGCAGCAGAACTCACTAATGATATAAAAAGGATAAGCCCACCTAAGTATGATGGCACCACATTAGGTGATGGAGCTGAGAACTGGCTCAGCGAAATGGAGAAGTACTTTGCAATAAGAAACTTCTCAGAGGAAACCAAAGCTATTTGGGGAGCCTATCAGCTTTCCCATGAAGCATCTTCGTGGTGGGATAGCCGTAAAGCAGAGCTAAATATTGATGAGACCAATATTACTTGGGATCAATTCAAAGGCTATTTTAGGCAACGTTGGCTGCCACAAATTTTCTATGATCAGAAAATGACAGAATTCCAGAACTTAGCTCAAGGGAAGCTAACGGTAACTGAATATTGGGAGCGGTTTACAAAACTCCTCAAGTATGTACCGCAGTATCAAACTGACGAGAAGTTTAGGCTATGGAAATTCATCATGGGATTGAATCCCATGATAGGGGGAGAGGTCGATGTTCACAATCCAACCACTATGGAAGGAGTTGTTGAAAAGGCCATAAGACAAGAACAAAAATTAAAGTCTATTTTTGCTCATAAAGAGGAAGTGTGGAAGAAGATTGCAAACCCTTCTTCAACCTCTCTTGCACCCAAAAAGGGACCATGGAAAATTTTTGGAAATAGAAGTAAGTTTCCAGGGGATAACAGTAAGAAAGCAGTAGCAAATAAGCCTGCTGGAAATGTAAGGGATAATTTTGCCAAAAATTATAACAATGGGCAGAAGTCCTATGGAGGAAAACGTGATAACTATAAGGTTGGAGGCAATTTTGAGCCTAAAAAGGGACCTGTAGGAGGCTGCTACAATTGTGGCAAAGACCACTATGCAAATTAGTGCCCTTTGAAGAAGGATGATCATAATCAGCATCATAAGATACATGTTGCAGTAGCAGACAAGCAAGCTGAAAAGCAAGTGACACCTATAGAAGTTCCGGGTAAGTTATTTGGCATACCTGTCACTATTCTTTTTGATACAAGAGCTACTAAATGTTTTATTTCTAATAAACTTGCTTCTAAATTTAAGAGAAAAGCTGGAAAAATGGATAAATCTTGGACTGTACAGTATGGTAATAACTCTGTTCATACAGTGAGTATGTGTCTTTTTGGGGCAGTCCTTGACTTACCTAATTTCTCCACGGAAGTTGACCTCTATGTTACACCTTTGGGATCGTATGAAATTGTCATCGGTGTCAATTGGTTAGCTGAACATAAAGCAAAAGTAGACTGCTATAGAAAAGAACATAAAATGTTTAGATGATCAGCTGGAAACAGTAGAGATTCAAGGTGTGAAACGGGAAATTTCAGTTAGAAAACTATCAGCTATGCAGCTGAAAAAGGCTAAAAACAAAGGATGTACCCTTTATGTAGTAAAGATATCTGAATTTTTAGAAGAAGATGGTGATTCCATGAAATGATTTCCTCTGCTACAAAGTTTCAGGGATGTTTTTCCTGAGGAATTACTAGGATTACCACCCAAGAGGGAATTTGACTTCACCATCGAAATCAAACCAGGAACAGAACCTATTTCCAAAGCACCTTATCGGATGACTACTACTGAGTTAGTCGAGCTTAAGGCACAATTGCATGAACTTTTGACAAAAGGTTTGATTAGACCAAGTGTTTCACCTTGGGGTGCACTTGTGATATTTGTGAAAAAGAAGGATGGAACACTAAGGCTGTGTATTGATTATCGGATGTTGAACAAAGCAACAATCAAGAACCGATATCCACTTCCAAGGATCGATGATTTGTTTGATCAGATGCGTGGAGCAGCGGTTTATTCTAAGATAGACCTTCGATCTGGTTATCATCAGTTAAGGATTAGAGAGGAAGATATTCATAAACAGCTTTCCGAACAAGGTACGGACATTATGAATTCACAGTTCTACCCTTCAGGTTAACTAATGCACCCACAGCCTTTATGAATTTAATGAACAATATTTTTCAAGAATACCTGGACAAGTTTGTACTTGTATTCTTGGACGATATTCTCATTTATTCTAAAAGCGTTGAGGAGCACAATGAGCATTTGAAGATAGTTTTGGGAATTTTGAGAAAGAGGAAGTTGTATGGTAAGTTATCCAAATGTTCTTTCTTTGATTCAGAAGTTCACTATTTGGGTCATGTCATAAGTAAAGAAGGAATTGCTGTAGATCCTTCAAAAATAGTGGCAATAACTGAGTGGCCTGCACCAAAGAATGTTCATGAAGTAAGAAGCTTCATGGGTCTTGCTGGTTATTATAGAAAATTTGTAAAGGATTTTTCTAAAGTAGCTGCACCAATAACTTCACTGCAAAAGAAGGATAAGAAATTCATGTGGAATGATAAGTGCGAAGCGGATTTCAAAAGTCTGAAAGACCAGTTGACTTCTGCACCTATACCAGTTGTACCAGACCCTAATGGGAGTTTTACTGTTGTAACGGATGCTTCTGGGGAAGGCCTTGGAGGTGTTTTGCTACAAAATGATCAGGTCATAGCATATGAAAGTAGAAAACTTAAGTTACATGAACTGAATTATGCCCCTCATGATTTGGAACTTGCTGCTATTGTTCATGCACTTCAAGTCTGGAGACACTATTTACTTGGGAAACCTTTTGAGTTGAAAACCGATCACTTAGGACTGAAATATATTTTTACTCAACCCAATCTTAACGCCAGACAGAGAAGGTGGTTAGAATTTTTGTCACAATATGACTTTGATATTAGCTACATCAAAGGGAAGGAGAATAGAGTAACAGATGCTCTAAGTCATAGGAGGCACATTTCTGCTCTTATAACATTAAGAACTTAGTTTAAGGATGAGGTAAAAAGTGCCTCAGAATCTGATATTTACTTTCAGCAAGTAAAAGCAGCGCTTACTGCAGAACCTAATGATGAAAGATATAAAGGCTTTCATTTTGATAATGAAGGAATCTTGCGTTATGAAAACAGGGTATACGTACCTATACTGAATGATTTGAGAAAGAAGTTGTTAGTTGAATTTCATAATTCACCTTTCTCTGGACACCCGGGTATTACAAAAATGCTTGCTGATCTGAAACAGCAATACTTTTGGCAAGGTATGAAAAAGGATGTCAATGAATTTGTAACTCATTGTCTGGAATGTCAGCGGGTTAAGGCAGAACATATGCACCCTGCTAGATTTTTATATCCTCATAGCATACCACAGTACAAATGGAAAGTAATAAACATGGACTTTCTACAAGGGTTACCTATGTCTAGGAATAAACATGATGTTATCCTGGTAGTAGTAGATAAACTAAGGTAGCTCATTTCATCGCTGGAAATCTAAAGGATGATTCACCAGTGCTGGCCAAAAGATTCGTACACGAAATTTTCAGATTACATGGTGTACCAGAATTGATTATATCTGACAGGGATCCAAGAATGACGTCAAGGTTTTGGAAAACGCTTAATATAACTCTTGGAACGAAACTAAACTTTAGTTCTGCATATCATCCAGAAACGGATGGACAAACTGAGAGGGTAAATCAAGTGTTGGAGGACATGTTGCGAATGTATTGTATGGATCAACAGTATAAATGGGAAGAGTATATTCCATTAGTTGAATTCGCATAAAACAAAACTTATCACTCATCTCTTAAAATGGCACCATTTGAAGCACTTTATGGAAGAAAGTGCAGAACTCCTGTTAGTTGGGATAGTGTTGAGGATAGAGTGGTAATTGGACCAGAGATTCTCACTGAAATGGAACAGCAAGTCAAGCTGATTCGTGAACGATTAAAGGAAGCAACGGATAGGCAGAAGAGCTATGCTGACCTTAAGTGGGTTGATCGAAGGTTTGAGCTTGGTGAGAAGGTTTTTCTTCGTGTTAAACCTAGAAAGAGTTCTATAACTTTTGGCAAGGCTACCAAGTTGTCACCTCATTTCGTGGGACCTTTCAAAATTGTCGAAATAATCAATCCTGTATCTTATCGATTAGCATTACCACCTGTTTTATCTCGCATGCATGATGTTTTCCATATTTCTTTGCTTAAGAAATACGTTTCAGATCTGTCACATGTTTTAAATTGGAATTCCTTACAGGTCCAAGACCCAAGAATAATCGTGGTTAAACCCACACGAGTGCTGGAAACTCGCCAATTGCATTTGAGAAATCGTGAAATACAGCAATGTAAGGTCCAGTGGGACCAGTTTAACAAAGAAAGTGCAACTTGGGAAAATCTGGAAGAGATGAAAATTGCTTTTCCTTTTCTTTTTCAACAGAATGAAATCTGTTGACAAAAAATTTCTTTTATGAACTTATCTTTTTCAAGTTTATATGAAAGCCAGATGGAGGTAAACATTATTCAGGGCTGAATAAAATGTGTCGTGACATTGATTTCTGGAACTATTTTAGTTGGAAATGGTTGCATTGTTTTGTGAACTAATAAATTGGTTGACCTGAAGGTTAATCAAATATGTAATCATCGGGACGATGAATATTTTAGGAGGGAATCATGTAACACTCTAAACTGTTGTTACTTCCTCCTGAGCATTCAAGTGTTGATATGTGATTTCTTTTGTAAAAGGATGTGTTCCTTTGATTGTGAAGTCATGCTTGATATGGACTGTATCTTCTTTGTAATTGAAGATCTTTGACTGAGTCGGAATATGATTGGACTCTTTTATTTCTTTCATTTTTCACCTGAGTTTAATCTGACCTCGGAATGAATTGTGGATTTATCCATCTATAAGACCCAGCCTTGGATCAGTGGCATTGATCCAAGTGATGCTTTAAGTTTATTCGGGATGAACTAAAATTATAGACCTTACAGTGCAGGTTGCAAGGTCTGAATGCGTTGAATAAGCTATTCCGGAGTCTAACTCAGGCTGATCATGTTAAATGAATTGGTTCCCGATATCGTAATATCAGGAAGGTCTTGATCGTGGGCCAGGTAATAAATTCAGATACATTTATTCAACTAGCCTATTGGCAGTGCTGGAGTGAATCCTTTTCGTGAATGTATGTCTGTAGGTTCTTATTCTGAACATTGTTAAATGTTAGACCTAAACTAGATTTATTAAGGTTAGTAACCTAAAACTAAACTATAACCTATGGGTTAGATTAATGTTAATCTAGCCTAGGCCTAAGCTATAAGCTAAATGTTCTAAGTTAGTAACCTAGCGCTAAGGAGGTTAGACTAAGTAGCATCTTAAATCCTAACCTATGTTTCTAACCTAACTAATGAACAAGGAAGAAAGGGGACCTATGAAGAGGGTGCGAGCCATGGGCGGCAGTTTCTATGGCATTAAATGGGATGGATAAGCATGAAGGACAGGGATTTGGTGGAAGTTTCAAACGGCTAGTAACAGCCGACGTGGCAGAGTCGCCAAAGTTAGAAATGGTCTTCGACTTGCATTTGTCCATCGCCAACTATGGCGGTCAGTGGCAATGGAGATTGAGTGGGAATTTTGAGTTAAGGCGATTAATGAACTCGGTCTTCGAGCTCGGGTTTCTCGCGAAGACATGCAAAATGGAAAACTGGTAGTTTGTTTGGGTTTTCATGCGCTTCGAGTTTTCTCTCTGTTTGATCACTGGTTCTTCGCACCAGTCTACTTGGTGTTGCATGGAAAATATGAGTGTAACTCACTCTTTTCTCTGTCAAGGAAAGTTTATAAGGCATGGAAATAACAAATTATTGTTGCTGAATCTAACGTGGAAAAAGAGGAGAAGGCTCGATCTCTTTCAGTGGTCTTCTTCAGATTTTTAAGCAACATTACCAGGCATGTTAGGCCCTAACTTTTAAAAATCTTGCTTTCTTTCAAATGATTTCATTAGAACAACTCTGTTCAGATGATTTTTGGGATCAGTTGGTTTTTATGGTAGCTTTGTGTGATTTAGTTGTTGTATCTTCTTAACCGGCTCGATTTTTCGAAGTAAACCCTTGATGGGTGTGCATTTTGTTTCGAACGGATGTATTATCTTGCTGTGTTTTGGCATTCCGGATGGATTTTGTAGAAATGTTGCAAGGAAAATATATGAATTTGGCTCTGTAGGAGTCCATGAATTGTTTTCTTGTCTGATTCAGACTTAAGTCTATACCTCGTTGTTTTCTCTTGTTGAAACGATTCTGTTGGATTTCTTGAGTGTACAGTATATACGACTTCTCTAAAATGTTTTGTCGTGAGTAATATGTGTTATGGTTGCTGAATCTTGTTGGATCTTGCTATAATACTTAAGTTACTTCTGATTGGATAACTTGCTGTGTTTATAGTATTTGAATGCGACCTTTGTAGAAGTTGTTTCCCCCCCCCCCTTGTGTTGCAATTATGGGATTTAACCCGTTGATAGTTTGCAATATATTTATTTATATACAAAATGACTCTGTGGAGTCCTTGGAATGTTTCGTATATTATGGACTTCTGTAGAAGTCATATATGTGAATACTGGTAGTTTGATTCAGTCGGAGTCCTGGAGGGGTAACTGGTAATACGACTTCTGTTGTCTTGTTATGAATACTTTCGCTTAGCAATGAATTTCTTGGTACAGACTCAGTTGGTGTACTTTTTTATGTTTCGTTCTTCTGCTTAAGCTTAGGGCGAATACTGTTGTTTGGATTCAGTTGAAGTCCTTGATAGGAAACCAGTGTTTCTGCTTCTGTATAAGCCTGGTTGTGAATACTTATTGTTATTGGCTCTGTTGGAATCCTTAATATATATATATATATATATATCTTGTATTTTGGCTTCTGTAGAAGTTAGTCGTGAATGCCATGCGTTTCTACTTCTGAAGGAGTTCAGATGTGAACATGGTATGTTATTGTTTTGGTTGGAATTCTTGGATTGATATGTATCATGTATCTTTCTACTTCTGTAGAAGCTTATTTGAAGAATACCACATGGGTAAGACTCCTTTTTAATCCTGAAGGCGTATTTTATGTTTTCTCTTCTGAATAATCTCAGTTGTGAATACTATTAGTTTGATTCAGTTGGAATCCTTAATATAAGAATTGGTTGAATTTGGCACTGTTGGAGCCCATGATATGTTGTGTGTTGGCTCGATTCTCGATTTTTGTCCTTGCTGTGTTTTAGTAGGGATTAGATTGAGCTATATGATTGATGAGAGTTTCGACTCAGTGGGATTGTTCTTGTGTTTGAGCATGATTACATCTTCTGTTAGTATGAATATCTAGTCGTGAGCTTGACTAAACTAAAGAGCTGTTAACTGTACCTCGACAAGCGATGGTATTGGATATTTTCTCGTTTGTTGATTTGTATGGAAGGTTATGTGGAGTTTATTTGATAGATTATTCATCACTGCCTTGGCGCGAGAGCTACTGTATTGCTAGTAAGCTACAGGATGTTGTTATATTTAAATTTTAACAAAACTGTGGTTCTTCTTGTGGTCTCGTCTGACTTATTCGCATGCGTATAAGGTGAATGCTTTACTCTTGAGGAGACGGTACAGTCATGAGCTTGATTTGAAGGGAAATATGAATGACTCGTTTTCTTTCTCTTCTGTTGTAAAGTATTTGTTGATATATTTTTATCTAACTTTTGGAATTGTTTTAACATACTGATGGAATCATGAATTGTTATGATATTCATTTTACTATGTTGAATGTAATGGTCTGTCTGATGTTTGCTGTCCTTGGGATTCAGATGGATAGTTGTTTTAGATGCATTTGTTCTTCTTGGTCACTAACGTTTATGATGAAATATCTGGAAGGTATCTAGGACTATTTAGTAACTATAATATGAGTTACGCGTGTATAGTTTTATTGTATTACAAGAGCATAATCTGAAATATGTTTACATGTTTGGTGAATTGATTTCATTTAAACAGGTTGTTTAATGAAAACAATTGGTGGATTGCAATTGTTTTAAGAGTTAGTGCTTATCATGCTCAGTTCATCGAACTGACCCGTGTTGACAATTTTTGCAGATGGTTGCCGTAAGTGGTAAAAGCACGCAGATCTGATAGGATGATCAGATTGTTTAATTTGGTTTTATGATGAATTACAGCTTGATTCTCTAAATGTACTACTTGAAGAAAGATGTTCTTTTTCTGTTGAGTATTGTATCAAGTATGCTGAATGCATAAAATGTATTTGATTAGTTCTGAAAGGAATGAAAAGAGATATTTGTTACTTATATGTTAGTATTCGTATCTTGATAAGTTTGACCTTCTTCGGTTCAAATGATCTTGAGAGCATTATTATTATTGTATAATTTGGAGACTTTTGTGATTATCTAATGTAAGCTTGCAAGAATATGTGACTGAATACTTATGATTGTTTAGTAGTTCTAGTATGTTCTATCTAAAGCTAAATTGGAATTTAGATCACTGTCTTTCTGGAAGCTAGGGTTAAAATAAACCTGAGCAGGAAGCTTAACAAGCTGAATAAATTATTACTTCCTAGTCTTGATCTAAGTCAAGACAACGTTTAATTGGATTCTTAATCACTATATCTCGATACTAATAAGTAAGATATAAATTCAGTTATGAGAACTGATATAAACCTAAAAAGGGTTTGGTTGGCAATCTCATGTGAAGATTATGGGTTATTGTCCAATTTCGTTGATTTAGAATTATGTATATTCTATGAACTCCTTGAAGGGACCTCATGTCTTAATAACTTCTCTTGTGTAATGGGTTTTTCTAAGAAAGGTCATTCTAAGGTGAGGAACCCAGGGATTGGGAAAGGCTAACCTTAGGGGAACGTCTTTTGGTATAATTTTAACTCAACGTGTGTAACACTTATTAATAAATAGATCTTTTCGAGGCGGATTTAAAGGTTGATGGCACAAGTCAACTGCAGGGTTATACCTTCGAGAAGATTAGGATCTTCTCGAAGATACAACAATGCTGGTGACCTTTGACAACACCCTTTGCATTGATCATTAATATTTACACCTTAAACTCGAACAAGTTACTCTAGGACTGATTAGGAACGTGGTCATGTTATAAGGCTGCCCTAGGAGACTCGGGGTATCTTGACACACTGGATTAACTAGGGTTGATCCATTATGTCAGCGTATCCCTAGTCCTTGGGGGCATCCCTATAACGTTGTCATCTCACTAATCTGTTCCTGAGTGATTAACTTGGGGCAGAAGAGTCTGACAGAAGTCAGTATAAGACATTCTACATAACATAGGAATGGGGTGAAGGATGTATTCCAGATTGACGAGTATGCCGTCAAGGAATACGAGACATAAGCAGTATGTTTCAAATCTTTTGCCAAAGTATCGCAAGCTGTTGATTGCATTGTCCTAAGTCACCTAGTCTAAGGGATGAGATGCCGATGAATAATGGTAACAATTATTCAGATAGGTTCCTTGGACAGAGCATTCTGAATCCTAGAATAGGGGAGAGAACCGCAAGAGTGATGTGTTAAATAAAAACGCCAACTCTTAATACTCATGAATAGATCGGTAGATTACCGATCATGGAATGAATAGATCGGAGGTACTCCGAGTCATTACAGCTGCATATGGTTATCTGTTATAAGAATGGTTGTTTTGATTTGTGAGTTCTAAATTATGTATTTAGAACCAGGAAGCATTTATCAAAAAAAAAATTTACTTGTTCTAATGTATAAAAATGAGGATCTTACATAAAATCAAGCTGTTTTTATTTACATTCTATTTCTAAGGTCACTTTTAGGTGACTTAAAGGCATATCAAAAAGTGCAAACCCCAAGGAAGAATTAGAACATTTGAAGAGAGAGAAAGTTAGGGAGAGGGAAGAGTGAGAAGAGGAGGAGATGTTGCCCCTGATGAAGTTTGATGATCCTTGTTGATTTAAATATCTGATGCGATGAAACTCTAAATCTTCAAACTCATGTAAAACTCCTTCAAATGGGCTCATAGATTCTTTGGAATGAGTTTTTAAAAACATTTCCAAATGGTGTTGCTGATAACCATAAATTTTACCTCGCACAAGATACTCCTGCAACTTGAGTCATGGAGTGAATTTTGGGAGACACTCTTGAATTATCTAAGGTAGGACCTCACATTCCCCATGATAAATTCATAAGATTATCTTACATGATGATGTTGACCTGAATGATCATTCCTTAATGTTCCATTGTGCCAAACTTGCCCTTTCAGAACAACCTGTTATTTTTAGTAAGTGTAGATTACGAGCTGAGATGAACTTTTTGATAACTTTTCCTATGATAATCCCTCTATTTTCACCACATTTTTCATGGAATATTCAAATGGTGGCTTACCCAAAGTAACATAACCCTATACAGGGAGACATGTTATTTTTAGTAAGTGTTCCATGAATGTCAAATTGTGACAAAACATGTCTTAAAATTCACGCTCTGAATTTTGAGTAATTCCTTCATTTGATCAAGTGGGAAAAATATATTTTCATCAGCGGGTGTATAATACTGAAAAAAAACACAACCCTTCATATCCTGAGATAATAGGGGCTTCATCGTAAAAAATCTAGTTTGAGAGAAACTATATTTTTTGGAGATCCTTCCCTCTGAATTTCAGATGATTTCACCTGCCGGATCTTCAGGAATTTGAAAATTTCTTCAAATAGGGAAGAATACTGACAAAAAATACATCCCTCCATAACCCTAAAAAATATGGACTTCATGGCGTGAAAACTAGTTCACGCAAAACTATATTTTTCAACGATCATTCCCTCCATGTTTCATGTAATTTCACCCACTAGAACCTTGAGAAGTGGAGAGGTAGCTCACTGATTTTTTCCAATACTATGTCATGGTGGCCATTAATGGAGCTTAAAATTATAAGGTCTAGTTTTTGTCTCTGTTCATGATGAAATCAACTCTAGTGTGATAGGTTTTTCATTATGGTGCTTCACATGAAATTTCTCCTCAATCCGGCGACTGGTTTGATGGGAAATCAAGCTTTTTCCTTCATAGAGCCAGAAAGAGGCTTCATTCGCTATGATAATTCCTTAATAAAAATTGGAGGTTTGAATACTATGATTTTTTAATGGCCTTCAAGATAGAATAACTCAGCAACCAACGGTTTTTCAATCCGTGCTTCGGTTTGGAAGATTTCTTCAAATTTTGTGTTCATGGCAATGGGAATTTCAACTGTTCTTCTATGTTCTTCATTTCTTCCTCTTATCTCAATGAATTATTCTTATGATACCTATGTTCCATCATGTAGTGAAGTATAATGTGTTTTAATAAAGTTGGTTCAAGATTTGACAATGGTGGAGTGGTGGACTGGTGTTCTTTGTAGTTTTCTTTTGGTAATGGAGAAGCAACAAGAAACAAATAACAGTTATAAAAAAATCAATTTTTTGAGTTGGAGTTGGGAACATTTTTTCATGTTTGATTTCTCTAACCTCATGGACATGAGGGACATCAAATTCCACAGTGGTCAAGAGGACGACACTTGGCGGAAATTTGACGGCAGGGAATGAGTGCTCTGAAATCAGTTTTAAAGCACTGGGGATCGAAAGTCAGTCACGTGGGTGACCTAAAGACTCCCAAAGAGGGTGGGTGAATTTTTCCATGTCTGATGTCCTTGACCTCATGAACATGATGGAAATCAGTTTCCATGGTGGTTCCAGAGCTGACACGTGGTGCTTGATCCGACGGTAGGGAATGGATTCTCCAAAAATGCACCTGGGGGCTAAACTATCAAGTTTGGAGGTCACATGAGGGTCCCAGAGGTCACATGGGGGTTGGGAAATTTTTTCCAAGGTTTATTTACCTAACCTCAGGGACTTTGGGGACATGAAATCTCGTCAGGATCCTGGTGCTGACACGTGTCCTCCCGAAAATGACTAAGTCCTGAACTACCTTTGAGAGGGTAACTTGGAACGATGATAACTTGAGCTTGTGGTGGAATTTCTTGGTGCAATTTTATATAATAATGACTATAAATGGAATTTTTAATCCAATGGTTGGTATATCCTATCTTAATTCATCCATATGATCCTAAAAAATATGATTTTTGATTTGAGACTCCACTTGTGCCTGATAAAAACTACCTGCAGATCTTATGCGCCAAGGTATTGTAAAAAATATGATCTCACCATCATGTAGGCCTTGGAATCCTATTTCCATAATTTTTTTTAACTTTTAAATCCATTCATAGCTCCCAAAATCTTCTTTTGAAGTCCAACAGTTGTTTTAGGCCTGTGCAGTGCCTAGGCTTATGAACCTTGTTTTTACTCAAACTTCTCCAAGTATTTCAAAACTTCACCAAACCTTCCAAAATTATTTCCTTGATGTTATAAGGTATTCAATTCACCTCCATGTTGTATTTTTCCCTTCTGTTCTACTCCAAGGGAATTGATCCAGCTCTAGGAAGGTCAGTGATATCCCTTCCCACAACTGCTAGAAGATAGTGTCTTTTTAGAACTCCCTAAAATCACCTAGGGGGAATGAATATAATTTTAAAAATAAAATAGGGGAACAATTTGACATCAAATAGGTGGTTACCAAACTGATGGATTTGACCCAGGGTGTCTTGAAATGATAAGACTTGAAAAATTTAACACTGGGGTATAGTTGTCGTGCTCGGAAATTACCAATTTCCCTATTGCAAATTTGCATGAAAAAAAAGATGTTGCCAACCAATAACATGTAAATATGCTACCGAATAATATAAAAATGGACTATTACTATCCGGTAACAGTGACATAAGCTAGGTGCAATAAGAAGGGATGAAGGATATTGACGGGGCCTTGGTTGATAGGTTTGAGATAGTAGAAATGCTACCAAGTGGTAGCATGTAAAGATGCTACTGACTAACAACATAAAGAATTCCTACTGGTCGATATCACGATGAAGACAATGGATCATAGAGCAGAGGATATGTGACCAATCGATAGCATGAGTAGTTTCTACTGGTGGGCATTATGAAGATTGGTAAGGAAACAACATGGGTCAAAGTGATTAGAGTATAGACACTACCAGTCAATTACAAGGAAAGATGTAACCATCTGAGATCGCCACATGTCGACTCCACAGAACTAATGTTTTCGGTCGACACCTATAGAAAAGAATGGAACCATTGTTTTTAGCCGACTCTAGGTAATAAACAATTGATCTTCAGTGGGTTAGTATGCAACCGACAGATTATAGGAATATTATCTACGAGTTGAACATTAATGGTTGTAGTATTGGTAGCTCAACTACCTATCCACAAATTAATGCATGGTAGGTAAGGTGAATTCTCTATATATATGTAAAACCATCTCATTTTTTGGGGGAATGTTCTTAGATGTAAAGGAACTTTGTCAAAATTGTTCCAGAACTTTTGTCAGTTGCAAGCCTTATATTTTGGTATTCTGCACAGGATTCTTGCCTTTTCTCTACTTTGTAATGGATTTTACATCCTTTTGAGAAATAAAATTCATGTTTTGTGGATTTTTCTTCCCTATATTGCTTTATATTGTGTTTCTTTCTTTCTATTGCATTTGTAAATATATTGAGCATAATTTTTTCTTCTTGCAGGACTGAAATCTATTTTTCTCTACGAAAATGGAGATTTGAACATTGTTTTGGAATGTGGAACTTCTCTCTTCCCTCTCCTACTTCATTTTATTTCTATTTTCACTCACTTGAAATATCTCCACCCCTTTTTTTGGTGCTATCACCTCCCTTGTTTTATGATTTCAATTTCATGCATCTCTCTCTTTCCCTAGTCCCTTTGATTTTTAGGTTAGTGTTAGGTAGATGCATTTCCATTTCTAGGAGTATTCTTAGCAATAGCAATAGGTAGAGGAATTTGGCCTTCTCCAGAGGTCTATCTCAGTTTGAGTCCCACAACTTTGAGATAGTTTCATGTTGTCTCAAGCCCCAATTCAATCTAATTTGGGATGCGTACAATTTTGAGCTCCAACAGTTTTGGCACACCTGATGGGATAGTGAAAGGTTTACTTTCATATTTGTTGAGTTTTGATGTGTGACTCAGTAATTTTTATCCTTTGTAGGATGTTTTCTACATATCTAGTGATTCCAAATTTCAAATCAAATTATTCTAGTAGTGAAAGTGCTCAGGTTTATGAGAAGAATACAGATAAGATCTAAAACAATAGAGGAAGGATTTTTTGAATATTTGTAGTTATCACCTAGGAGGAGAAGAAGGGGTAGAATAGTTCAAAGGTCACCTTCCCCACCAAATAGGACTTTTTCTACTCCACCTCTTCGTAGGCCCTTATTTTTTTCTACTATAGTTCTCAGACCTATCATTATGGCACAACAAGTAAGTCTAAGATATGTTAATTTTACTGGTAGTATTCCTCTTTCTCTCAATACCTAGAATCCCATTCTTGCATATGCATTGAATAGTATCCCTTTCTTCACTGGGGAAAATCATACCACTCTAGATGACCATATTCAATATATAGAAAATGTTTGTGTTGTTCATCAAATTATTGAATAAGATATAGGTATAAATTTGTTGGCTTCTTCATTCAAAGGAAAAGACATACAATGGTTCAGGATTTTGACACCAGCGAAAATTACCAACTTGAATGAGCTGGGGAAAACTATTTACAATCAATTTTTAGAAAAGGCATATAAACTATCCTTGCTTAAGTAGTTGAAAACCATAAAGAGAGCTCCCAATGAGCTCATAGAAGCTTTCAATTTCAAGTTTCAGAAGACCTAGGACAAATTATCATCCCTTGTAATACCAACTCTAAAATCTGCATTAATTTACTATTTAACAGCATTAAGTTCTAATATTGTTATCATGGCTCAATCTATGAGGATGTAATATTTCCTGGTGGCTACGCAATAGCCATTACGACTGAAAATTGTCTGATTCAAGATGAAAAATTATCTCCTAGACCACATATGCCCTTATACCCTGAATTGCCTCAAGTTTTCCATCCTTCTATTGCTTATATTCTAGAGAACAAATCCCAACTTACAACCTCTAAAACTTCCTCTTCTACACAACAAAAAGAGGATGAAGACAGGAAATCCTTAATTAGAAATTTGTCCAATAAATTTATATCTTTAGAGAAGCAACATGCCCAGTCCTATAGGAATAATTCCAATTAGGGGAAATCTCCAAACTAAGGCTTTAATCAAGGTTATCAATCATACAAAAATCAATAACCTAATTAAAGTTATAAACAAAATCAACATAACAATAGGTGATAGTGTTAAAATGAACCTCTTCCACTAGTAACAGATGCTCCTCCTCAGCCACCTCCTATTGTTAACTCTAGTCAAACACTAGTCTAGGTGTAAAATAATGTAATATAGGAGACTGAATGGTGTTTCTCATGCAATCAACTGCATAGTCCATATGGTTTTGCATATGCATTCCATGACCAAACCCTCATGGTTTAACGTTCTTCCAACCAACAAGAGACATTGGTAGAAACATCCAATCCTAATGTGGAAGGATCTCAAGAGGCCTGGTAGGACACAAATCTCATGTTCTTTGGAGTTGATGACTTATGTGTAGTAAATCAAGTAGTGGGAAGTTCTAGTAGACCTCCTACTAATGTTGTTGATAATACGAGGTCTAAGAAGAGAATGTTCTAGTTACAACCTTCATCTTATTCTAGTCAAGGCAATGTAATCAACAATGAGAAGGAATTTTCCAGTTCTAATAGTAGAGCATCTAAGGATCCTAACAAGAATGTTTCTCCCCATTCAAAGATTTTTTTTTAACCCTTGCAATAGTCGAGAAAGTAGAATCCTATACCATAGTTGTATAAATACATAGGTCTCCATTTTAACATTATGGAGTAAATGAAGAGGAAAAATGTGAATGTGACAATGTGGAATGTTTTGGCCATCCCATCATAAAGATACCTCTTATATGAAGCTCTCAAGCATCTTCCCATTGTCGACCCAGTGATTAAAAATACACATGTTGCAGTTAAGATTTTTAAAGCAAAGGAAGAGAAAGTAAGTAAATTTATCAAGACCCCATCATTTTATATGTCATTAATTGTGGGCAAACACTTGGTTCATAATTGTATGATTTACTCAGGGGCTAGTACCTCTTTTATTCCAAATAAAATTACTGATATCCTAGGTTTTGAGTACAACCTTGTAGCTAAAAGTGTCTTGCAAATTGATGTCTCAATCATTGGTGTCGTAGGATTCATACAAGATCTAAAATTAACCCTTCATGCCTACCCAATCCTAACCATAAGCCATGACGTCTCAATGAATGAATTTCCACCTATTTTTTCCATCTTCTTATCAAGAGACTTGATAGCAAATATAGGTGGTTATTTGTCCTCAGATTTGACCCATATGCTCTTGAGAACTAGGTATGGTACAAGATTTACCATACAATTTGAGCCCATATTTTCTTATCAAATTGAGCCCTACAACCCCACCCCTCTCCCAATTAATTTCCTAATCCAATAATACAAAGGACAAGATTCAATTTTAAAAGAGCAACCTATTCCTCCTCCCATGCCTAATCTATTACTAGATGATTGGGTTGCGAGGTGCTATAAATTTAATCCTTATGCCAATAATATTAAATCCTTTGAAACTAGACTTGGTACTTATTGTATCCTTGAAGAAGAAGTTGTATTACCCATCGCACTCAAAAAAAAGTGAAGAAAATTTTGGAGTGTGTACTCTATACGTTGATGGCTCTAGAAGAAGAAATGGAGCCAGGGAAGGTGTTGTGCTGATTTCTCCATTGAATGAGAAATTTTTATCCTCTCACAAACTGCAGTTTACATGCTCCATCAACATAGTATAATATAAAGCATTGGTGCATGGTATTCTTATTGCTAAAAATACAAATTTTAAGGCATTACATATTTTTGGGGATACAGAATTGGTGATCCACCAAGTAAGAGGGAAGTGTGCCAAAAAGAATAAGTTGTTAAAATCTTATAAGCATAGAGTTTGGGACTTGTTGGAGAGTTTTGATTCTTTCAACCTGTAGGTGGTACCAAGGAATTTAAACAAATAGGTAGATCAAATGGAAGCCATTGGATAAAAATTCTCACTTGTTGAGGATTTTACCAAAGGAAATGAGCATCATATGAGGATGATAATCAAGCCATCCATCCTAGATAATGAAGCCAGTTGGTAGGTGTTTGACAGAGATGAGAAACTTGTTCATTTCATCCAAAATGAGGTTGAATTATCCAAAGAGATGTAATCTAATTTGCATGATAGCTATGGTGACAATATTATTGAGCTGAAAACTAAAAAATTACCAAAGGGACTAGTCACCTTGGAGCATATTTTTGGCCCAGATGATGAATTTAAAGGGGATGAAAATAATACAGTAGCAAAGAAAGAGGACTTTCTACCCATCATTTTTGTACAAGGTAGGGAGATTTTTCTTGGAAAGGTATGTGATGAAAATGATAAGAAATCTTTCATTTCCATGTGTCAAAAAATTAGTGGTGTGTTTTCTTAGGATGATGAATATCTAAAGGGATTTAATACATATATTGTGCAACATTATATAGATTTTGATTCCAATGTCAAGCCAATTAGGAAAAATCATAGGCAGGTTAACCCTAAGATATAGCCCCTCATGAGGAAGGTGTTATATGAACTCATTGAGGAAAAAATAATGTTTCCAATAAAGTACTCTACATGGGTGGCCAATCTTGTCTCAGATAGAAAGAAGAATGGGTAAATAATAATTTGTGTGTATTTCTAAGATTCAAACAAGGATTCCCTAAAGGACCACTACCCTTTACCTTCCATGGAGAAGACAAAATTTTTTACAGGAGCTGAATGGTTTTCCATGTTCGACGTGTATTCAGGTTTTAATAAAATTAAGCTTATAGAAGTATATCAATTTAAGACTACATTTACAACCAAGTGGAGTGCATATGCATACCAAAGTATTAATTTTGGTTTGTTAAATACAGGTCCCACATTTTAGAGAATAATGGATATTTCTTTCAAATTTTACATTAATGAGTTCGTCCTTGTATACTTGGATGATATTACCATCTTCTCAAATCAGGGCAAGGATCACATCAGCCACTTGTATAAGTTATTTGAGGGATTTACGAAATTTGGGGTGTCCCTTAACCCCAAAAAGTGCAATTTTGTAGTTCCTAGGGGTAATATTTTGGGACATATTATTTCAAAGGATGGAATTTTCATTGATCCAGACATAATTTTAGACATATTTTCTCTCTCTTTTCCAACTCATAAAAAATCCTTACAATAATTTCTTGGAAAAATTAATTTTGTTAGAAAATTTATTCCAAATTTTGTAGAATTAGTCAAGCCTATCACTTTGATGTTAAATAAGGATTCATTTTTCAAATGGATTGATGAAGGGAAGGAAATTTTAGCCAAGATCAAATAGGAAATTTCTCAAGATCCTACAATTTTCAATCCTAACTATTGTAAGTATTTTATTTTGTATGCACATGGAGCTAGTGATAGCATTGTTATTGTCTTAACACAGCAAAATAATGAAGGTATGGAACAGTCAGTGGCCTTCATCATTTAGACACTGAAGGACTATGAATTGAAATATATTCACATTGAAAAGTAGGATTTCACCATCATTAGGGCTCTAAAGAAATTGAAAAAGCATGTTGTCCACCAATCATTATCAATTTTTTTGTCTCACATTCTAGTGTGAGAGACTTCGTTATGGGGGAAAATATCAATGAGAAGAGATTCAGATGGGTCGGTAAAATAATGGAGTATGATGTGAATATTATGACCATAAAACTTGTAAGAGGGAGAGAACTTTTCAAGCAAATTACTTTGGATACTCAAGAGAATCAAGAGACATCCTTTGTGAGTGAAGAAATTCCACATGATGCTGAAATTCAATAGGATAAAGAAGATGCAACTAATAATCATAGGTGGATGAATGATATAAAAACCTTTCTATCTACCGGTGCCTACCATCTTGGTTAAAATAAGGAAGAAAGGATACATTTGAGGCTGCAGTCTATCCCTTATGTTCTAGTGGATGTAATTTTATTTAAAATAAGCATTGATAGAGTCTTGCTAAGATGCATTGAAGGTGAACAAGTAGAAAAAAATTTAGCAGAATTTCATGATTTCTTATTCAGTGGTCATTTCTCAGCCAAATCCACAATTATGAAAATTCTAAAGGCAAGCTACTTATGGCCCACATTATTTGTTGATTGTCATAAATGGGTCATAAAATACATGGAATGTTCTTTCTTCACTAGAAATAAGAGGTTGGCAGCACTTCCACTACATCAAATTTAAACAAATCAACCATTTTCCCAACGGTCCTAAATTTTATTGGTATGATCAACCCTCCATAAAGTGTTGGCCATAAGTGGGTATTAATAGCTAAATATTACTTTACTAGGTGAACCGAGGTTCTCTAATTGAAGGAAGTGACATAATCAGTCATTCTTGACATCCTTGAGAAGATTGTCACAAGGTTTGGTATCCCACAGACCATAACTGTTTTATAATGCAAAGGATTTTCTAGGATCTAAAATTTTTGATTGGGCTCTTGGACTTGGTGTTTATTTGAGGACCTCATCCAATTATTAACCTCAAGGTAATGGTTTGGAAGAATCTAATAATAAGAACCTAATTATGATTATGAAGAGAAAAATAGATGTTAATAAAATACAGTGGCATACCAAAATGAGAAATGCTTTTCGAGCTTACAAGATTACAATGAAAAAGGAAATCAGGAATTCCTCATACAAGGCTATTTATGGAAAAGACTCTAGGCTACCTTTTTCAATAGAATTTCTTTCACTTGAGTTGGCCCAACAGTTGGAGTTTAAAGAGGAAAATCAAAGAGAGATCAAAATTTCAGAATTGATTGATCTTGAACAACTAAGGAATTATGTCATGATTATATTGGAGAAACATTAAAAATCAACCAAACAATGGTTTGATAAAAAGGCTAGGTTTAAAATTTTCAAATTTGGTGATTTGGTCTTAATATGGGATTCTAACATAGCCAAACCAGGGAGACACTCCAAATTTGATGCAATTTAGAGTGGTCAATATATCATTAGTTCTTGCAAAGAAAAAAAAATATTTTGAGTTGACTGACCTTGAACGAGGTGCACTACTAATCCTAGTCAACGTGATTTACCTTAAGCATTCCTATTAGGTTATCTTGTTATAGCAATTTACATATTAGATTATATTTGTAATTCTTCTAAGTGCTTAAAACACATTGTTCTATTGGTAATTTAGTTTTGTTTTGGAATAAGTGTTGTGCAGACTCTGCATGTTCCACTTGGAACATGTATGATTTTCATGTTTTTACATAGGTTGTGTATTTTGTTGTTGATAGCACTTTCTAGTTTCAGTAAGGATTTCATGATGCAAATAAGTGTTTGAGGCATTCTCAAAGAGTATTGATTCAACCTCAATGAATCATTTTATAGGTTGTTGTAATGGAAAATTGGGTTCAACATTTTCCCACTTAATTAAATAATAATTTGGAACAAATCTTATGATAGGAACAATCAGTTACTTGATCAAGCATTTTCATATCAAAGTTAAGTCCATTAAGTGCTTTAGTTGAATTCAGGGGTAAAATTTTTAAATACAAGATCAATTTTAGTTTAAAGATAACTCCATGCCCAATGGATGTTTTAAGGCCACTGATATTTTCAATCTAGCAGGAAGATTACCCTTTGAGTTACTAAAGTGTTTTCGAATGCTGCATCCCTAGTGATTAAATAAAATTGGACTAATTATGTATTGCTAAGGTAGTTAATCTAAGCTATGATAATCTATACTAAAGTAAATAAATGTAGCAAAGAAATATTTTAATGATCTAAGAAAATATATAAAATGAAATACTAGACCCTAATGTGTAAGAGGGAAGAGGAAGGAACTCAGCTGAATAAAAAATCTTGTTAGACTGTGTCATAGTGATGAATAGAATATCGGAAAGAAGGAACAACTATGTCGGGGTCTCGCAAAGGAAAGATCTAGGTGATGTGGCTAGGCTAGAGCACTTGGAAGAGGATTGGGGCAGCCACAGATGCTCTGGTAAGAAAAATAAGAACCCTAGTTTGAAAAAAAAGGTCTGCAACTGGTCTTCACCAGTCCTAGAGATGACTATTATCCTTCATTACTTGTCACATTAATTTCTTTATACTACACTGAATGCTCCAAATATTCCAGAGGAAGAATAACCTGCAAGAGACCCGAAAATAAGTATAAAAACCCTTTAAAAATAAATATGCAAATGAATGGGTTAGACTGACCTCATCTATCATAACAGTGGGCTTACTAAACTGAGAGTTGCACTACATTTTAGACCCAAATGTAGTTCTGGTGAGTGTGTACATTTCGTGCCCTAGGTGCTCTAGTGTCATTCACACTTTGTGAAATAGCAAGTAATGGATAAATGTAGAAAATCTAATAGAATGTGTGTATGGAATAGAATTCAATCCCTCCCACTATGAAGTGTGATGCAGATGTCCTAGCTTGTGCCTTGATGATGGAGCTATGTGGATGATAATGCAATAGATGGATGTAAATCTAGATGGAGTGATAGTAGTAAATGATGTTATGTCCTTCATTATGGTACCATAACTTTATATTTATGGGTTTCTCTTGTTCTAATTCTATAATTAACCCCGAAAAGCTGACCAAAAGAAATATAAAGATGAAAAATGGCTAGAAGAGGCCCAAAAAGTGGCAGGAAAGTGCTAGAAGGATCAGAGTTCCCCCAGGTGGGACTAGGGTGCCCATGTGTGCTCTAGTACTAAATTTTGGAGCCCTAACTGAGGCTAATATAATGCATGATGTTAGAAAATGGCTAGGGATATGGGTGAAATTGGTCAAAAATTATGAAATAAAATAAACAGTATGGCCAAAATGAAGGGGGTTAATTAGTACTTTCTTCACTCAAGAACCTTCTAAATAGTAGTATGAGACCAGGATAAATAAATGTCTAAAGTGCATGATTTTATGACTACATTTTCCCCCAACTTTATGTTGGTGAGTGGAAATCTCGGTAATATAAAGAAGATAGATATGTGTACCTGATGTCCATGAATATTGTAGTATAAAATGCGTTGAAGGACTAGACAAAAGCGTGGAATGATAAAAAGATGGAGGAGCGTGGAAACTATAAATGAAAAATACACAAAGAAAAAGTGATAAGAGTGAACCTAGGGTAAAACACATGTGTGTAGCTACCACAATGTGTAGTGTACCTACATGGTTAGTAAAATCATGTGTTTTTGTGGAATGTTGTTGTTTTTTTTGTTGTTGTTGCCCCCCTTTTGACTTCTTTTTTCTCATATAGCCGAACCTAATCCATGTCAAAAAAAAATTGTAGAAGGATATCTTTTACTACATGTTTTTTTGGTGATCTCATGCCACCCTAGCTAGAGAGGTGTAGGGAGGAAATACTATATTTCCTCTTAGCTCTAACCATTCCATTGAATGTGTGTCAAGAGATATTTGTATCGTCCTAGTTTTTTGGGTGATCTGATGCCACTAACCAAAGTACTGTAGAGAGGAACACCCACTGTAGCCTCTAAGCTTGTAATTTCTTCCTAGAATGCTATGGACACCATGTTTTGTCAAAACCGTTGTGTATGGGGTTCGTATATTGGTCTTAACCCACTCATTGTATGTAACCCATAATGCCAAGGGCTGAAAGTGCACTGAATTAAACTGGTGTAAATACGATGTGTTAGTATGTAAAACCCTAAATCGATGCCCCCCCTCTTCGAGGGTGCATTCGACGTCACTGATAGGAGAATGCATCCCCAAAAGAGGACCAATTGCATGTACATTTTAATCTTGAAAATTTCTTGATAGAAACTAAGACACACATAAACATGAAGGCTAGCTAAAGATAAGTGAAAACATGCATGCTTGTAGAAAATGGTGTATAAGCTACGCAAAAACTATGTAACCTACCAAACAAACTAATGTAAACATAGAAGAAGAAAAGTAATCCACATAAAGTGGGCTATAAATATAGGACATCACTCATGATGTCACAATACACACAAGGCCATCATGGCCACAAAAAAGTGTGCACACAAAACATAGGGCAAGGTCTGCAAATAATGGAAGACAATATAAGTAAACAAGTATGGAAATAAATATCCATACATAAAAAATATTACACATGAATAACCCGTTTGCATGTTCGAAGGATAGCTAGTATATCAAAAGTGTGTATAAGCAAGTAATGTAAGATGTTAAGTACAAAATGAAACAATAACACCTGGAAGAGATGAATGTGGATATCCCTAGTGACCAGTGTAGGAAGGGTAGAAGGTGAGAATCCATGCCACATGTAGGATTCTTGTATCTGTGATCACACTAAATAAAGGTGTGAATGCACATGTGTGGATGGTATAGATAATGACATATAAGAAATAAATATAACATGTGTAGTAAAGTGATCTTGTAAAAAACTTGTAAACAAGAGTAAATGTTCCAAGACAATGTAGTATGTTTTGGATGGATGGAATGGAATACAAGATGGAATGATAGGATTTGCATGACCCCTAGTGAATGGAAGTGTATACAGTGAATTTCATTTTTTCCCCCTCAAAATTCAAGAATGAACCATAAACGAGAGTGCATCATTGGGAAATAGTCGAGTAGTGTGTGTTGTATCTAACGCGATGTGATGAATGTGTATGCGCGGATATTAGATGCGACCTAGTAATGATGTGTGTGAACCTTATAGCCGAAGCATATATCCCTATTAGATGAATGTATATGTGATGAGTTATCCTAAGCATATATCACTATAAGATGAATTGATGACTGATGATTTAGCGTTAAACATATATAAATACAAAATATACTTGGAGGGTGTGGTGATATAACTTAAGGTGTAAACCACTAGAAAATGATAGAATAGGTGACGATGTAGCCTAATGTGTATGTCACTAAAAAATAAATAGTAGGGAGTGGTGATGTAACCTAAGGTGTATACCACTACAAAAGGATGGAATGGGTGATGATTTAGCCTAAAGTGTATGTCACTAGCCTATAAATGTCTCATGGTGAAAGGGTCGAGTAGTAAATGTGTAATGTCCATTTGATTTTTAAACCCTCTGTAGTTGAGTATGACCAATGACCTAAAGTGTGTCATCATGTAGTGAGTACAACATGTATAAGACAATGTATTGTATGTATTGATAAAATTTGACCATATGATAAATAAAAAATGTAAATACGCTATGTATAGAATGAAAATGGAATAGGTTTGTAGAATGGCATATGTGTAGATATAATAGTAATGTAATGTGTAAAATGATGTAATGTTAGACTCATATGTGATGAAGACTAGGATTATATATGATATGTAAATGCGTAAATGTGGAAATGTTGTGTACTAACTGTAGAATGTATGGTGTATGACTTGTGAAGTATGATGAAATGCAATGTGTGTGATCTATAGTGCAGTATGTGGGGTTCATGTGTAGTAGTAATACCTCAATAGTCAAGTGTAAACCGAAGGACAAGAGTATCTCATCGGGTAGTGACAAATAACATGTATGAGTATGTCTAATGTGAAGATATGAATGTATAATAATGTAAAAGATGATGAGGATAACTATGCTAAGACTAGATAAGGGGAAGATGGAGTGTCATTCCCCCAAGTGCATGTGAATGAATGCACTATCAAATGATGGTGAAGGATGAATTTCCTTCATCTGATGCACAAGGTGAAAGCGCCTAATATTTCTCTAATAAAGGAGGTATAGTAGACAAATTTTGTATTGGTGAATGAATCCTATGCACATGTGAGGGATTAATGTATGAAGAAGGTCATGGTGTCACAAAATGTGTTGGTGATGGAGATCTATATGATGTAGAATGCGAAGGTGAAGAATATCCACGTGGAACAAAAAAGGTGGAGATCTATGCCAAGATGCGGTAACTGTGTGAGGAAGAGGAGTAATCTATGTATAGGGATAGTGGAGCAATGTGGTCGTGGAGATGATATGGGAGTAGGAAAATTAGGATTAGATGGTGTTCTAAGAAGCATAGAATGTGAGGCACTAGATGAAGTAGGGGATGCACTAAATACCATGCGATGGGATGTTGGCCATGGATTAGATGGAAGGACACTATCAATAAAGATAAACTAATTATTATAAATAAATTTGAGTTGTAGATGATTCATATAAATTATATATTACGAGTGAAGAAGAAAATTGAGACTGAGAATCGTGTCACATCCCTAAACTGTGTTTCTAACAAGAAAGGGTACGAGTATAGTAAGTGGTCCAAATGTAACTATAGACACCTATAATTACACCCAAGCAATTTAAATACTTAAATTGTGCTAATTATCCCATTTCTCGCAAATTGATGACATATCGTCAAAAGCACTCATTTTCTTTCATATTATCATTAATTAATTACACTAAGCTAATTAATTAAGTTGTCTATCCAAAAAATACCCTAATTAACGACCTTCCATTAATAAATCACCCCTTCTACCTAGACTAATTAATTATTATTAATTAATTAGCTTTCCCTTCCATTTAACCAATAAATCAATATTTAATTGATTTAATCTCCTTATAATAGCCTAAATCGTACTAATATTCCTCTAATTATCTTCTATAAGCTTACATCTACCTTTTAGTTAATCACCTTTGATTAATTAAAATACCCCCCAACTCCCATGACTTGCTAAACATGTATTAAACCCTTCTAAAGTAAGGTTACCTTTAATAAAGAAAACTTATCCATTCCTAATCATGTTTTACATTTATCCCACATTCATGAGAATGTGTTGAATCCTTTATCCTTTGGGCTATATAAAGAGCCCTCCACCTACCTTTTTACTTACACCTAAACTCCTTAGAGAGAAAATGCAAAGCCTATAACAAAGAGACTAAGAGCTTGCACCTTGTTTTCTTGAGAGTTCATCATCTTGAAGAGTTAAGCCTCTTTCTTAAAGTGCCTTAGGTCATATGGGAGGTGTCAAAAGGGTCTTGTAGCCCAACTTTGATTAGCCCCCATTCCTAGGTTCTTGGAACATTAAAGACAACTATTTTGATAGCCATGGAGCTTACTTAGGTCTATTAATTTATTTTTTATTAGAGAATAGAGGAGTTTAGATATTTAGCATTGTTAGTTTGAAAGTTTGTATTGATGAATGCCAGCATCTAACCCTTGTTTAATTCTTATCTTGATGGTGTTTAGTTTGTTGTTCAATTCTTGCTAAGTTAAGGCTATTTAGGTGTTAGTATTTACTCATATTAGCATTATTTTTAAAACAAACACATGCACAAATTTGGCACACCCGGTGGGACATACTCCATTGTCCTTTGCACTTAATTTCAAGTTTTTGTAGTTAAGTTTCATTTTTCGTTACTAACTCTCTTTTATACATGTTGATCTAACTTGTTTTTCTTAACTTGTTTTGTTGAGTTTGCATGTGTTGAGTTTTTATTGTAGGTATGAAGGAGGTGAAGTGCTGTAAAAATTGGAATTGATGAGAAAATTTCAAGATTCCTGCATGTTTTCATTTTTAGAGCTTACTTTTTCAACATTCTGCATGTTAGTTTTGTCAATTTCTTGAAAATTTTAAATTCTTGAGCATGTAGGTTAGTGTTTGATAGTGCTGAGTCTTCTATTTACATATTAATGTGGTTGGTTGCTATAAAAATTTAATCTTGGTGAGAAAATTTCAAGATTTCATCCTATTTTCATTTTTAGAGCTTACTTTTTCATCATTCTACATGTTAGTTTTGTCAATTTCTTGAAAATCTTAAATTCTTGAGCATGTATGTTAATGTTTGATAGCATTGAGTCTTCTATTCATATATTAATGTGATGGGTTGTTGTCAAAATTGAATCTTGGTTTGGAAAAATTTTTCCTATTTTTACAGATTAAGGGACATTTTTTTTGACATTTTTTGAGTGCATGTCAAGTGCATACCCGTGAGCATAAGAGCATATGCGTAACCCATCTTCCGAAGGCCATAACTTTTTCTCCCGAACTCAAAATGAATCCATTTTTTTTGCGTTGGAAAAATATTGAAGTTAAATATGAAATGAAAATATAAAATTTGGGAATTTATACTTATATAAATTATAGGTTTTTCTATTATTTTAAAACTGGTCATTTTAAAACTAGTCATTTTGCTAACATATCTAATGTTTTGATGAATCTTGTATTTCCATACTTACTCGATTTGGACCAAATCATGTGTATGATCTTCTCTTGTAACTTTTCATGATCTTGAGAATAAAAAACAACTTTGATCTCTATCTTGTTAACATTGGGATTAAACTTGGAAATTTGATTATTCATTTTGCTTAAGGGAATGAACTTTTTACAAAGCATTTTTCAATGGTCCTTTCATTTGAAGTTTTCCATTTCTATATAGTTGGGATAATGTTTTTGTATGATATTCTCTTGCACCTTAGGGTGATCTTGAGAATCAAAAGCAACTTTAGTCTTCATTTTATAACATTTGGTAAATTTGAAACTTCATCTTTCACTTTTGGTTTAAGGGAATAAACCTTTTACAAAGTATTTTTCAATGGTCCTTTGATTTGAAGTTTTCCATTTCTATATAGTTGGGATAAAGTTTTTGTATGCTCTTCTCTTGCACCTTAGGGTGATCTTGAGAATCAAAAGCAACTTTAGTCTTCATTTTATAACATTTGGTAAATTGGAAACTTCATCTTTCACTTTTGGTTTAGGGGGAATGAACATTTATCAAGAATTTTGTATGGTTCATTGATTGAAAATATTTTCTTTACTTTTTTAGTTGGATTATTTGTTGTGTATGCTTTTCTCTTGCATCCTTGGATGATCTTGAGAATCAAAAGCAACTCTTAATCATCTTTTAAATAAATGTGATTTTCTTGGAGAACTACTAACGCTTGAGTGCAGGACCTAAAAACACTTGTCAAAGAAAGGAAGAATCAAAATGAAATAAAAAAACTACTAATACAGTTGTTATACAGGTTGCCAAAAGGTGTTCAAGCAAACCACACCTAATTAAACAAGATAAAAGAACAAAATATTCAAAACACTATATTGCAGGTTTTGGAAAAGGGTGTGTCCCTCTCCGCTCAACTGGAACATAACCCCTTTGGCATAACGCCTTAAACTACAACAATGGGGGGTGGTTCCAGGAACCCCAAAGTAGTCCACGCAAGAGGGAACCTTGTGGATGAAACAGGAAGTTCTCCGCACTACCTACTTGACTAGTGATTCCTTTGTGAGATAACATTATAGGTTGTCCATTGTGGCGACCCCAGTGATAGTACACGTAGATGCACTAGTTGGCTACTGTTCTTGAAGGGGGTAAAGTAAAGCCGAGATACTCCCCAAACTAGTCAGTGTGAATTTTTGGGTAAATCGTGCTCGCTCATGGAAACTTTGTAATACCTAGGGTGAGAGAACCACCTGGGAGAATATACTTTGACCAGGAGCCCACTTTGACCATTTTAAAATAGTGTTCAGTTGTGAACCTTCTTTTTGAGAAACGTCTGACGTATTACTTTCGCCTAGTTTTTACTTGCCTTAGGGTGAGGCGAAACTCTGCCGAAGTGAGGCTAGCATTTTTCGTCATTTTTCTTGATTTATTTCCTTCATATTCTTTTGACACTTTTTTGATCAAAAGAGATGTGATTACCTTTGTGTTTCCATTCGACTGTTTCTCTCACTTTTATGTCCATTTACGCCCATCCATGTTTACGGCTGGGTTAGTTAAACATCTAAAGTGAGCGGAGGCATTTTCACGTCATTTGGTAGCCATTGTGATCTTGATACCCATGTCAAAATCGTCATTGTAGTTAGGTGTGGTTCATCACTGCGGACTTCCATAGAGGAGTTAGCTTGTCTGTCTCATATCATTACAATTTTAATATTTACGTCTTGTTTCTTTTAAACTCGACATAAATACCTATATTGTACGGTTACGCTGCACACATTCTTAACTATTCCTAGCTATACTTTGAGATTTTCTTTTGTTCAGTTTTATTATTACCTCGATTTCAAAAGGTGCTAGGCACTGCCATTCATGTGTGTTATATCAATACATCAATTTCTTGCAAAGTGGGTTAACATATCTTGGTGATATTGTTGTGTCATTCACAAATCATAATTGGCACTTTTTGAGATATAGGTCTTAATCAGACTTGAGCTTTCTCTTCGTATATCTTGATTGGGAGATCGTATTTAACTTTTTGTATTTACTTAAATCTTGTTCATATCCTTTAAACTTGGCATAAGTGGAGACATCTTGTTAATCATCTGGCGTCACAAATTACTTTGAAACACAGTCTAGGAAGTACTTCATTTGATTAAGTTTTGGTTACCAAACGATTGTTTCATTGGTGACTTTATCACTCTATCACATTGGTATTCTCACACTGTTAATTTACTCTTAATACGTACATATTGTGTTTCACTTAGGGGTAGTCATTGATTTTTGAAAAAATCTACAACTTACCTTAGTGAAACTTATCATGAAAACATGGCTCCCAAGACGCGTCTAGGTTTAAAGAAACAAACATATGAGGAACAACAGGCGCAAGCTTGGGAAAACCTCTAACAGAAAAGGGTCAAACCCATTTATCGGACACGATCTAGGACCACTACTTTCTATAGAAAATGAAACAAAAGAAATGGTCGACCATAGTGGAAACAAATTAGAGTCACCACGCGTGGAATTTGATTTTGAACCTGCTCTACTAGATGAGTTTCTCCTTAGAAACAAAAGATAGAGTTTTGGCACGGGTCATGGAATTAGGGGCCAAATTTCCCACCGAGAATGAACCAATATTACCTACAAATGACACTACTAAGGAAGAACGCCCTCTTATCAATATGGAAGATATTTTAACAGGCGGTCATGCTTCCACTTCTTACGTAGAAAATGATAAAGTGGTAGGGCATAGAATACCCCTCATCAAAGTGCCACGAAGAAACAAGATAGAACACGAGATAGGGGAAGAACCTCCATAATACGAAGAGGAAGAACCTTTAGAAGAAGAAGACACAAACTAAGTCACAATCCAACAACTCAGTAACCTAAGCTGACAACTAGCTTTTCTTACTTTCCAAGTACAGAAAGACACAAACAAGACTGTTCAAAATTCAAGGCCTAAGTTTAGGATCCACGAACTCCATCGAGAAAACAAAGGAGAAGAAGACATGGGGTATCATCATGTACATTTCCCCACTTCTCCCACTAGAGAACAATTGCTTGCACAAGAACTGAAATCTATGAAAGCAATGCTTGCGAGCATACAAGAAAGCAATATAGGGAGTATTAGGAAATACCAATATGAAGAACTATGCCCCTATCCTTTTGACAAGACAATGACCCTTCAACCCTTTCCAAAGAAATTTGATATGCCAAAGTTCGACAAATACAAAGGAAAGGGAGAACCAAGGGATCATGTTAAATATTTCTACATGGCATTTTCAAGAGGTGTCTTATAGTGATAATTACATCATCAGAATTTTTCCTAAGAGTCTCGGAGGTCAAGCATTGGAATGGTTTACTCACTTACCATGAGGATCAATTTTCACCTAGCTAGAATTGGTAGAAAGATTCATGCATCATTTATCGTATAACATAGAGAGTGATGTGACCATGGCAGACTTGTGCGGCACAAAACAACGCCCAAATGAGACCTTCGCCAACTTCCTCCAACGATGAAGAGGGATAGCTAGTCGCTTCCCTTGTGCTTTCCCTGAGAAGTAGTTGGTCAATATTTTTGTCCCTAATCTCAACCCAGATATAGCTTTCCACCTCCAAATGCATTGTGTCCACACCTTTGAGGAGGTTATCGAGAAAGGGATTCAAATAGAAAAGGCTCTCATTGCCAAAGGAACCCTCAAAACCCAATCTAAAGACAACCAAAGTTTCAAACCCGTTGAAAAGCCAAAGATCTTTAATAAAAAAAAATGTGGTGGGAGACGGAATCACTGATTCCAAACATGTTCAAACAGTCCAAACTAGGTCAACCTTTTAAACTAACCAAGGGCCCAATTCAACCACCACAAAAGTGATGAACATTCACCTCCCTCAATGAATTGTTTTCCATCATACTAAAATAGTTAGATGTGGCCCACATGATGACCTATCCTATAACGCAATCGTTTGATGACAACGCTCCTAAACCATCATGGTATAAGGAGCATGAATACTGTGAAATGCATCGCGTTAAAGGTCATAAGACAGACAAATGTTTGTGGCTTCGCCACCATATTCAGGACCTCATTGATAATGGGTAGATAGAGGTGGATAACCCTGGAAAAATGCAAACACCTAACGAGAAAATGGGGATTTATTAAGGAACCATTCCCTAAGCATGATAAGTTGGAAAAAGACAAAGCCAGATCGGGGAGACTCATCCCAAACCTATAAAGTTATGAATTACTTGTATACCAATAGAGATAACAATCATTACAATTCTCTTATCAGATGTATTCACCTCCCCTACTAACGGTTTCAATACCATCCGGATCAAGGGAAAGGATTGTGCTACGGTAATAAGGCGTACCCACCTCGTGATTCCAGAACCGTCTCTGTTGGCCCCCATAAACTAGTAAATATAACCTTTTAGAACAACTTGAGAGGACACCTGCTAAGATCTGAATCTTAGATCTTCTCAAGACATACAATGTGCATAAGGAAATTTTGTATCAAACTCTTCAGGGGTCAGGAGTGCCTTTAGAAGTCGATCATAGAGCGTACCTTCAAGCCACGGTAGCAAATATTGCACCCAGTGAGCATCTCACTTTCAACCATAGGGAGGTCCCTATCGAGAATCCTAAACATAATCTTCCCTTATACATTGAGGTAGTTGTCATTCATAGGAAAATCAAACAGGTGCTTGTGGATAATGGATCTAGATTGAATATCTGCACGCTTAAATTAGTCAAACAATTGGGACATATAGAGGTAGATCTTGAGTCCCATATCATCACTATCACTGCATATGACAACGTGGAAAGAGAGTCAGCAGGCACGCTGCCTATGGAGATGGGCCCCACTTGCCATCAGATGAAGTTTCACATCCTAGACTTGGAACTTCCATATAATATGCTTCTAGGCCAACCATGGATTCATGCCATGCAGGCTGTGCCATCAAAATTTCATTAATGCATCAAGCTCAAGCATGAGGGGACATACGGTTAAAATACCAAGAGATTTAGAGCCCTTTTTTCATTGTATAGCTCTTAATAGCTTTGCATGAAAGGCTACATATGCATGTCCCTCCACAGATATAGCTATCCCTCTTCATTCTGAGGCCATAGAATCTCGAGTGGATTCAAATTCTCTTATTTCTTACACTCATGGGGCATCTACTTCAACATCTCCATTTAATTCATGGGAGATGAAAATCCTAGAATATGACTGTGGGGAGTATAATGTACAACAAGCACTCTTGGTTTCTGACCTCTCCTTTTCGCCCAAGACTAGAGGTCGACCCAACTACCGCTTTAGGAGACCTAGAGAGGAACACACTATTGGGTCGTTCTTACCTAGAGGCTTGTTAGCTGAGGAAAAATTGCTTGATCCACCTACTACTTGGGTCCCTGAGGACACTCAGCCATCTTTTTATCAAACCCAAAATATGAAAAATCTAGCAGAATGATGTACTCCCATGGGCTACAAAGGCCTAGGATGTGGTAAGAATGAACAAGGACAAAGGGAACCAGTCCCTCTCCCCCATTTCAAAACTGAAAGATATAGCATCAAGATTCACCCTTATGGGGCACACCCTAATGATCAAGATGTGACTTTTTCAGAGCGTGAGGATGGCTCCAATTATCTAGATAGTGATACGGATTCCTGTTGTAGCCAATATGAGGATCTGGCCTCCATGAACCTTTTCATGAATAACATTGTCTTGACCATAACCCCTACTAAACCAATCCTTGACCTTGTGTACCCTTCCCCTTGTTGAATGGGACCAACAATGTCACATGTCACTAGATTTATTCGAGAATGACGAGGCTATTGCAAATTTCATGGGCATAAGGGATACAATTCCCATTGGAGATCAAAAGAAGGGTTTCTTTATCGACTTAGACACCTGCGCCTACTTCGGTGAGGAGGATGAACTTCGTGGTCAGCAAAAGTTAAAGAAAAGCAAGGGCAAGAGTTCTAAAGAAAAGCCTCGGCAAAAATCGAAGTCCAAGTCACACAGTGAAAACCTCTTTGAGGCACTCGCTGACAAACAAATAATAAAATCAAAGGAAAAAAAAAGTGACCACGCTAAGGATGAACATATCGTAGAGACATCCTTGGATGAAGATCTCAACCTACCTCCTGATCCTACGTGTATGGAGGATTTATCAAAATTGTTAGTTGAAGAAACTATTGTTGTCAATATTGGTACCGAAGAAGATCCCAAGATAGTAAAATTGGGAGCATCACTCTCGGCCAGAGAACAAAATACGTTCACCATGCTACTGCAAGAGCTTATTGATGTGTTCGCATGGTCTTACAAAGACATGCCCAGCTTAGATCTAACTTTGGTCATGTACAACCTAGTTGTGCACGCAGATGCTAAGCCTATCAAACAAAAGCTCCAAAAGATGCACCCAAGAGTGGCCTTGTTAGTTAAAGAAGAGTTGGAAAGGTTGTTTACACCAGGATTCATCAGGCCAATTGATTATTCTGAATGGATATCGAACATTGTTCATGTCCAGAAGAAACCTATCGGCATCCGAAACTGCACACATTTTAGGGACATCAATAAAGCTTGCCCTAAAGATGACTTTCCACTTCCCAACATTGACATGATTGTTGACTCAACCGGAGGGTACAAAATGCTATAACTTATGGATGGCTTTTCAGGTTATAATCAAATTAAGATCACTGAGGAAGACCAACACAAAATAACTTTCACAACTCCTTAGGGAACCTTCTATTATCAGGTGATGCCATTTGGCCTTAAGAATGCAAGAGCAACTTATCAGTGGGCCATGACAGTAATATTTCTCGATATGATTCATGACATCATGGAAGACTACGTAGAAAACATCTTGGGAAAGTCCAAAACAAGAGAGGATCATATTATCATTTTACGGTGTATCTTTAAACGCCTGCGTGAATACAAAGTCAGGCTGAATCCAAAGAAGTATGTCTTCGGTGTGCTATCTTGGAAACTATTAGGCTTCATCGTGTCAAGATGAGGTATTGAGGTAGACCCTGATAAAGTGTCTGCCATCACACAAATGCCTCCACCTGAGAATATCAAGTAATTGCGTAGCTTGCAGGGGAAAATTCAAGCCATTCATCGCTTTATCTCCCAGCTTGCAGATAAATGTCACTCATTCACTCATTTTCATAAGAAGGACATCACTTTCATTTGGGGACATGAGCAACAACAAGCCTTTGCTTTTCTTAAACAGTACCTGGCTAATCCACCTGTCCTCATGCCTCCCACTCCGGGAGAACCACTTTTGCTCTATATTTCCACTACGCAATACGCTATTGGTCCACTTCTCACCCAATATGACCTTAGCCATAAAGAGAAAGTAGTGTACTATCTGAGTTGCACCCTTATCTCCTATGAACGTAATTATCCTCAGATTGAAAAGGCTTGCTTGGCCATTGTTTTTACCTTCCAAAAACTTTGCCATTACCTATTAAATACTAAGACCAAGCTCATATCCAAGGTTGACCCACTCAAGTATTTGTTGTCCAAACCCGCCCTCACAGGTAGAATGGCTAATTGGATCATTCTACTCAGTGAGTTTGATATAGAATTTGTCCATCAAAAATCAGTTAAAGGACAAGTAATTACCAACCAGCTAGCGGAAGCACAGAACCTTTGAGTCTGGATCTTCCAGATGCATCTTTGCTCTACATTGAAGAATCTATCATATGGCAGATACATTTTGATGGATCTTTTACATTTCATGGTTCACGTACAGGAGTGGTCCTTATTACTCCTTCCGGTGATCCTATACTGCAGGCTTTCTGCCTGGCCTTCCCTTGCACGAACAAAATTGTGGAATATGAAGCACTCATTATAGGGATGAAGCTAGCCATCAAGTGGAATATTCAACATGTTAAGGTTGTAGGTGATTCATAGCTAATCATCAAATAGGTTAATGATGAGTATAAAGTTAAGGATGAAAAGATCATACCTTACAAGAAGTTGGTGGAAACTCTGAAGGAGTATTTTGTGCGCATTAGCTTTGAGCAGATCCCAAGAGCGTAGAACAGATCAACAGATGCTCTGGCAACGGGGGGATCTATGCTTTGTATTCTACCGAGGAACAATGATATGCCATTTTTTGTAGAAAATATACACCAGCCCGCATATGACGTGCTGGAATCTTTCCTGGCTTATGAGGTTGTTGGTCCCTATTCCCCATGGTATAAACCCATTTTCACCTATCTTAAGGATAGTACTTTCCCTCCCAATATCTCCCATTCTAAAAAGCAAAGCCTGATTTGCCAGATATCCCATTACACCCTTTTAGGAGGTACACTTTATCATCATGGCTATGATGGGAATCTGTTACGTTGTTTGGATGTGATGGAGTCAATCCAGGAAATTAAAGAAGTACACGAAGGAGTATGCGGAGCACATACAAATGGAATGGTTTTGGCTAAAAAACTGTTAAGAGTAGGTTACTATTGGCCCACCATGGAAACTGATTTTTATAATTATGTTAGAAAATGTGTGCTTTACCAAAAGTATGGAAATTTCATCCATGCTCCATCGCAACCATTACAACCAGTCACTACCCCGTGGCCATTCTCCAAGTGGGGGACTTGATATAATAGGGAATCTTACTCCTACCTCATCTGATGGTCATACACATATCATCACAACTACAGAATACTTTACAAAATGGGTGGAGGCTGTCCCTTTAACCTGTGTCATAGGAGCACAGATTTCTAAATTCATCATGAATCACATTATTTGCTGATATGGTATCCCTGCAGCCATTGTCACAGATAATGGGAAGTCATTTAAGAACAAAACTGTGAAAGGTCTTTGCCAATGGTTCCAAATCAGATTGAAATGGTCCATGCCGTATTACCCTCAGGGTAATGGACAAGCTGAGGCAAAAAAAAAGACTTTGGTAATGATAATGTAAAAGATGGTTAGCAAAACTGGTCGAAACTGGCACCTACAAATCCACCCAGCCCTCTGGGCCTACCGAACATCAATTCACTCCTATGGGTGTGATGCCATATTCCCTAGTGTTCAGGACATAATCTATCATCCCTTTAGAGATCAAACTCCCATCCCTGTGAATTTCTCTTCAGGACTATTTGGATAAGGATGAAGATTATCGAGTGGCAATATTGGCTGAGTTAGAGCTCCTGGATGAGAGGCGCATTCGCACTCTTAATCACCTGAAGGTATATCAACACAAAATCTCCCATAACTACAACAAGAGAATCATCCCTCACCAGTTTGAGGTGGATGATTTAGTTATGAAGGAGAACCAGTTCAACACCAGAATAGAGCGAGAAAAGAAAGGGAAGTTTGAACCACAGTGGGTTAGGACCCTATGTCATAGTTGCCAAGTACGGCACCGGGGCATACAAACTGGCTCACCCAAATGGTGATGAGCTCCAAGAGCCAATGTGTAACACCCTGAACTGTTGTTACTTTCTCCTGAGCATACAAGTGTTGATATGTGATTTCTTGTAAAAGGATGTGTTCCTCGATTTAGAAATCATGCTTGATATGTACTGTAATTTCTTTGCAGATTGCAGATCTTGACTGAGTCAGAATGTGATTAGACTCTTTTATTTATTTCATTTTGCATCTGAGTTTAGTCTGATCTTTGAATGAATTATAGAGTTATCCATCTATAAGATCTAGTCTTGGATCAGTGGAATTGATCCAAGTAATGCTTTAAGTTTGTTCATGATGAATTAAAATCACAGACCTTGAACAGGTTACAAGGTCTAGAAGCATTTAATAAGCTAGTCAGGAGTATGACTCAGGCTGATCAAGTGAAATGAATTGGTTCCCGATATGGAAGTATATCTGGAAGGTCTCGATCATGGACCAGGTAATAATTCATTTACATACGATTCTGCAGCCTAAGGCAGAACAGGAGCTAACCCTGTTCAAGAAGGTATGATGTAGGTCTTTTTCTGAGTGTACAGAATGCAGACCTAACTGGAATTATTAAATGATTAGTAACCTAAGACTAAACCTAACCTAGGGGTTAGATTAGTGTTAATCTAACCTAGACCTAGGCTAAGTGCTAATGTCCTAAGTTAGTATCTATGTGTAATGTGGTTAGAATATGTATTATCCTAAATTCTAACCTAAGATACTAACCTAACTATGAGCAAGAGTGTAAAGGGGCCTATGGAGGGGTGCGAACCATGGGCGGCGTTTTCTATGTTATTAAATGCATGGGATAAGGATGAAGGACAGGTCTTGGCGGAGGTTTTGGGAACGGCTAACCTGTGCCGACGTGGCAGGTCGCCAAAACTGGAAATGGACTTGTGATTTTATTTGTCTGTCGCCAACTTTGGCGGTCGGTGGAAGTGGAGTTTGAGTGGGAAAGTTGGTGTAATTGCATTCAATGTTCTCGGTAGACGAGCTCGGAACTCGCGAGAAGGCATGCAAACAGGAAGTTTGCTGGTTTGTTTGGCTTGTCGTGAATTTTTGGTTTTTCTTCTGCCTGTTCACTGGTTCTTCGCACCAGTCTTCTTGGAGTTGCATGGCAAGCATGAGGTTATCTAGCTCTTTTCTCTGGCAAGGAGAATATATATGCCATGGAGATAGCAAAATTTTGTTGGTCGCTCTAACTTGGAAAAGGAAAAGGAAGTCTGAGCTCTTCCAGTGGTCTGCTTCGGAAATTTGAGCAAAAATCCAGGCATGTTAGGCCCTAACCTTTAAAAATCTTGTTGTCTTTCAAGTGATTTCATTAGAACAACTCTGTTCAAATGATTTAAGGAATTAGATGTTTATCTATGGATGTCTTGTGTGATTTTTTCTTGGTACAGTATCTCTTCTGGTTCGAATCTTCATTTATCCTTTGTTGGGTGTTTATTAAATTCGAACTGTGGCATTATTTTCTTGTGTTTGCATTCTGGATTAATTATGCGAAACATGAGAAATGTGTGAATGCTCGGCCTGTTCGGCGTGAGCCCATGAATCGTTCCTGTGATGGGTATAGGCCATTTATTGTCTGTCGAGTCTTGGTCGTTGTATCTTGTTTTGGAAACAGTTGGAAGAAACATTGATGGAACTGTTTGTTTGTTCAGTATTATGAAATCTTTGTAAGCTCTGTCGTGGGTTTTGATGATGGTAGTTATTGATACTTTGTGGGTTTCATTCTGTCTTGTAAATTTGTTTGGGAACAAGTAACTATTGTGTTACCGTAGTCATTACGACCCAGGGGAAGTTGTTTTTCCTTGATATTGTGGTAACAGGATTTAACCCGTTGACAGTATACAATATGGATATATGTATTTTTATTTAAACAACTTTGTGGAGTCCTCGGAATGAAATTGGTATTTGATTTGCTTACACTTGATTTGTTCTGAATGCTTGCCTTAGTTGGCATAGAAGGATTCATTAACTATTTGTTTTTATCTATACTGTTGTTGGGTTCCGCAGTTATTGGTATAAACCCGTTTACAGTATGCAATGTATATATATATAGATTTATGTTTGTTTTAATCTGAACGACTCTGTGGAGTCGATGGAATGATTTGTATATTTATTTGAACCACTGTTCAAGTTGAATATAAATGAATATTGGGAAATGTTTGTACCAATGACCTAAGGGAATAACTTGTATTTCAATCACTGTTATTCTGTAAGAGTACCTTCGTGTCGCAAGGATTTTGTGGTACAGATTCTCTTGGTATATTTTTACGTCTTCAGTCTGTGTAAATTTGTGTAAAATATTGGCAAGGGTTCAGTCGGATTCCTTGTTTTGAAATCAGTAATTGGATTTGCTTGCCTGATTTTTAATAAGCTCCGTTGATGGGCTTAGATGGAATCGTATGCAATTATTTGACTTGTTACTGTTGTTCAGATTCATATGAATTCTTGGAAGGTAACCTGTATTGCTTTGTACCATATTGAACCTGATTTTTGGGACACTGTCATTTTTGTCACTGTTCCTTGAGTATGGATAATTATCTTGTGTCCTGGCTCTGTTGAAGTGAGTCGCGAATACCATACTTAGATTTGAATGCGCCCAGGTGAGAATAGTTATGCTATGTTCCTTCCTATTATTTCAGTCCGATTGAGACTGGTCATGTATCGGAGATTCTGTGTGGTCATCTTGGCATAGTCCTTAGGAAACTTCAAATTGCTTAAAGCAATGAAGTCTGTTGTTGACAGCGATATGCTAGAGGTTCTTTGATTTCGAGCTTGGATCGAAAACCTTGCTGTGTTTAAAAGGAACTAGTATTGGGCTATAGGTTGATATATGGGATTGATGACGTGTTAGCTACTGTACAGGAGTTTTTGCTGTGTTCTTTTATTTAAAACAGCGATCCTTCTTGTTGCTTGTCGGACTTGTTGGTATACATACTGGGTGAATGTTTTCCATATGTGGAGATGGTACAGTAGTGAACTTGTATGAAAGGGGGTATGAATGATATGTTCTTTCTCTTCTATTATTATAATACTGGTAGAGATCTGTCTAACAGTTGGTATTGCTTTTGTAACATATTGGTGGAATCACGATTTACTATGATATTCCATTTTTGGATGAAAGTAACGATTTGTTCAATATTGCTGATCTTGGATTCAAGATGATTGTTCTGAATACTTTCGTTCTTTGATTCTTAATATTTGATGAAATATTAGAGAAGTGATTAAGACTATTTTGTAACGATGATAGAGTTACACATTTGTAGACATTTTGTATTACAAAGGCATAGTCTGAATATGTTTACTTGTTTGGATAATTGATCTCATTTAAACAGGGTGTTTAATGAAAACAATTGATGGATTGCAATTGTTTTAAAAGTTAGTGCTTATCATGCTCAGTTCATCGAACTGACTCATGTTGACTATTTTTGTAGATGGTTGCCGTAAGTGGTAAAAGCAATGCAGATCTGACAGGATGATCAGATTATTTAATTTGTTTCATAATGAATTACAGCTTGATTATATAAATGTACTGTATGTGGAAAGATGTTTCTTTTCCGTTAAGCATTGTATCAAGTATGCTGCTTGCATAAAATGTAATTGTATAATTTTGAAAGTAATGGAAAAAAGTGTTTGATACTTATGTGTTGTATTCTTATTCTGATAGTTGACCTTCGTCGGTTTATATACCAGAGTGGCAATGTTATCTTTGTGTAATTTGGATGCTTTTGTGATTGACAATGAAAGCTTACAAGAAAATGTGGTTGAATTCATATGAGTGTTTAGCAGATCTTATTGTTCTAGCGAAAGCAATATTGAATTTAAATAATTGTCTTTCTAAAAGATAGGTTAAAAATGAACCTAAGCAGAACGCTAAACAAGCTGGATTAAATTACTAATCCCTAGTCCTGAGTATGACAGGACAATATTAAATTGGATTCTTAATCATTTATATCCTTATACTAATAAGTATGATATAAATTCAGTTAAGAGAACTGATATAAATCAAATGAAGTTCGGATGGCAATCTCATGTGAAGGTTATGAGATATTGTCCAATTCTGTTGTTTTAGAATCAGGTGTATTCTAATGACTCCTTGATGAGAGCTTGACCTTAATACCTCTACCATGTAATGGGTTTTATAGAGGAGGGTCGTCTTAAGACGAAGAATCCAGGGATCGGGAAAGGCTAACCTTAGGGAAAAGTCTTTAAAGTAATTTAAACTCATGTGCGTAACGCATGTTATTGAGTAGATGTTTTCGAGGCGGATTTAAAGGTTGACGACACAAGCCAACTGCAGGGTTGTACCTCCGAGAAGATTAGGATCTTCTCGAAGTTACAACAATGCAGGTGACTTATGGCGACACCCTTTGCATTGATCGCTAAGATTTACACTTTGATCTCGCACGAGTTACTCAGGGTCCGATTAAGAACATGGTCATGTTATAAGGCTGCCTAGGAGATTCGGGGTATCATGACACACTGGTTGAACTGCAAGGTTGAACCAGTATGTCACCATATCCCTAATCCTCGTGGGCATCCATATAACATTATCACCTTGATAATCTGCCTCCGAGTGATTCGTTTGTGAAAGGAAGGACTGACAGTAGTCAGTGTAGGACATTCTATATAACATAAGAATGGGGTGAAGGACGTATTCCAGATTGACGAGTATGCCGTTAAGGAATACGAGACATAAACAATATGTTTCAAATCTTTGGCCAAAGTATCGCAAGCTACTGATTGCGTTGTCCTAATTCACCTAGTCTAAGGGATGAGATGCCGATGAATAATAGTAACAATTATTCAGTTAGGTTCCTTGGACAGAGCATTCTGAATCCCAGAGTAGGGAAGAGAACCGTAAGAGTAAAGTGTTAACTAAAAAACACCAACTCTTATTACTCATGAATAGATCGGTAGATTACCGAGTCATGGAATGAATAGATCGGAAGTACTCCGAGTCATTACAGCTGCATATGGTTGTCTGTTATATGAATGGTTATTTGATTTGTATGTTCTAAATTATGTATTTAGAACCAGGATGCATTTATCAAAAAAAAAAAAAAATTACTTGTTCTAAGGTATAAAATGAGGATGTTACATCTTGGTATCAGAGCTGAAGGTTGCAGCTCTTGGACCTATTGTGTCCATAATCTGATAAAAAAAAAACTGAATTTTCTTGTAACAGAAAATGTTTAGAATAAGGGGGAAACGTTGCGGGTAATGCTCCACCTGAAGTAGGAGCGGCAACAACCCAGAAACTTGATGAGATCCTTCCTGCCCTGTTGGAGACAAGAGATCGCTTAGCTGTACTTGAACAGCAAGTGATGGGAAATGAGGAGGATGAAGAAGTTGATAATAATAATCAGCAACCTCCTGAGGACAACCCCGACATGGGTGTTGATATTAATGCTGGGAATGCACCTGTCCAACCAGAAAACAAAAAGGCCAGATTGGCAGCAGAACTCACTAATGATATGAAAAGGATAAGTCCACCTAAGTATGATGGCACCACATTAGGAGATGGAGCTGAGAACTGGCTCAGCGAAATGGAGAAGTACTTTGCAATAAGGAACTTCTCAAAGGAAACCAAAGATATTTGGGGAGCCTATCAGCTTTCTCACGAAGCATCTTCGTGGTGGGATAGCCGAAAAAGCTGAGCTAAACATTGATGAGACCAATATTACTTGGGATCAATTTAAAGGCTATTTTAGGCAACGTTGGCTGCCACAACTTTTCTATGATCAGAAAATGACAGAATTTCAGAACTTATCTCAAGGGAAGCTAACGGTAACTGAATACTGGGAGCGGTTTACAAAACTCCTCAAGTATGTACCACAGTATCAAACTGACGAAAAGTTCAGGATATGGAAATTCATCATGGGATTGAATCCTGTGATAGGGGGAGAGGTCAATGTTCACAGTCCAACCACTATGGAAGGAGTTGTTGAAAAGGCCATAAGGCAAGAACAGAAATTAAAGGCTATTTCTGCCCATAAGGAGGAAGTGCGGAAGAAGACTGCAAACCCTTCTTCAACCTCTCTTGCACCCAGAAAAGGACCATGGAAAAAGTTTGGAAACAAGAGTAAGTTTCTAGGAGATAACAATAAGAAAGCAGCAGTAAATAAGCCTGCTGGAAACGTAAAGGATAATTTTGCTAAAAATTATAATAATGGGCAGAAGCCCTATGGAGGACAGCGTGACAATTTCAAAACTGGAGGTAACTTTGAGCCTAAAAAGGGACCAGTAGGAGGCTGCTACAATTGTGGTAAAGATCACTACGCAAATCAGTGCCCTTTGAAGAAGGATGATCATAATCAGCAGCATAAGATACATGCTGCAGTAGCGGACAAGCAAGCTGAAAAGCAAGTGACACCTATAGAAGTTCCGGGTAAGTTATTCGGCATACTTGTCACTATTCTTTTTGATACAGGAGCTACTGAATATTTTATATCTAATAAAATTGCTTCTAAACTTAAAAGAAAAGCTGGGAAAATGGATAAATCTTGGACTGTACAGTATGGTAATAATTCTGTTCATACAGTGAGTATGTGTCTTTTTAGGGCAGTCCTTGACTTACCTAACTTTTCCACGGAAGTTGATCTCTACGTCGCACCTTTAGGATCGTATGACATTGTCATCGGTGTCAATTGGTTAGCTGACCATATAAAGCAAAGGTAGAATGCTATGAAAAGAACATAAAATGTTTAGATGATCAGCTGGAATTAGCAAAGATTCAAGGTGTGAAACAAGAAATTTCAGTTAGAAAACTGTCAGCTATGCAGCTTAAAAAGGCTAAGAATAAAGGTTGTACTCTTTATGAAGTAAAGATATCAGAATCTTCAGAAGAAGATGGTGATTACATGAAGCAAATTCCTCTGTTACAAAGTTTCAGGGATGTTTTTCCTGAAGAATTACCAGGGTTACCACCCAAGAGAGAATTTGACTTTACCATTGAAATCAAGCCTGGAACAGAACCTATTTCCAAAGCGCCTTATTGGATGACTACTACTGAGTTAGTCGAGCTTAAGGCACAGTTGCATGAACTTTTGACAAAAGGTTTGATTAGACCAAGTGTTTCACCTTGGGGTGCACTTGTGATATTTGTGAAAAAGAAGGATGGAACACTAAGGCTGTGTATTGATTATCGGATGTTGAACAAAGCAACAATCAAGAACCGATATCCACTTCCAAGGATCGATGATCTGTTTGATCAGATGCGTGGAGCAGCGGTTTATTCTAAGATAGACCTTCGATCTGGTTATCATCAGTTAAGGATTAGAGAGGAAGATATTCATAAAACAGCTTTCCGAACAAGGTACGGACATTATGAATTCACAGTTCTACCCTTCAGGTTAACTAATGCACCCGCAGCCTTTATGAATTTAATGAACAATATTTTTCAAGAATACCTGGACAAGTTTGTACTTGTATTCTTGGACGATATTCTCATTTATTCTAAAAGCGTTGAGGAGCACAATGAGCATTTGAAGATAGTTTTGGGAATTTTGAGAAAGAGGAAGTTGTATGGTAAGTTATCCAAATGTTCTTTCTTTGATTCAGAAGTTCACTATTTGGGTCATGTCATAAGTAAAGAAGGAATTGCTGTAGATCCTTCAAAAATAGTGGCAATAACTGAGTGGCCTGCACCAAAGAATGTGCATGAAGTAAGAAGCTTCATGGGTCTTGCTGGTTATTATAGAAAATTTGTAAAGGATTTTTCTAAAGTAGCTGCACCAATAACTTCACTGCAAAAGAAGGATAAGAAATTCATGTGGAATGATAAGTGCGAAGCGGCTTTCAAAAGTCTGAAAGACCAGTTGACTTCTGCACCTATACTAGTTGTACCAGACCCTAATGGGAGTTTTACTGTTGTAACGGATGCTTCTGGGGAAGGCCTTGGAGGTGTTTTGCTACAAAATGATCAGGTCATAGCATATGAAAGTAGAAAACTTTAGTTACATGAACTGAATTATGCCCCTCATGATTTGGAACTTGCTGCTATTGTTCATGCACTTCAAGTCTGGAGACACTATTTACTTGGGAAACCTTTTGAGTTGAAAACTGATCACTTAGGACTGAAATATATTTTTACTCAACCCAATCTTAACGCCAGACAGAGAAGGTGGTTAGAATTTTTATCACAATATGACTTTGATATTAGCTATATCAAAGGGAAGGAGAATAGAGTAGCTGATGCTCTAAGTCGTAGGAGGCACATTTCTGCCCTTATAACAGTAAGAACTCAGTTTAAAGACGAGGTAAAAAGTGCTTCAGAATCAGATGCATACTTTCAGCAAGTAAAAGTAGCGCTTGCTGCAGAACCTAAGGATATAAGGTATAAAGGTTTTCATTTTGATAATGAAGGAATCTTGCGTTATGAAAATAGGGTATATGTACCTATGCTGAACGATTTGAGAAAGAAGTTTTTAGTTGAATTTCACAATTCACCTTTCTCTGGACACCCAGGTATCACAAAAATGCTTGCTGATTTGAAACAGCAATACTTCTGGAAAGGTATGAAAAAGGATGTGATTAATTTTGTGACTCATTGTCTGGAATGTCAGCGGGTGAAGGCAGAACATATGCACCCTGCTGGACTATTATATCCTCATAGCATACCGCAGTACAAATGGCAAGTAATAACCATGGATTTTGTACAAGGACTACCTATGTCCAGGAATAAACATAATGTTATCCTGGTAGTTGTAGATAAAACTGACCAAGGTAGCTCATTTCATCGCTGGAAATCTAAAGGATCATTCACCAGTGCTGGCCAAGAGATTCGTACACGAAATTTTCAGATTACATGGTGTACCAAAACTGATTATATCTGACAGGGATCCTATAATGACGTCAAGGTTTTGGCAAATGCTTAACGCAGCCCTAGGAACGAAACTAAACTTCAGTTCAACATATCATCCAGAAACGGATGGAAAAACTGAGAGGGTAAATCAAGTGTTGGAGGACATGTTGCGAATGTATTGCATGGATCAACAGTATAAATGGGAAGAGTATCTTCCATTAGTTGAGTTCGCATACAACAACACTTATCATTCATCTCTTAAGATGGCACCATTTGAAGCACTTTATGGAAGAAAGTGCAGAACCCCTGTTAGTTGGGACAGTGTTGAGGATAGAGTGGTAATTGGACCAGAGATTCTCACAGAAATGGAACAACAAGTGAAGCTGATTCGTGAACGATTAAAGGAAGCAGCGGATAGACAGAAGAGCTATGCTGACCTTAAGCGGGTTGATAGAAGGTTTGAGCTTGGTGATAATGTTTTCCTTCGTGTTAAACCTAGAAAGAGTTCTATAACTTTTGGCAAGGCTGCCAAGTTGTCACCTCAATTTGTGGGACCTTTCGAAATTGTCGAAATAATCAATCTTGTAGCTTATCGTTTAGCATTGCCACCTACTTTATCTCGCATACATGATATTTTCCATATTTCTTTTCTTAAGAAATACGTTTCAGATCTGTCACATGTTTTAAATTGGAATTCCTTGCAGGTCCAAGACCCAGGAATAATCGTGGTTAAACCCACACGAGTGCTGGAAACTCGCCATTTACACTTAAGAAATCGTGATATATAGCAATGTAAGGTCCAGTGGGACCAGTTTAGCGAGGAAAGTGCAACTTGGGAAAACTTGGAAGAGATGAAAATGGCTTTTCCTTCTCTTTTTCAACAGAATGAAATCTGTTGACAAAACATTCTTATATGAACTTACTTTTTTTTCAAAGTATTTAAGAAAGCCAGATAATGGCAAACATTATTCAGGATTGAATAAAATGTGAGGTGATATTGATTTTTGGAACTATTTAATATGGAAGTAGTCACATTGTTTGTGTACTAATAAATTGATTGACCTGAAGGTTAATTTAATATGTAATTCATCGGGACGATGAATCTTTTTTAGGAGGGAAGCATGTAACACCCTGAACTGTTGTTACTTTCTCCTGAGCATACAAGTGTTGATATGTGATTTCTTGTAAAAGGATGTGTTCCTCGATTTAGAAATCATGCTTGATATGTACTGTAATTTCTTTGCAGATTGCAGATCTTGACTGAGTCAGAATGTGATTAGAATCTTTTATTTATTTCATTTTGCATCCGAGTTTAGTCTGATCTCAGAATGAATTATAGATTTATCCATCTATAAGATCTATTCTTGGATCAGTGGAATCGATCCAAGTAATGCTTTAAGTTTGTTCATGATGAATTAAAATCACAGACCTTGAACAGGTTGCAAGGTCTAGAAGCATTTAATAAGCTAGTAAGGAGTATGACTCAGGTTGATCAAGTGAAATGAATTGGTTCCCGATATGGAAGTATATCTGGAAGGTCTCGATCGTGGACCAGGTAATAATTCGTTTACATACGATTTTGCAGCCTAAGGCAGAACAGGAGCTAACCCTGTTCAAGAAGGTATGATGTAGGTCTTTTTCTGAGTGTACAGAATGCAGACATAACTGGAATTATTAAATGATTAGTAACCTAAGACTAAACCTAACCTAGGGGTTAGATTAGTGTTAATCTAACCTAGACCTAGGCTAAGTGCTAATGTCCTAAGTTAGTATCTATGTGTAATGTGGTTAGAATATGTATTATCCTAAATTCTAACCTAAGATACTAACCTAACTATGAGCAAGAGTGTAAAGGGGCCTATGGAGGGGTGCGAACCATGGGTGGCATTTTCTATGTTATTAAATGCATGGGATAAGGACGAAGGACAGGTCTTGGCGGAGGTTTTGGGAATGGCTAACCTGTGCCGGCGTGGCAGGTCGCCAAAACTGGAAATGAACTTGGGATTTCATTTGTCTGTCGCCAACTTTGGCGGTTGGTGGAAGTGGAGTTTGAGCGGGAAAGTTGGTGTAATTGCATTCATTGTTCTCGGTAGACGAGCTCAGAACTCGCGAGAAGGCATGTAAACAGGAAGTTTGTTGGTTTGTTTGGCTTATCGCGATTTTCAGTTTTTCTTCTGCCTGTTCACTGGTTCTTTGCACCAGTCTTCTTTGTGTTGCATGGCGAGCATGAGGTTATCTAACACTTTTCTCTGGCAAGGAGAGTATATATGTTTTGGAGATAGCAAAATTTTGTTGGTCGCTCTAACTTGGAAAAGGAAAAGGAAGTCTGAGCTCTTCCAGTGGTCTACTTCAGAAATTTGAGAAAAAATCCAGGCATGTTAGGCCCTAACCTTTAAAAATCTTGTTGTCTTTCAAGTGATTTCATTAGAACAACTCTGTTCAAATGATTTAAGGAATTAGATGTTTATCTATGGATGTCTTGTGTGATTTTTTCTTGGTACAATATCTCTTCTGGTTCGAATCTTCATTTATCCTTTGTTGGGTGTTTATTAAATTCGAACTGTGGCATTATTTTCTTGTGTTTGCATTCTGGATTAATTATGCGAAACATGAGAAATGTGTGAATGCTCGGCCTATTCGGCGTGAGCCCATGAATCGTTCCTGTGATGGGTATAGGCCATTGATTGTTTGTTGAGTCTTGGTCGTTGTATCTTGTTTTGGAAACAGTTGGAAGAAACATTGATGGAACTGTTTGTTTGTTCAGTGTTATGAAATCTTTGTAAGCTCTGTCGTGGGTTTTGATGATGGTAGTTATTGATACTTTGTGGGTTTCATTCTGTCTTGTAAATTTGTTTGGGAACAGGTAACTATTGTGTTACCGTAGTCATTACGACCCAGGGGAAGTTGTTTTTCCTTGATATTGTGGGTAACGGGATTTAACCCGTTGACAGTATACAATATGGATATATGTATTTTTATTTAAACAACTTTGTGGAGTCCTCGGAATGAAATCGGTATTTGATTTGCTTACACTTGATTTGTTCTGAATGCTTGCCTTAGTTGGCATAGAAGGATTCATTAACTATTTGTTTTTATCTATACTGTTGTTGGGTTCCGTGGTTATTGGTATAAACCCGTTTACAGTATGCAATGTATATATATATAGATTTATGTTTGTTTTAATCTGAACGACTTTGTGGAGTCGATGGAATGATTTGTATATTTATTTGAACCACTGTTCAAGTTGAATATAAATGAATATTGGGAAATGTTTGTACCAATGACCTAAGGGAATAACTTGTATTTCAATCACTGTTATTCTGTAAGAGTACCTTCGTGTCGTAAGGATTTTGTGGTACAAATTCTATTGGTATATTTTTACGTCTTCAGTCTGTGCAAATTTGTGTAAAAGATTGGCAAGGGTTCAGTCGGATTCCTTGTTTTGAAATCAGTAATTGGATTTGCTTGCCTGATTTTTAATAAGCTCCGTTGATGGGCTTAGATGGAATCGTATGCAATTATTTGACTTGTTACTGTTGTTCGGATTCATATGAATTCTTGGAAGGTAACCTGTATTGCTTTGTACCATATTGAACCTGATTTTTGGGACACTGTCGTTTTTGTCACTGTTCCTTGAGTATGGATAATTATCTTGTGTCCTAGCTCTGTTGAAGTGAGTCGCGAAATACCATACTTAGATTTGAATGCACCCAGGTGAGAATAGTTATGCTATGTTCCTTCCTGTTATTTTAGTCCGATTGAGACTGGTCATGTATCGGAGATTCTGTGTGGTCATCTTGGCATAGCCTTAGGAAACTTCAAATTGCTTAAAGCAATGAAGTCTGTTGTTGACAGCGATATGCTATAGGTTCTTTGATTTCGAACTTGGATCGAAAACCTTGTTGTGTTTAAAAGGAACTAGTATTTGGCTATAGGTTGATATATGGGATTGATGACGTGTTAGCTACTGTACAGGAGCTTTTGCTGCGTTCTTTTATTTAAAACAGCGATCCTTCTTGTTGCTTGTCGGACTTGTTGGTATACATACTGGGTGAATGTTTTCCATATGTGGAGACGGTACATTAGTGAACTTGTATGAAAGGGGGTATGAATGATATGTTCTTTCTCTTCTATTATTATAATACTGGTAGAGATATGTCTAACAGTTGGTATTGCTTTTGTAACATATTGGTGGAATCATGATTTACTATGATATTCGATTTTCGGATGAAAGTAACGATTTGTTCAATATGGCTGATCTTGGATTCAAGATGATTGTTCTGAATACTTTCGTTCTTTGATTCTTAATATTTGATGAAATATTAGAGAAGTGATTAAGACTATTTTGTAACGATGATAGAGTTACACATTTGTAGACATTTTGTATTATAAAGGCATAGTCTGAATATGGTTAACTTGTTTGGATAAATTGAGCTCATTTAAACAGGTGTTTATAAAACAAGTATGGATTGCCAATTGTTGGTAAAGATCACTACGCAAATCAGTGCCCCTTGAAGAAGGTGATCGTAATCAGCAGCATAATGCTAATGCTGCAGTGCGGAAGCAAGCTGAAAAGCAAAGTACACATATAGAAGTTCCGGGTAAGTTATTCGCATATGTCCACATATTAGTTTTGATACAGGAGCTACTGATGTTTTATATATAATAAAATTGTTCTAAACTAAAAGAGAAAAGCTGGAAAAAATGGATTAATCTTGGACTGTACAGTATGGTAATAATTCTGTTCATTTTACAGTTGAGTATGGGTCTTTTAGGGCAGTCCTTGAATTACCTAACTTTCACGGAAGTTTGATCTTACGTCGCACCTTTATGGATAGTTTTTAGACATGGTCATCGTGCATTGTCAATGAGTTAGCTGACCATAAGCAAAGGGAGGGAATGCTATGAAAAGACATAAAAGTTTAGATGATCAGATGAAATTAGCAAAGATTCAAGGTGTGAACAAGAAATTTTCAGTTAGAAAAACTGTCAGCTTATGCAGACTTAAAAAGGCTAAGAATAAAAGGTTGTACTATTTTATGCAGTAAAGATATCAGAATTTCAGAAGAAGATGGTGATTACATGAAGCAATGCCTCTGTTACAACGTTTCAGGGATGGTTTTTCCTGAAGGAATTTACCAGGCGTTACCACCCAAGAGAGGAATTTGACTCTTGAACATTGAAATCCTAGCCTGGAAAGAACCTATTCCAAGCGCCTTAATTGGATGACTACACGAGTTAGTCGAGCGTAACGCCAACAGTTGCATGAACTTGGAAAAAAGGTTTTGATTAGACCAAGTGTTTCAACTTGGGGGTGCATTGTGATATTTGTGAAAAAGAAGGATGGAACACTACAGGAGTGTATGATATCGGATGTTGAACAACTAGACAGCAAAAAATCAAGAACCGCTATACACTTCCAAGGATCGATGATCTGTTTGATCAGATGCGGGAGCAGCGGTAGTATTTCTCAGATAGGACCTTAGATAGGGTTATCATCAGGTACGGATTTTAAGGGAAGATATTCATTACAACAGCGTTGCCGAACAAGGTACAGGACATTATGAATTCACCGTATACCCTTCAGGTTAAACTAATGCCCCGACCAGCCTTATGATTAGATGAACAATATTTTCAAGAATACCTGGAACAAGTGGTACTTGTATTCTTGGACGATATTTCATTTATTCTAAGCGTTGAGGAGCACAATGAGCATTTGAAGCTAGTTTTGGGAATTTGAGAAGAGAAGTTGTAGATGGTAAGTTTTCCAAAAGTTCTTTCTTGGATTCAGGAAGTTCACTTTTGGTCATGTCATAAGTAGTAACGAAGGATTGATGTTAGAGATCATTCAAAAATCGTGGCAATAACTGAGTGGCAAAGGCACCAAAGAATGTGCATGAAGTAAGAAGCTTCATGGTCTTGCTGGTTTTATAGAAATTTTAAAGGATTTTTCCAAGTAGACTTGCACCACAACTTCACTATGCCAAAAGAAGGATAAGAAATTCATGTGGAATGATAAGGTGCGATAGCGGCTTTCAAAGTCTGAAAGACCAGTGACTTCTGCACAATACTAGTTTGTACCAGACCCTAATGGGGTTTTACTGTTGTAACGGATGCTTATGGGGAAGGCCTTGAGGTGTTTTGCTAAAAAATGTCAGGTATAGCATATGAAAGTAGAAAAACTAGTTACATGAAATGAATTATGGCCCATCATGATTTGGAACTTGCCTTGCATTGGTCATGAAATTCAAGTCTGGACACTATTTAATTGGAAACATTTTTGAGTTGAAAACATGACCACTTAGATGAAATTAATATTTTTTACTCAAAACCCAATATTAACGCCAGACAGAGAAGGGTGGTTAGAATTTTATCCAACAATATGACTTTGCTATTAGCTATATCAAAGGACGGATGAATAGAGTAGCTGATCTCTAAGTCGTAGGAGGCACTTTCTGCCCCTTATAACAGTAAGAACTCAGTTAAAACGAGGTAAAAAAGGGCTTCAGAATCCGATGCATAACCTTTCAGCAAGTAAAAGTAGCGCTTGCTGCAGAACCTAAGGATATAAGGTATAAAGGTTTTCATTTTGATAATGAAGGATCGGCGTTATGAAAATAGGGTATATGTACCTATGCTGAACGATTTGGAAAGCAGTTTTAGTTCAATTTCACAATTCACATTTCTCTGGACACCCAGGGATCACAAAATGCTGCTGATTTGAACAGCAATACTTCTGGAAAGTATGAAAAAGGATTGTGATTAATTTGTACTCATTGTCTGGAACATGTTCGAGGGTGAAGGCAGAAACATATGCACCTGCTGGACTATATATCCTCCTAGCATAAGCAGTACAAATGGCACGTAATAACCATGGATTTTGTACAAGGACCTACCTAGTTCCAGGAACATAAAACATAATGTTATCCTGGTAGTTGTATAGATAAACTGACCAAGCTGGTAGCTCATTTCATCGATGGAAATAAAGGATCATTCACCAGTGCTGGCCAAAGATGTAATGAAATTTTCAGATTCCAAGGTGTCCAATGATTATATCTGAAGGGATCTTAATGACGTTAAGGTTTTCGGCAAATGCGTAACGCAAGCCCTCGGAACGAAACTAAACTTCAGTTCAACATATCATCCAGAAAGGATGGAAAAACTGAGAGGGTAAATCAAGTGTTTGGAGGAAAGTTGCGAATGTATTGCATGGCTCAACAGTATAACTGGGAAGAGTATCTTCCATTAGTTGAGTTCGCATACAACAAAACACTTATTCATTCATCCTTAAGATGCACCATTTGAAGCACTTTATGGAAAAGAGTAGAAAGTGCAGAACCCTGTAGTGGACAGTGTTGAGGATAGAGGGTAAGTGGACAGAGATGCCACAGAAATGGAACAGACAAGTGAAGCTGATTCGTGAACGATAAAGGAAAGCAGCGGATAGACAGAAGGCTATGCTGACCTTAAGCGGGTTTGATAGAAGGTTTGAGCTTGGTGATAATGTTTCCTTCGTGTGTAAACAGAAAGAGTTCTATAAATTTTGGCAAAGGCTGCAACGTTTGTCACCTCAATTTGTGGGACATTTCGAAAGGGCTTCGAAATAATCAAATCTTGGTAGCGTATCGTTTAGCCATTGCCACCTACTTTATCTCGCATTTACATGATATTTCCATATTTCTTTCTTCAAGAAAGAAATAGTCTTCAGGATCTGTCACATGTGTAAATTGGAATCCTTGAGGGTCCAAGACCCCGGAATAACGTGGTTTAAACCCACAAGAGTGCATGGAAATCGCCATTTACACTTAAGAAATCGTGATATACAGCCATGTAAGGTCAGGTGGGACCAGTTTTTTAGCGAGGAAAGGCAACTGGGAAAACTGGAAGAGATGAAAATGGCTTTTCCTTCTCTTTTTTCAACAGAATGAATCTGTTGACCAAACATTCTTATATGAACTTACATTTTTTTTCAAAGTATTTAAGAGAAAAAAAAAGCCAGATTAATGGCAAAATTATTCGGATTATTAAAATGTTTGAGGGTGATATTGATTTGGAACTATTTAATATGAAGTAGTACATGGTTTGTGTAATAATAAATTCGATAGACCTGAAGGTTCTTTAAGTTACATTCATAGGGAGATGAATCTTTTTTAGGAGGGACGAGCAGGTAAACACACTGAACGGTTGTATTTCTCCTGACATACAAGTGTGGATATGTGATTTCTTGTAAAAGGATGTGTTTCGATTCGAAAGAACATCATTGCTTGATATGTACCATAATTTCTTTGCAGGATTGCAGATCTGTGCCGAGTCAGAATGTTGATGAGAATCTTTTATTTATGTCATTTTGATCGAGTTTAGTCTGATCTTCAGAATGAATTATAGAGTTATCCATCTATAAGATCTAGTCTTGGATAAGTGGAATCGATCCAAGTATGCTTTAGTGTTGTTCATGTGAATTAAAATCAAGACTTGAACAGGTTGCAAGGTCGAGAAGCATTACAAGCTAGTAAGGGTATATATGACTCAGGTTGACAAGTGAAATGAATTGGTTCCCGTATGGAAGTTATCTGGGAATGGTATCGATGTGGCCAGACGGTTAATAATTAGTTTACATATGATTTTGCAGCCTAGGCAGAACAGGAGGCTACCTGTTCAAGAAGGTATGATGTAGGTCTTTTTCTGCGTGTACAGAATGCAGCACATACTGAATTATCTTAAATGACTTAGTAACCTAAGACTAAAACCTAACCTAGGGGTTAGATAGGTTAATCTAACTAAGACCTAGGCGAAGGCTAATGTCCAAGTTAGTATATATGTTTAATGTGGTTAGAATATGTAGTTATCACATAAATTCTACCTAAGATTTACTAACCTAAATATGAGCAAGAGTGGTAAAGGGGCCGATGGAGGGCGATGCGAACCATGGGCCGGCATTTCTAGTATTAAATGCAGGGACAAGGACGAGGACAGGTCTTGGCGGAGGTTTGGGAATGGTAACCTGTGCCGGCGGGCAGGTCGCCCAAAAATGGAAATGAACTTGGGATTTCTTTGTCTGTCGCCAACTTTGGGCGGTTGGTGGATGAAGTGGAGTTTGAGCGGGAGGAAAGTTGGTGTAATTGCATCATTGTTCTCGGGTAGACGAGTCAGAACGCGCGGAAGGCATGCAAAAGAAGTTGTTGGTTGTTTGGCTTATCGCGATTGTTCAGTTTTCTTCTGCTGTTCACTGGTTCTTTTCGTCCACAAGTCTTACTTTGGTCGCAGGCGAGGAGCAAGAGGGTTATCTAGCACTTTTCATTTACTGTGACACATGGAGAGCTATATATTTTGGAGATAGCAAAAATTTGTTCGGTCGCTCTAACGTGGAAAGGAAAAAGAGGAAAAGTCTGAGCTCGCCAGTGGTCTACTTCGGAAATTTGAGAAACATCCAGGCATTGTTAGGCCCTAACCTTAAAATCTGTGTCTTTCAAGTGATTCATAGAAAAACTCTGTTCAAATTGATTTAAGGAATTAGATGTTTATTATGTGTCTTGTGTGATTTTTTCTTGTACAATATCTCTTCGGTGTCGAATCTTCATTTATCTTGTTGGGTTGTTTTTATTGAAATATCGAATGTTTAACTTGAGACCGTGGATCATCTACCAGGTCTCTTCGCAACTTTCGGACTGTGTCAGCGTTAGGCACCATCTGAGACTTGGCTAGCCGAGTCCTCTTTTTATCCATCGATTCCTTATAGCCTCATTTCTTTCCTATCCACTACGTGCAAGGAAATCGTGCCCGCTCTGTGTCCTATTCCCCGTGGGCTCGTGCTCTCCTTCCAAGTGGGAAAAGGCCGCATTCAGCTTTTTCTTACCTATTACCTTACTCTCGCACTGGGGGCCTCTCCCCCTGGTCCGGCGCAGTCAAGTTTTGTACTCAGCACTACTATTTCTAGTTTGCAGCTTCTTCCGGCTTTCTTCACTCGTCGAGCCATTTATCCTCCGTTTTAATAGCCACGAGGAGGATACTCGTTCGTTTCACTGCCCCAAATCACTTTACTGCCCCTACATCTTCGGCGCGAGGAACTCTCCGTCCCCCCTTGTGACCCTTCCTGCAACCCCCTGCGTTGTAGATGTCGGCACAGTATGTGCCTATACATTGGACCTCTGTTTGCCCGCTTCTCCTACTTCGCTTCCGCTTGGAACGGGTGCGGAAGTCCCTCCTGCCTTGCCCATCCTAATTTACCTTTGGTGCCCTAGACCCTCGTCTCCGTCCCTGCGGCTTTACCGAACCCCTCCCGAGGTCCCCTGGCACGCGTGGGCTTGCCGGATTATTTGTCAATTGTAATGGTGTCCTCTCCCGTTCTTTATGTTCTTTTTCTCTACTTTCTCTCATCCTTCCTTTCGACCCGACCGTGGGCTAAAATGGATTGCTCTTCATTTCCCCCTTCCGTCTTTCTTACGCGCCCCCCCGTGGCTTGCCTATATCGCATTCTCTTTCTTTACCCTTGCTCCTCAGCGTTACTCACTCTTATGAGGCGATGTTCGGACACGGGAAGGGATTGTGAAGCGCATCGATTTTGGAACCCTCCATTGATCTTCCACCCCCTCTTTCGCCTCTCGCATCCCGATTTACTCCCGACTCCCCCGGCAGGTGGCGTTTGTTCCTCGTCATGCCCCTTGGTCACTTTCTGTCAACAAAACCCATCTGCGACGAGCTGTGTACTTCTATCGTCTTTTTCGCCCCCTCCGGACTTGTCCCCGGTTTGTGGAATGATTGTGGTTCTTTCTCAGCTTTACTGCTTTACATTACTCCGACCCTCCCCATGCCTACCCCTGGCTGGCCTCACGTTCGTTAGTCCCCCTATGGCGGGAACTCATCATTTGGTCTCACGTCTTTTTTAGGTCCATCACTTCCTAGCAGACAGTGGCCGGATCTTCTCCCCCCTCATCTTACTCCCGTTTCATAACTCTCCGGCTGCGTATCTCGAAATCTCAGACCCTTTTTGTCCCCCCCGGCCGATGCTCCGCCTCCTTCTCGTGCCTATTTCACTTGATACCTTCGCCACACCGGACATGGAAAGACTTTCTTCTACCTTTTCCCTAACCTTCTGTGCTATGGCCAACGGAACACGCCGTCCGGGACGGGTAAACGACATTCTCTTCTTAGGGCTTCTTGTTTTCTCTCGCAGCCCACGTGCGCTAAATATCTTTTCAACGCGTTACACGTTCCGTATTCCTCACCCGCTCCCGGTACACGGAGCCGCCTCCCGTCTTTGCGCCGGAAACGTCCTAATATACCCCACCCCCCCTGACGGTTTTTCTCCTCTGGGTTTTTCATCGTCAACGATCAGCTTCAGGCCCTCTCTATAACGTCGTTGCCCTTGGCAATGCTCTACCCGGGCTATCTAGTACCGGGTTAGATTTCCTCCCTTCAGTGCGCGTGTCCCGATGCGGACGCCGTAGTTTTCCTTAAACTCTCATGGAAGATGACGGAGGTGATGGCGAGCCAAACCGCGTACCTGCGTATGTTTGATTTGTCTTTGGGAATGCGCGCTTTACGGTTCTACTGATCTGGCATTATTTTCTTGGTGGTGTTGCATTCTAGATTTAATTAGCGACGAACGAAACATGAGAACATGTTGTGAAATGCTCGGCACCAGAGGCGTCGAGCCCATGGAATCGTTCCTGTGCATGGGTATAGGCATGATGTTTGTTTGAGTCTTGGTCGTTGTATCTTGTTTTGGAAAAAGTTGGAAGAAACATTGATGGAACTGTTTGTTTGTTCAGTGTAATGAAATCTTTGTAGGCTCTGTCGTGGGTTTTGATGGTGGTAGTTATTGATACTTTGTGGGTTTCGTTCTATCTTTTAAATCTGTTTGGGAATAGGTAGCTATTGTATTACACTAATCATTACGACCCAGGGGAACTTGTTTTTCCTTATTATTGTGGTAACGAGATTTAACCCGTTGACAGTATACAATATGGATAAATGTATTTTTTAATTAAACAACTTTGTGGAGTCCTCGGAATGAAATTGATATTTGACTTGCTTACACCTTGATTTGTTCTGAATGCTTGCCATAGATGGCATAGAAGGATTCATTAACTATTTGTTTTTATCTATACTATTGTTGGGTTCCGCGGTTATTGGTATAAACCTGTTTACAGTATGCAATGTATATATATATAGATTTATGTTTTTTTTAATCTGAACGAATCTGTAGAGTCGATGGAATGATTTGTATATATATTTGATCCACTGTTCAAGTTGAATATAAATGAATATTGGGAAATGTTGTACCAATGACCTAAGGGAATAACTTGTATTTCAATCACTGTTATTCTGTAAGAGTACCTTCGTGTCGCAAGGATTTTTGTGGTACAGATTCTCTTGGTATATTTTTACGTCTTCAGTCTGTGTAAATTTGTGTAAAAGATTGGCAAGGGTTCAGTCAGATTCCTTGTTTTGAAATCAGTAATTGGAATTGCTTGCCTGATTTTTAATAAGCTCCGTTGATGGGCTTAGATGGAATCGTATGCAATTATTTGACTTGTTACTGTTGTTCGGATTCATATGAATTCTTGGAAGGTAACCTGTATTGCTTTGTACCATATTGAACCTGATTTTTGGGACACTGTCGTTTTTGTCACTGTTCCTTGAGTATGGATAATTATCTTGTGTCCTGGCTCTGTTGAAGTGAGTCGCGAATACCATACTTAGATTTGAATGTGCCCAGGTGAGTATAGTTATGCTATGTTCCTTCCTGTTTATTTCAGTCCGATTGAGACTGGTCATGTATCGGAGATTCTGTGTGGTCATCTTGGCATAGTCCTTAGGAAACTTCAAATTGCTTAAAGCAATGAAGTCTGTTGTTGACAGCGATATGCCAGAGGTTCTTTGATTTCGAACTTGGATCGAAAACCTTGTTGTGTTTAAAGGGAACTAGTATTGAGCTATAGGTTGATATATGGGATTGATGACGTGTTAGCTATTTTATAGGAGTTTTTGCTGTGTTCTTTTTATTTAAAACAACGATCCTTCTTGTGGCTTGTCGAACTTGTTGGTATACATACTGGGTTAATGTTTTCCATATGTGGAGATGGTACAGTAGTGAACTTATATGAAAGGGGGTATGAATGATATGTTCTTTCTCTTCTATTATTATAATACTGGTAGAGATCTGTCTAACAGTTGGTATTGCTTTTGTAACATATTGGTGGAATCACGATTTTCTATGATATTCCATTTCTGATGAAAGTGACGATTTGTTCAATATTATTGATCTTGGATTCAAGATGATTGTTCTAATAATTTCATTCTTTGATTCTTAATATTTGATAAAATATTAGAGAAGTGAGTAAGACTATATTGTAACAATGATAGAGTTACACATTTGTAGACATTTTGTATTACAAAGGCATAGTCTAAATATGTTTACTTGTTTGGATAATTGATCTCATTTAAACAGGGTGTTTAATGAAAACAATTGATGGATTGCAATTGTTTTAAAAGTTAGTGGCTTATCATGCTCAGTTCATCGAACTGACTCATGTTGACTTATTTTTGCAGATGGTTGCCGTAAGTGGTAAAAGTAATGCAGATCTGATAGGATGATCAGATTATTTTAATTTTGTTTCATAATGAATTACAGCTTGATTATATAAATGTACTGTATGTGGAAAGATGTTTCTTTTCCATTAAGCATTGTATCAAGTATGCTGCTTGCATAAAATGTAATTGTATAATTTTGAAAGGAATGGAAATAAGTGTTTGATACTTATGTGTTGTATTCTATTTCTGATAGTTGACCTTCTTCGGTTTATATACCAGAATGGCAATGATATCTTTGTAAAATTTTGGATGCTTTTGTGATTGACAATGAAAGCTTACAAGAAAATGTGGTTGAATTCATATGTGTGTTTAGCAGATCTTCTTGTTCTAGCGAAAGCAATATTGAATTTAAATAATTGTCTTTCTAAAAGATAGGTTAAAAATGAACCTAAGCAGAATGCTAAACAAGCTGGATTAAATTACTAATCCCTAGTCCTGAGTATGACAGGACAATATTAAATTGGATTCTTAATCATTTATATCCTTATACTAATAAGTATGATATAAATTTAGTTAAGAGAACTGATATAAATCAAATGAAGTTCGGATGGCAATCTCATGTGAAGGTTATGAGATATTGTCCAATTTTGTTGTTTAGAATCAGGTGTATTCTAATGAATCCTTGATGAGAGCTTGACCTTAATACCTCTACCATGTAATGGGTTTTATAGAGGAGGGTCGTCTTAAGACGAAGAATCCAGGGATCGGAAAGGTTAACCTTAGGGAAAAGTCTTTAAAGTAATTTAAACTCAAGTGCGTAATGCATGTTGTTGAGTAGATCTTTTCGAGGCGGATTTAAAGGTTGACGACACAAGCCAACTGCAGGGTTGTACCTCTGAGAAGATTAGGATCTTCTCGAAGTTACAACAATGCAGGTGACTTATGGTGACACCCTTTGTATTGATCGCTAAGATTTACACTTTGATCTCGCACAAGTTACTCAGGGTCTGATTATGAATGTGGTCATGTTATAAGGCTGCCTAGGAGATTCGGGGTATCATGACACACTGGTTGAACTGCAAGGTTGAACCAGTGTGTCACCATATCCCTAATCCTCCTGGGAATCCATATAATATTATCACCTTCATAATCTACCTCCGAGTGATTCAGTTGTGAAAGGAAGGACTGACAGTAGTCAGTGTAGGACATTCTATATAACATAAGAATGGGGTGAAGGACGTATTCCAGATTGACGAGTATGCCGTTAAGGAATACGAGACATAAACAGTATGTTTCAAATCTTTGGCCAAAGTATCGCAAGATGCTGATTGCATTGTCCTAATTCACCTAGTCTAAGGGATGAGATGTCGATGAATAATAGTAACGATTATTCAGTTAGGTTCCTTGGACAGAGCATTCTGAATCCCAGAGTAGGGAAGAGAATCGCAAGAGTAAATTGTTAACTAAAAACACCAACTCTTTTTACTCATGAATAGATCGGTAGATTACCGAGTCATGGAATGAATAGATCGAAGGTACTCCGAGTCATTACAGCTACATATGGTTGTCTGTTATATGAATGGTTATTTGATTTGTGAGTTCTAAATTATGTATTTAGAACCAGGATGCAATTTTCAAAAAAAATAAAAATTCACTTGTTCTAAGGTATAAAATCGGGATGTTACACACCCCCCTTACTCATTTTCTCAGATGCCACATTCAAATAAAGACCTAACTTTTAGAAAGCCTTTGCGCTACTCAAACAGTACTTGACTAGCCCGCCTATACTAATTCCACCTACCCTTGGTGAACCTCTCCTCTTATAAATTTCTACAACCTAGGTTGTCATTTCTGCATTACTTTCCCAATATGACTTAGCCCATACAGAGAGAGCAGTTTACTATCTTAGCCACACCTTGATCACATACGAGTCCCGAAATAGAAAAGCCTTGATCCGAAATTGCCTTCTGCTTGCTTAGTGGTTGTCTTCACATTCCAACAGCTTCACCATTATCTCCTAAATAATAAAATCAAGATCATATCAAAAGTTGACCCTCTCAAGTACCTTTTATCCAAACCCACCCTCACAGGCCGAATGGCTAATTAGATCATTCTCCTGAGTGAATTTGATATCAAGCTTTGTGAATCAGAAGTCTTTAAAAGGATAGGTATTGGCTGATCAGTTGGCAGAAGCTCCTCTCCTAGGAATGGAACCTTTACACTTAGATTTACTAGGTGCATCTATGATGTATATTTAGGATTCCATAGAATGGCATATTCATTTTGATGGATATTTTACCTTCCATGGATCTGGAGTAGGAGTGGTTCTCATCACTCCAACTGGAGATGTCATACCACAAAGCATTCTGGTTGGGACTCCCATGTACAAATCACATTGCAGAGTATGAAGCACTTATTTCTAGCCTCAAGATAGCTATTACATGGAACACCAGACAACTGCAAGTCATTGGGGACTCTCAACTTATCATAAAATAGGTTAATGATAGAGTAAAAGGTTAAAGATGAGAAGCTTATTCCATATAAGAAAATGGTTGAAACTTTGAAGGAATATTTCACATAAGTCATATTTGAACAAAAACCAACATCGCATAATAGATTTGTAGATGCCATGGCTATTTTTTGGGTCTCTCTTACACATAGCACCTAAAGAATGCTAAGATTCCTTTCTTCATGGAACATTTATAGGTACCTACATATGATATGTCAAAGTCATGTTTGGCATGTGAAGTTGTTGGTCCTTTATACCCTAGGTATAAACCTATCTTCCAATACCTACAAGATGGCATTCTTCCACCTCACATCACCCATTCTGAAAAATAAATCCATTATTCACCACATAACCCGTTATACCCTCCTAGGAGGCACCCTTTATCGTCAAGGATACAATGGGAATCTCTCCACTATTTGGATGTTGTTGATTTAATCCACGTAATTAAAGAAGTACATGGTTTGATTTGTGGAGCACATACAAGTGGCACAGTATTAGCTAAAAAGCTATTGAGAGTAGGATATTATTTGGCCTACCATGAAATATGATTATTTCAACTTCATAAAGAAGTGTGAACTATGCCAAAAATATGGAAATTTAATAAATGCGCCATCACAAGCCTTACATCCTATTGCAACACCTTGGCCATTCTCTGAATGGGGCCTGGATCTCATAGGGAAGCTCCATCCTTATTCATCATATGGTCATACTCACATCATCAATGCCACCAAATACTTTACCAAATGGGAGAGGTTGTCCCTCTTACCTATGTCACTGGTGCACAGATTTCAAAATTCATCATGAATCAGCTCATATGCCGTTACGGGATCCACTCAGCCATTGTCACTGATAATGGTAAATCCTGCAAAAATAAAATGGGTAAAAAAATTGTGTGAATGATTCCATATCCAACTTAAGTGGTCTACCCCTTATTACCCTAAAGGTAATGGATAGGTAGAAGCCACCTATAAGACCCTTGTATGGATTATGGAGAAAAATGGTTAGTAAAATCAACCATAATTGGCATCTACAGATACATCCCACCCTCTAGGCCTATCGTACCTCCATCCACACTCCTAGTGTGACCCCATATTCACTTTTCTATAGCAATGAAGGCATCATACCTTTGGAAGTGGAGCTTCCCTCCCTAAGAATATCTCTCAAATACTATCTTGATAAAAATGAGGACTACAGGGTTGCTTGCCTAGCAAAGTTAGAACTGTTAGATGAAAAGGCGTATCAGAGCACTCAATCGCCTAAAATTCTATCAGAACAGAGTGTCCAGAGGATATTAAAAACACATCATTCATTGGGAATTTGATGTAATAGATCTAGTTCTCAAAGAAAATAAGAAGAACATCGTCAAAGATAGATAAAAGAAAGGAAATTTCGAGGCTAACTAGTTAGGTCCTTATGTTGTAATTTACAAAATATGAATCAGGAGCCTACAAACTTGCATATTTAGATGGTGATGAGCTTCCAGAACCTATAAATGCCATGCACCTAAAGTTGTTCTACACTTATGCATGACGAGAATATTAAATAAGAACTAAAAATTAGAAAAACAAAGAAAAAACAAGCAAAATAATGGAAAAATGAGAAAATAGTAAAGAAAACATAGGTCAACCACATGTGAAAATGATGCAATTGTGTCGCAGTGGGTAGGTTTTTGAGTGAAAACCAATTTTTGGCACTCAAGGAAGATTCACCAGACATAAGTTACTCTTACAAAAGGACGGTTAATCATTACCACTTTTTAGATATGACTTCTTTTGGTAGGTTTAGGAACCCTACTAGGGCCACCTTTGCCTTGCCATGTGTAGACACCCATAATTACACCCAAGAAATTTAAATGCTTAAATTGTGCTAATTATCTATCTTCTAAAAAAATGATGACATATTATCAATAATGCTCATTTTCCCTCATACCATCATTAATTAATTACACTAAGCTAATTAATTAAGTCACCTATCCAACAAATACCCTAATTAATGACCTTCTGTTAATAGATCACCCCTTCTATCTAGACTAATTAATTATTATTAATTAATTAGGTTTCCCTTCCATTTAACCAATAAATCAATATTTAATTGATTTAATCCCCTTCTAATAGCATAAATAATACTAATATTCCTCTAATTAGCTTCTATAAGGTTACATCTACCTCTTAGTTAATCACCTTTGATTAATTAAAACACCCCGAACTCCCATGACTTGCTAAGAATAAATTAAACCCTTCTAAAGTAAGGTTACCTTTTATAAATCAGCCTTATCCATTCCTAATCATGTTTTACCTTTATCCCACATGCAAAGGGATGAACTGTTTCCTTTATCCATTGGGCTATATAAGGATCCCTCCTTCTACCTTTATACCTACACCTAAACTACTTGAGAAGACAAATGCAAAGCATATAACAAAATAGACTAAGATGTTTCCTATATTTTCTTGAGATTTCATCATTATGAAGAGTTTAAGCCTCTTTCCTAAGTGATTAGGTCATACGGGAGGTGTCAAAAGGGTCTTGTAGCCCAACTTTGACAAGCCCTCATTCCTAGGTTCTTGGAATACCAAAGACAACCATTTTTTATCGTCATGGAGCCTACTTACATTCAATTCATTTATTTGTTAGAGAATAGAGGATTTAGATGCTTAACATTATTAGTTTCAAAGTTTTTATATATGATGAATGTTAGCATCTAACCTTGTTTACTTCTTATCTTGATGGTGCTTAGTATGTTGTTTAATTTTTGCTAATTAAGGATATTTAGGTGTTAGTCTTTACTCATATTAGCATTATTTTGAAAACAAACACATGCACACAGTAACATGTAACTTAATAACATTAAAGGGTTTGGGAAAGGGTATTTCACTTGAGATAGAGGATACCTGATAGCTTTAAGGAGTGTGACGTAAAACATGCAGTAATGAGACAAAATGGGTTGAATTTAGTGTTGTTGATGGAGGTTGAGCCAATAGATGAGTGTATTTGCAAATGATTAGATGTAAACTTGGTGTGATAATCAGCGTGGGAAAAGGAAATGATTGGTGGTGAAAATTCATTGTTAACAACTAAGAAATGTAGAGCTCATGATCCAGGAAGTGATACCGTATGATATGCATGATTATCAAAAGAGTTTTTTGTCTTCTTTTCACATTGTTGAGAGTCATTGTTAAAGATTTTGACTATTCCCTTGTCACTAGTGGGGATGGAGCTAGGATAATCTAAGAACTCAATTTTTTTGTTCTCAATTAATTTTTGGATGATTATTTAGAGCTTTAGGCATTGATTTCTAAAATGTCCTACGCATTGGTGATAATCACAGTTACATTTCTCATTATAGTGTAGACACCTAAAATTGGTTACCCGATTTGGTGTCCCCTGGGTTCGCTCATATTCTCGGGTAACCCGGGGCACCTTTATATCACCACTGCTCCCCTTAGGATATTAATTAAGTATCTAATTAAAACACCTATCCTAATTTTATTTCACTCCATTATATTTCACTCATGTATAATTAAATATTAATTATTTAATTATACCTTTTACATTTTTTTCAACTACTTATTTACCCCATATCATTTCCCAACCTCCCATACCATTATTATCCATTCATCCCACCTTTTTATCCCCTCATAAAACCGTGTAGCGGGATTTTTACTGTATTTGAGTCAGAGGGATAATATTCTTATCCTTCCAATTCATTTCTTTTTGCCACTTTGGGAGTCTGTTCCCTGATTGGCACGCCAACCGTTTCTCGATCAAAGTTGATTTTTTGGAGCGAGTGCCAATTTTATCTCGGTTGATGCATAGGACTATAAAGACACAACTTGAAATCAGTCTCTAGTTGGACTCAAAAAATTTGGTTGCCTAGAGATTACTTTTGAGGAGCAGTGAAAGAGATTATCAGAGAAAGAGAGTGAGTTTTGAGCACTGTCAATCCTTGAGAGAAGAGTACTGTTATTCTGTCCGCATGTCTACGATCTCCTGCAGAGGTGTACTATTAGCTCTACCTTTGTAAACATCAATCCTCAATAAAGGATTTATTCAAGTATTCCCCTTTGCGGGTTGTCTGTAATTTCCATTTCGGTCCATGCCGACCCAATCCAGGTGGAATCCAATTTGTCTTTAATCAATACCAGTTTATGCAAAGCGACACCGATCAGTCTTTTCTTCGGTTTCTGGATCCGGATCCATTACATTTCTAACTCAGTCAATCTCTGCTTTCTGATCAATAATTTGTAATCTGGGCCTACGATTCAATCCGTTTTAGCTTAATTGCTTTCTTTTTTTACTCTCTGGCCTTCTGTTTGTCTGTGTGTCCGATTGATGTTGAATCAAATAATCGACGCCGATTTACCATATGAATCGGCACCATTTCGAATAATTGATGTCGATCACAATCTGATCAACGCCGACCAGTTTGTAAAAAAGGTATAGAATTCAGGTAACACAAATTCAACTTCATTTTTACAGTTTCCTATTTTCTTTCAATTTCTGCTGCGGTTTTTTATATTCTATCTGCTGTTTTTAATCAAAAAACTTAAACATTTATTTACATATTTTCATCATTGTATGTCTTTACTCTTGATTGAAAATGTGAACTGACATCTGCCGAGGAAGCTCATTGCTTCCCAGACCCGCTTTCTGGGTAGTTCACCCATATATCATCTAACGTCATCTTTTTCTGCCAAGGATTTGTGCATCAAAAGTTTCTTGGATCCACTTTATAGGATTTCTCGTGTGCGCCCGTCTTATCTCCATCGGCATTCTTTCCATCTACATGTTCAGATCTTATCCAATCTATCAGGTATCAATTTCATTTGAGTTTTTCAGGGTTTTTGTGTTTAGTTTGGTGCATTAACTTGGATAGGTAACAAGCACGGAAATTCTTGATCTACATTCTGGCATGCCCGGTGGGACCCACCAAAGTCCCTTATTGGTAAGTTCATTTCTTTTCCAATTTTGAGCTTTGTTCCTTTTCTTCACAAATTTTCATCAGTTGTCTCTTAAGCATTCCCTTTCATCATTTCGGTTTTGCTTCTTTCATTTCTAGATTTGTAAAGTTAGGTCCCTTATTTTTTAGCAAATCTCAATTCCAATTTCTATTTCTAAAATTAGTAAATTCTTCATTTGGTTTCAAAGTTGCATTCTTGATTCATTTCATTGTGCAAAGTTGTCCATTTCCTTGAAAATTTCCTAGTTTCTTAAAATAGAAATTTCCTTTCCACTAGTATCTTGTTGGATTTGTTTGCATGTCTGCTTAACCCTGTTCTGTGGAGTGGTTTGCTTGTTCACGGGATTTTCTGAGGGGAAGAGCTCAACAACATGATTTTTTGAAGTCCACACACCTTGGAGAGCTAAATCTATAGGTATTTCTCTTTTGCGGTGTTTTCTCCTTTTTAAGAACTTAAAAAAGAACTTGTTTGTTTGTTTTTATCACACTCAAACACTTCGGTTTTGGTGCTTAAAATAATTAATCACATTGGGGAAAGAACTTGTTTGAATTGTCTTCATTGAAATCAAACACTTCAATTTTAGTGCTTAAAAAAGAACATTTTCTTTTTCATTTCTGCTGTATGTTCTTCACCTAGTTTTCTAAATAGGTTGGAAAATTGATCAAAATCGGTAGTGACACTATTTGATTTTTATTTTTCACCCTTGCACACAAAGCCAAAATCACTAGGTATAAAGCATTTAAACCAAAAACTCCTTCCCTGGCCTCACCTACTTGGAAGTGACATCCAAGAGGAAGAGCCTATGAGGTACTCGGGCCACGCTATAAATTCATGGAAGTTCTGGTATATATTGGCAAAGCACCTGAATCCCTTATCGTAGTGGTGTGTGAAGTGTGGGGGGTAGGCCCCTATATCAAGCCACGTACCAGTATTTTACTGAAGTGCCTTCGGGACTCCTCACCAAAACATTCCCCAAACTATCCTTAGTTTGGCCAATTGAGTAGTCCCCGTTCTAAAAAGCCTTCCCAAACATTTTCTTTCTTAAAAAGCATGAAAATTTAAAAGAGATAATCACCTACGCTACTTGAATTGTCTGTGCATTGGTTAGGTTAATCTCTTTCTTTTTTTTTCTTGTTTATGAAGGTCATCACCTAGTTGTAATCTAGAAAAATGGCTCAACTGGCCTCTTCTTCATTCGAGACCACCGCTAATGTGGATGTTTCGGCACCCCTCGGGTCTTCTTCGGGACCGCTATTAGTTGGTTCCCCATCTTGGTCATATAATCCTTTCTATCATCCTAAAGAAATCCCATCACGACCAGCTTCCCCCAGTCCTTCAGAGGTGTCATCTGCTTCTGATATAGAGTATGTTCCTCATGGAGATCCTGAATTTCAGGCACTCCTCGACCACAACCCAGTAGCCCTTATGGACTACTTAGTGCATAAATCTACTCACATATCTGATCAGGGACCACCAATCCAGTAAGTTTACGATTATTCTCATGAGCCATCCCAGGCTTTTATAGAGCAGTTAGCATGCTTTTTCTCACCTCAAACCACGAAAGAAGGTGGCGCATCTATGCCTCCTTTTTCTCTTCCACTGACCATGTCGACTGGTTCTCAAATGACCCTACCTATCCCTAGTGCCATGGCTACCTCGGCTATCCCATAGCCTACTTTCGAGAGGCCCTCTTCTTCAGCTATGATGAGTGCATCCACGCTCCCACAAATTGATGTTAATTCTTCTATGTCATCTATTGCATCTCAGGGTCAGTATCTCTCTGTGAACCAACCCCCTCCTACGAGTCATTCGGTTCCTCCTTCTCGTCTTCCAGCTGGCCTTTCTTCTAATACTCTCTAGTGACCAATGACCTTTACCCATCCTTTGGCGTCGGCACCCCTAATAACCAATCTGACAGTCAAAAGCCTCATTCAGAGTTTGTTTCCCACCATATCAAATCAAATCAATACCCACATTCCTCAATCCATTCTAATTCAGTTGACAAGTGTAGGAACCCACCAATCATAGGCTCCATCTTTCATTCAACCACCTTTCTCTCTACCACTTGTCATCTCACAGCCTGTTTATACTCAGGCTCCTTCACACCAAATACCTCACCAGGGATCACCCAGAACACCTAATTATTCCTCTTATCATCCCCGTTAATCAGCAGATGAATCCCCCATTAATGGCCTCAATAGAACATACCATTCGCTTCTTATACGGGACATACCAACATGCCCCCTCCTCAATCTGATGTCTTCCAACTTATTTTTAAGAAAATCACGTAGACCTAGAAGCCTCCACCAAAGGGGCTCACCCTTCATACTCTTTTGAAGAAGTATGTAATGAACTGATTCATCCATCAGTGGCTTTTAAGCCTTATCCTCCCCAATGGGAAACTTTCCTAAGTTCTCAAAATTTCATAGTCGGGAGGATCCTCAACAACACCTACTGAGCATTTAAACATGCTTGCTACCTTATAGTCTAGGACCAGGAGCTTATGCTCCGTACCTTTCCTATGTCTTTAGCAGGGCCCACTTTAGACTGGTACAATAACATACCCCCAACACTCTTTGTTTTCTTTTTCTCAATTAGCCCAGATGTTTGTTGAAAACTTCTCAATAAACATCACACATAAGATCTTGATTACAGATCTTTATAACATTCGTCAATTCGATGATGAGTCTATTACAAACTTTGTCACTCGTTGGAGAGGAATAATAAATCAATTGTCTTTCTCCCTCCCTCAATCTCAGCAAATCGAGTTGTTTACTCGATCTTGCGCTAATCATATTTCTTCCACTTTAAGGATTCAAACCTTTCATACATTTGAAGAAGCCTTTACGATGGCATGCAAACTTGAGTCTCGTGCCATTGAACAAGGAAAGCTAAAACTTCGTTCTAAGTCTAAACCATATTTTTCTCAGTTTACAAAATCAAACCCTTCTCACTTCTAACAAAGACAAGAATCAGGGTCCACAAATGCTATCATGTTAAAAACATCACGAGCTGATAACACTTCTAATCAAACACCTCGGAGAGACTCTTCATCTTCTCGAAAAGGACCTCTGTCATCTCGGTCTTTTACTTCATTTGGGGAAATCATATGCTTCTATCTTAGAAAAAATGTTGGAAGTTCACATGATCGAACTTCCCCCTATTAGAAATTTTTATGAGAGCCAAGAACGACCATTCTCGGTATCGTGGAAAATGACTTTTTTTGTTATCATAGAAGTAAAGGCCATGACATTGAACGATGTCAGACCTTCAAAAATCTTGTCCAAAAATTCATTGATAAAGGTGAGCTCATTCTAGATAACCCAAATGCTCCCCCAAATCAAGTGCTTGATGTTTTTAAAAAACCTTTTCCAAATCATTCCCCGAACAATGATGCTTTGGGGTCTCAAAAACCAAACACTCATACTATCAACTGTCATTTCTACTAATGGTTTCTTCTTCTAATTTTGAAGCCATCTACAAACATGTCGACTGAATCGGAACTTCCTTCCTTCTCCCTCAAATTCTCGATATTCCACCAACCTCAGATGGTCCATCTTTGAGTCTTCCTTTATTAGAAATAGAGTCGTATCCCTCTACCTCGTTATCTGATCTTCCACCTATACCTAAGCCGAATGTCATCTTCATCTATCTCATCATCAGATATTCTTTCAGTGCTTGAGTCATTTACATCCCTTCAAGATTTCCACTATGGATACTTCTACTTACTGTTGCTCCCATTTTTTCCACGACCAGTGCCTTTGGTTTAATGTACCCATAGTTGTACCAAATTCTATGCCTTCGGAAGCGTCCTCAGTCTTGACTCTTATTGTTTATTTTCCTACAGTAATTACACCCATGATTACTACATCTGAAGTACCCTCCTCACAAGAGATTGCTTCTTCATTACTTACCTCTCCCACCATCAGTGTTTCCTTTGCCTATTAACGAAACATCTAAAGGAGACAACATCAACACCGATACTTCCAACTCCTAGATTTAGACATAAACAGTTGGAGTTTAAGCCTAGGGTTACATCATTAGTATTATCTCCTTTACTTCCTCTGAAATGGTTACAATCACCTTATGCAGTCGAAGTTTTAACCATCCTTAAAAAAGGGAAAACCAATATTTCAATACCATCAAAACTCTTGGTGCCTTCCCTCAAAAATCCCTCTTTGTGCCTCATAAAAGATTGGATTTATCCACTAAAAAAGGCATCTTCTTCTACAGCACCATCTTCATCGATGCCTCATAAAGTGGATTTACCTATTGGAAAGGCATCACCTCTTTTATAAGAACCATCATCTTCATCACCAAAAACCAAGGCACCCTTTGTGCCTCTTATCAAATCTATTTTGGGAGCTCCTCCCCCATCAAAATCAGTCTTATCTAAGATCATCGTCTGTTTCAGCCAAGCAACCTTCTTCATCTCTGAAGACTAGAACACTTGTCACGTCTTCGTCATCTTCAAAATCTATCTTGGGAGCTCCTCCTCCACTAAAATCAATCTTTCCTCACTTGCTTCCATCTCAAGCACCTAAGGCCACTTCTCCCAATGTCCAAAACAAGAAAAACGGTCCCTAAAAATACTGTCAAACTAAATATGCAGGTTATTTTACCTTGGCAGTCTGTTAAGATTAAAGAGGTTCCTTCTTCACCTCTGGTGTCCACATCTTCGTCTACTAGATTCTATACTGAAATCCTTCTCCAACTTATCCAGATCTTCATGCATATCTCTTCCTCCAATCAAACCCTATAATCCCAAAGGAGTAAAACCTTCATGGTTCAACTCTGATTTGATTTGTGCTTACCATCACACTCTAAGGTCATGACACCAAGGGATGTAAAGCCCTTCAATCTGTCATTAACAACCTCTTGGAATAAAGTGATCTTCTGTTGGAAGAGGAGGAGGAACAAGTGTCTCCTGTCATCCCAACTACATATGAGCCTGAATGGTCTACTCCGGTCCTACTATATCTATTGATATCACTCCATGGATGATCTTCCCACCTTCTCAAATTGACAGCAATTCTGTATCGCCACTAGAACACAACGGTATGATAATCTAGATCATCTTTTATAGCCTCCTCGACCACGAGTCGTCATTTCTTGCTGCCCCTGAAGGAGTTCACTTCCTTCCTCATCAGCCCCAAGACCATGCATCTCTATTCTTACTTCACCTCCGGCTCAAATTCTTGTGTCAATTAAGGAGAGTGTTATGAAACGAATCACCCATACTTCAGGTAAAAATGTCTCTTTTTGAACTCATTCAGTCATCTCCCCAGCATCACCAAGATCTGATTGATAATCTGCACCATATATCGAAGTGAATTTAAATGAAACCCATCCTTTCGAGATGGTTTGTTGTATTGAATATACCATCAACGACCATATCCTTTGAGGATTCTAAAATTCCTCCCCTTTCTTTCTGAGGATCTAGAGGCTCCTTTCTTTATCATAGTTTAAATCAATAACACTACGTTAAAATGCACTATGATTGACAGTGGTGCTGCACTCAACGTCATTTCCTCCCATACATTTGAGAAACTTAAGTTACCAAAGAACATAGTGTCACCACTCACCTTTCGCCCTTCAATCATTTAACTATCAAACTCGCAGTTACTTTAGGAATTATGGTCCCTGCCCATTTAGGTAGGCAAGAAACTACTTCACGAGCTTTTTTACATTGTTGAAGGAAAATTCCACTACAATATGATCCTCAGACATGCTCTTGGATCCATACAATGCACTACGTTCCATCAAACCTCCATCGATGCATAAAATATCAATATGAGGGCAAAATCTGATACTCATCCAAGAGATACTTTCTCCATCCACACAATGTGACATGACCACAGGGTGTACCCCTCTAAAGGAGAACACTGGTTCTCATGATGAGGATTCATCCTCTTCCATACTTGCAACAAAACTACCAGATCTACAAAATTTGGAAGAAATGTTGCAGAGTTTTTCGCTAGGAGAGATTCCTCTTCTCTCTTTTGACGCCCATCTCAAACCTAACAAGTATGGTGGGCCAAATAAAAAACCTGAATATTAACTAGATCTTGGCCACATTTATCACCATTGGTTTTCCCAATCAACAAGACTAACTTCATCTACAGTGGTCTTGATACACCTCAGTATCATCTAGATTCTCCTCCTAGGGCCAAACCCTATTCAATAGGGTTTGATTTTCTACAGAATCCCACGTGTACGTAAAAACTTATCTATATCGATGCGTGTGGAAGGGATTTGGCTTGGGAAAATTATGAATAGGGTGTGCATGACCTCACGTCCATTCCAACTCTTAAACCACATCAAAAATTTGGTTTAGGGTTCAAAACCTCTCTCAAAAGCCACTGTCACCATTCTCTATGAGCCTCATTCCATTGATGAACCATCTTCTCCCATCAGGTCTGAAGCATCACTTGATGTGTATGACACCATTTCCATCCCGCCTAAATTTTTTTTAGTCAATACCATTTCCTTAGGTCCCCTGACCTATAAGACTAATGAAAAATCCACTTCCATACCATTAGTCTTCCCTAAAATAGTTGGAGATGACTCTCCCACTATCAATACTATCCACTATGTGGATGATGATTCTGTCCTTACCTATCTGGGGGAAGAGGATTCTTATCTTCCTAAAACCATTACTTCTGACATGTCTACGCTTCTCAATGAAGCCACTATCGACCTTAATATAGGGACTTCTGAAGACTCTCGTATCATTAAGGTCTGTCAACCTCTTAACCCACAGGAGTTAGGAGACTTCACTGCCTTTCTTTCCCACCATCACCAAGCGTTTGCTTGGTCATATGAAGATATATCAGGCCTCGATCCTAACATTGTTACTCTTCCAAACATCAAACCAGTTAAACAAAAATTGTGTAAGATGTATCCTCGTATAGCTTTCCTCATCAAAGAAGAGTTACAGTGCTTTCTTTCCACCAACTTCATCCAACCCATTGACTATCCACAATGGGTTTCAAATGTAGTACTAGTAACCAAAGCTACTGGGAAAATTTGAATTTGCACCGACTTTCAGGATCTTAATCTCGCTTACCCGAAAGATGATTTTCCTCTACCTAATATCGATCAACTCGTGGATTTAACTACAGGTCACGAGATGCTCTCTCTAATGGATGGTTTCTCTGGGTATAATCAAATTCTCATTATACCAGAGGACTAGCATAAGACTTCCTTCATAACCCCTTGGGGGACTTTTTGTTATGGCATGTCATGCCCTTCGGTCTTAAAAATGCAGGGGCAACTTATCAAAGTGTAATGACCTACATCTTCCATGACCTCTTACACAAAACTATAGAAGGTTACATCGATGACATCCTCAGTAAATCCAAACACTGTCAGGATCATCTTCTCATCCTTGCACCTCTCTTTAAGAGACTCATTCATTTTTATCTTCGCCTAAATCCATCTAAATGTGTGTTTGGCGTTCTCACTGGTAAAATCTTAAGCTTTATCATTTCTCTTAGGGGTATTGAAGTCGATCCTGCAAAAATAAAGGCTATCCTTGAGATGCCTCCCCCTTCCAACTTAAATCATCTCCGTGGTCTTCAAGGATGCCTTCAATTAGTGCATCATTTTATCTCACATCTTTTGGACCATTGTCAACCTTTTCATCATCTCCTTCATAAAAATTTTCATTTTGAATGGGATTAGCATTGCCAAAAATCCTTTGATGATCTCAAATCCTATCTTCTTTCTCCACCTGTGCTTACACCTCCATGCGAGGGGGAGCCATTCTATCTTTATATTTCTGTGATTGACCATGCTCTGGGAGCCATGATCTCGCACCGATATTCTAATGGTAAGGAACATGCTATCTATTATATCAGTCGCACTCTTCATGAGTATGAAACGTGCTATTCCGAAGCTGAAAAACTATGTTGTGCTCTCTTCTTCACAACTTCTAAACTTCGTCATTACCTCCTTAATCATAAAACCTACATTGTTACAAGTGTCAATCCACTCAAAAAAATGCATGCGAAACCTTATCACAATGATCGTATCACTCATTTTCTCATGCTCATTATAGAGTTTGACCTCAAGTTCATCTCCTAGAAATCTATCAAGGGTCAGGTCATTATGGATCAATTAGTTGATGCTCTTCTTTCGGACACTCAAGTCCCCCTCACTCAATTCCTAGATGATTACATCAGACAAATCGATTTCGGTCTGTCTCCATTTAAAGTAAAACTCTTCTTTGGTGGGCCCAAGTGTTAACAAGGGGGAGGCATAGGTTTCATCATGATTCCTCCTTGGGGCACACCTATCCCTATTCCATACAAGATTAACATTGAATGTACCAATAATATGGCTGAATATGAAGCCCTCGTTTTAGGTCTTCAAAACTTCATTAATCTCGGCACTTTCCATATCGACATATTCAGTGACTCTGATCTCATCGTTAATCAATTAACTGGTGTCTATCAATGCAAAAATGATATCCTTCAAAAATATCATGATATCATTCTCTTTCGGCTTCAATCTTTCGATAAATTTACTATCCAGGCTATTCCTCACGCTGCAAACCGATTTTTGCAGATATGATGGATTCTTTAGCCTCACTTATTCCTCCATTCACTGAAGACTCACAAATTTATGTGGTTGTTCAGCGTTTAGACCAACCATCTCATCTCAAGCAGTTTAATTCAATCAATGCTGTCACAAATGACACTCAAGATGGATGGTATTAACACATTTTTTATTATCTATCCTATTCAGTGCTTCCTCCAGATCTGACTACCAATGGAAAAAGATCTTTTATCTAACTCACAAACCACTATACTGTTCTAGGTGGAGTCCTTTACAAATGTGGCTTTGATGGTATTTTGATTCAGTGCCTCAAAACCCCTAAATCATCTAAAGCCATTTAGGAGGTCCACGATGGTATCTATGGTGGACACTTTGGTGGTTTTGCCGTGACTAAGCACATCCTATGTTTAGGCTATTATTGGCCTTCTCTTAATCAATACTACTATAACTATGTCAAGAAATGTTTCAAGTGTCAACAACATGCTAATCTCACACATATCCCTAGCCAGGCTTTGTAACCTGCGGCAGATTTGTGGCCTTTTTCACAATGGGGTCTTGACCTCATTGGCCTCATCAATCCACACTCTTCATAGTGACATCACTCTATCATTACTGCCACAGAAATACTTCACTAAATGGGTGGAGGATATTCCTCTTTCATCGACCAAAGCCAAACCTATTGTTGATTTTTTCTATCAACACATCATTTGTCACTTTGGTGTTCCTCATAAATTTGTTACAGACAATGGACAAGTCTTTCAAAAACAAAGATTTGCAGAAACTTTGTGACACCTTCAATATTAAACTTAGTTTTTCTTCTCCATACTATCCACAATCTAACAGCCAAGTTGAGGCTTCAAATAAAACTTAAAGGTAACTAGTTGAGTTGTTAGGGATTGGCACTTACACATCCCTTTTGCTCTTTGGTCTTATCGGACTAGCATTCATACCGCTACTAGTGCTACTCCCTTCTCTCTCATCTATGGGTCTGAAGTTGTCCTTCCTTTGGAAGTCTAGATTCCCTCTCTTTGCGTCTCTCTCAGAGAGTTTGTCTCTAATGAAGACTATCATCAAAACTATCTAGCACAGCTTGAGTTGTTAGATGAATGTTGTCTCAATGCTCTTAAACATCATCAAGTCTATCTTGAGTGTGTCAAGCATGCTTATAACAAGCATTTGCAGCAACGTGACTTCCAAGTTGGTGATCTTGTTCTTAAGAAAAACAAAAATGTCACTACTCTGGAATGGAGTCAACATGGTCAGTTTTCTCCTAACTGGATGGGACCATACATTGTCACTCATAAGTATGGGTCTGGGGTTTATCACCTGTCTTCCATAGATGGTATACCTGAAATGGAACCCCTTAATGCTTTTCATCTAAGGCCCTTTTACTATTAAAATCTATCTTACACAATCTTAGTTGTACAACAGATATTTCATCCATTTGCAACCAGTCATGCATTTTCGTAGTGATTCAGAACTATGTGGGTTTCCATGTTATTTCTTTTTATACCTTAAATATGAGTATTACGGCTCTCCTCATGGAATTTTTCCTTATGGATTTGTTCCTTATCATGGTAGGAATACCTTAATTACTACTTCATCTACCCTAGGTATTCATCTTGATCAAATCTACTTGGGGGCATGAGTACATTCTTGTATATGTCTTCTTCCCCTCTATCTGATCTATCTGGTCTAAACTAAGCTTCTTCCAAAGCTCCAAAAAAAAAAGGAGAGAAGAGAGATGCTATTCTACTCCTGAAAGATAGAATGATCCCTTGAAGGATAGTTATCCATGCCTTATCAAATAAAATCAAAAAATATAGACCATTCATCAAAGGATGGCTACCATCAAAATCAAAATACAGACCGCTCCCTTGCAGGACGACTATTTGTTTTATGACATTTTCAGCCTGTGCAGTAACAAACCTCCTCTATTGGCCTATTTGTTCACTTTTTAGCATCTCTGAAAGACTTCCTGTATCGATCAGTCTTTCTATATCTAGCAAACTTCCCACATCGATCAGTTTACTTTTCTATCAAAAGAAAAAAATCATGAAGCTGTGATATGAGACCTTTTCGATCATGTGGAGACCCTGTTTTCCCCATATGGGCACATATTTAATCCCTCATGTGTTCTGAATGAGATGCATACTTATCTCTCATCTTTATCTCCTTCCTAGATCTTGTTTGCAACTAACTAGTGTTAGGTTTATTTTATCCGTGTCTATGGCCTTGTGTGCATCATCTTTCGACTTACCACCAAGGTCTCTATTTATGGTCAATTAGGGGATTAGCTTATCATTATTTTTTCCTCTCTAGGTGTAGTGATTTTCATTTCTAAGGGATAATATCATTACATCATTTCTTTTCAAAAATACATTTCCCATGTTTATTTGTTGTTCATCCAGTTAAATTGACATTGATCATGTTAATTTACTCAACCAAGTCTATCAACTATCTATGCTCATCTTATTCATCTCATCTAATATCATCAAAAAAAGTATGTATTAAAAACACATGTGAATCCATATATCTATCTCATTTAATTGAATTGACATCTTAAACATGTTAATTTAATCAACCATTTATCCATGACAAATCAATTAAATCACATCTATGCATCTATCATCTATAACATTCATCTATATCCATCAAAATTACATAACATCTATCCATAACATCCATCTCTATCTATCAAAATTAAATGCATGAGTCCAATCACATAACACAAAATGATGAATATATATACATATATTTGTCTGTATAAAAGAATATATGGCTTCCAATCAAGCCATATACATCGTATCCAAAAATGCCTTCAACTTGAGGCTACATCAGTATATCTCTACAAAGTATCACATCTATATAGTAAAATTAGATAGATGGAGAACACTATCTCCTCCTCCCTCCTTCGGTCTGGGATGTCTCTCCTGACCATCTCCTACAAAACTAGAGATGCCCACTTTCATGGCCCTACCACCTCCTCGATCTCCCCTGGTGCTCGCACCCTCTGATGCACCACTAGTTGTGGCTGTCACCGTCCTCCTCCTTGCCCCATAACGAGGCACATTTGGGGCATGCTATGTCAGGGCATCCTCGTAATATCTCACCTCGGCAATGAGAGCCTGATAAGTGCTCAGACTCACTATGTCGGGTGCTCACAATGGCACTGCTGCTGGTGGTGGCCCTCCTGCTACCACACCCTATGCACCTGACTCTGAGGTGGTACCTGTATCACTATATTTGGCACTAAGGGCCTCCCTATGTCTGTGATATCTGTCTCTCTATTGGATCACTGTATCCCACTCCTGACGAGTGGTCTCTCCCTCTCCTCTGTCAGATTCCTAATCTCCTCGAGAGTAGTTTGGTGTGTCTGTATCAGGGTAGCATGCTCTCCCTCGAGTCTCTCTAGCGCTACTGCTAGATCCTCCTCGCCTACCTTTGTAGATGCCAGGAGATGCCATGGCATCTCCTCATGGTACCACATCTTGTACCCCTCATCCAATCCTACATCATCATCATCATCTATGGGAGGAGGGGCCTCCCTGAGTGGATCTGCTAGGATCAGTATCGACAGGTCTATCTCCCTACTATCCCATCTGTATGTCATATATAATTGAAATGATCTGTATCAAACCAAACTACCTCATCACCCATATAAACGGGACTCACTCTAAGATCTCTGGCTTGCGACCCCTGACCACCCTGCTGCATCTCAACTCCACCGGGTGGGCGTCCTGTCCGGCCCATGTCAGATAGACCCTATATGGTCTCCATATCACCTATGCTAGTGTCAGAGTCCTGAATCTCTCTGAATACCACTATGTGGATCTCCTTGTATCTCCTGGGACCATGTCTGCCCGCCATCATCGAAATCCATACTCAAGGGATCCCTCTGCTCCTAGCATCCATGGAAGCCCAGATGGCCTGATCACTGATATATGCTCATATGCCCAGTAATGGAGCACAAAACTGACATCTATCCCAATCTACCTGCCTATGGTATACATCCACAACTCGTAATATATTTTTGCCAGTAATGCGTCAGCAAATTTAAACACCTACATAAACTCTAGGATATCATAGAAACAGTTAAGCAGGAGTAGTGGGAACTGTCCACCTCTAGAATCTGAAAATGCATAATAGGAGATATCCATCTGAATCAAGGCTATCAATCTACTCCTGGGATCATCCTACCGGTACTGTGAGGCTATCCTCACAGCCCCAGACACTATCTCTGCATCATCTGCCCTATCCCCATATAGTCATACCAGGGCCCTCCTCTGCTGCTCTCGTGGAGTAATCTCTATCAGGTCCCCTATAATCGGCAACCTAAGGATCCTGTAGATATCCTCATGGGTGATGGTCATCTCACCCATCCAAAACCAAAATGTGCAGGTTTGGCTATCCCACCACTGCACCAATGCTCGCATAAGCTCCACGTCTCGGGGTATCTTCCTATAATAATGGAAACCCCCTAGTCCGGCTAACTCCAAATGGTGCCACTCAGCATCTGTCACATCTGGAATTATGGTCTCCAGTAGTTCAAGAATATCATCCCACATGTGTAGGACCTCCCATGCCTACATCACATCAAACATAATCATTAGTTTCATATTTATCAAAATCCACATCATTAAACTTTCATCAAAATATTTCTCAAAAGCTTCCAAATTTTTCTTTTTTTTTCAATCGGCGCCGACTCATTTCCATCGGTGTCATTTACTTCATGGTTGATGCCGATTGTATTACAATCGGTGTCGATTGCATTCTAATTGGTGCCGACTTTTTCAATCGATGCCGACTACGAGGCAGAGTGCTAAAAAAAATCCCTCTTGCCTCCTACTGCTAAAAAAACACAAAAAAAAGGGACACTAAATCTACAAAGCTAAGGAAGGACCACTTACCCTTGGTCGTGTCCTCTTCCTCTTCTGACCACTCCCAGAAGCTTCCATGTTGCTCAAATTCAATTTTTGACTTTTTCTAAATCAATCATCGCAATGCGAATGAATCGTTACCGTTCACCTTTTCTATACTTATAGGTTTTCGGAGTAGTCGGTGCCGATTATTTTGGTCGGCGTCGATTGTTATGGTCGACGTTGATTAAGGGTAATCAACGTCGATTGGAGCCCATTGGTGCTGATCGGGTATATTTTGATATATTTTGTCATCTCATCCCACCAGGACGCGCTTCATCCTCATCTGTTATCTTGTCTTACACATGTGTCACCCGTAACACATTGTTGCCATCATTGAGCCTTTCTTTTAGGTACTTGTACATGGTCACCTTGCATAGCCCCATGTTTGTGTCACTCGTAGCTTGGATTTGCTTGTTATTTCCTGCCAGGGCATCTCATCATTATATCTTTTGTGTGTGCCACCCATAGCACACCTGTTCTGCCTAGTCAGGCAGTAGTTCTATTACAAAGTCCACTGTAGTGGCCATATGTCGATTTCCGTAGTGGCTTTCCTCTCAAGGTTATCACTTCATCCTTCTTGTCTAAGTGTTGATGCTTGGCTTGTTTATTTGATCATTTTTATGACCTTATTTTCACCTTTCGGCACATATTTTTGGTGTTATCACCCATTCCGAGTTCTTCCCTGTACATGGGTAACTCACATTTTTTGCAACCTAAAGATAACGGGTTTGTAGGCACTAACGTCATCTCATACGAAGGCCATCTAGTTGTCCCTACCAATGTGTCACTCTTTGGTTGTTACTATTTTGCAGTTACCTTTAACTCACCAGTTTGTAGCAACTTACGTCATCTCATACGAAGACTATCTAGTTTGCCTTACCAATGTGAGTTCCTTAGGTCACTGCCTTTTTTTTTTACGTGTGTCATCAATTATCAAATCTACTCCAGACATCTAGCTGGGGCATCTTCTCTTCTATTTTATCTACCTTTTCCAAAACTTGGGATCCGTTGGCCTTTGTTTTGGGGCCATCCCATCCCTAGTTTGAGGGGGATTACTTAGTCTCTGTTCTTTCTTTGTTCCAACTCCTTGTTTTTGTCTCGTAGCTTTGCTTATTGCAAGTTACTCGACAAAAAGGGGTAAAATGTAGACACCTAAAATTGGTTACCCTATTTGGTGTCCCCTGGGTTCACTCATATTCCTGGGTAACCCGGGGCACCTTTATATCACCACTAATCCCTTAGGGTATTAATTAAATATCTAAGTAAAACACCTATCCTAAGTTTATTTCACTCCATTATATTTCACTCGTGTATAATTAAATATTAACTATTTAATTATACCTTTTACATGTCTTCCAACTACTTATTTACCCCATATCATTTCCCAACCTCTCGTACCATTATTATCCATTCATCCCACCTTTTTCTCCCCTCCTAAAACCATGCAATGGGATTTTTCCCGTATTTGAGTCAGAGGGATAATATTCTTATCCTTTCAATTCATTTCTTTTTGCCACTTTGGGAGTCTGTTCCCTGATCGGTGCCGACTATTTCTCGATCGATGCCAATTTTTCAGAGCGGCACCGATTTTATATCAGTCGGCGCCGATTATAAATTTACAACCTGAGATCCTCTCTGGTTAGATTTAGAAGAGTTGATTTCCTAGAGATTACTTTTTTTGAGCAATTAAAGAGATTATTAGAGAAAGAGAGTGAGTTTTGTGCAGTTTAATCCCTGAGAGGTGTATTGTTACTCTGTTCGCGTGTCTATAGCTCTTACGGGTCTCCATAGCTCCCCTGGTCATCATCAATCATCAATCAAATATTTTTTCAGGTATTCCCCTTTGTGGGTTTCTATAATTTCCTTTCGTTCAATGTCGACCCAATCCGATCGAATCTAATTAGTCTTCAATCAACGTCAGTTTATCCAAATCGGCACCAATCAGGATTTTCTTCAGTTTTTGGGTTAGGATCCATCAATTTCTACCTCGGGTTCCCTTTTTCTATCTTCAATGTCTACTTTTTGATAAATCTTCAATAATCTGGGCTTACATTTAATCCATTTTAGCTTAGTTTGCTTTCTTCTTTTACTCTCTGGCCTTCTGTCTATCTATGTGTCTAATCGATGCCAATTCCATCTGAATCGACACTAAATCAAATAATCGACGTTGATTCCATCTTAATTGACACTGACCTAAACAATTGACGCCGATCACTATCTGATCGATATTCTATAATCTTTGCATTCTGATCAATATTCTGTAATCTGGGCTTACATTTAATTCGTTTTAGCTTAGTTTGCTTTCTTTTTTTACTCTCTGGCCTTCTTTCTGTCTGTGTGTCCAATTGATGTTGAATCAAATAATCGACACCGATTCCATATGAATCAACGCCGACCCAAACAATCAACGTCGATCACTGTCTGATCGATGCCGACCAATCTGCAAAAAAGTACAAAATTCAGGTAACACAATTTCAGTTTTGTTTTTACAGTTTCCTATTTTCTTTTGGTTTCTGCTATGGTTTTCACATTTTGTCTGCTATTTTTAATCAGAAAACCTAAATATTTATTTACATCTTTCATCATGTATGTCCTTACTATTGATTGAAAACGTGAACTGACATCCGCTGAGGAAGCTCATTGCTTCCCAGACCCACTTTCTGGGTATGTCACCCATATATCATCTAACGTCATCTTTTTCTGCCAAGGATTTGTGCATCACAGGTTTCTTGGATCCACTTTACATGATTACTCATGTGCGCTTGTCTTGTCTCCATCGGCATTCCTTCCATCTATGTCTTTGGATCTTATCCAATCTATCAGGTATCAATTTCATTTGAGTTTTTCATGGTTTTTGTGTTTAGTTTGGTGCATTAACTTGGATAGGTAACAAGTGTGGAAATTCTTGAGCTACATGTAGTTCCTACCTTTTAGTCATGATGGGTCTCACTCAAGGAGAGGTGGAAGTGTAATAAGGTTTCTTTCAAGAAGTCTTAAAATAATATGTGCATCCATGGGAAGGGTGATAAATGTGTGTTGAGGCTATTGCAGTTGGACCTCCTTACAAGAATCAACAGTGTTGACAGTAACTTTTGTGTCAATTGATTTTGTTTTAGATGGTTTAAATGGTGTCTTGTTAAGAAAATGGGTGGAAGATGAAGTCTTCTCTTGATACTTAATATTTTCCATGGATAGAAGTTTAGTCTCATGAAGCTTGAGAGTGTGAAAAAGGAGATCGAATGAAGGAGAGGATTCAAAAAGAATGCTCTCTTGTAGAGGTGGTAATAGACTCTGAATAAATAAATCCTAAAGCTTAGAGTCAGCAAGTACATTTTTCATCTTAGATAAAGTATTATTATACCTTAAAACATAGCTAGTGAGGTGTTCATTTGAGCCTTGTTTAAGTTGTACTAGCTGGACATAAGAAATCTTAGAGCCACTATTGATAGAAAAAAGAGTGAGAAATGCATCAGCTGGATGTGTAAAGGAGGTTACTTAGTGAACAGGTAAGTTGTAAAACCAACACCTCATATAATCATGGAGACTACAAGGAAACATATTAGCTAAAAGGATATGTTCATCAATGAAGTCAAGAAAAGAAACATGAAATGCTCTAAGATGTTCATGTGGGTACCCATGCCCATTGAAGATGGGAAGCTTAGGTGTGACAAAGTCAGTAGGAAGTGGATAAGTAGAAATGGCGGAGTGAATGGACTATGCAAAAAAAAGTGCAATCCAAGGATGGAGATATGTGGGAAGTAGTCTTTTGTAACTTACGAATTTGAGCTTGAAGGTCATGATAAAGATAAGTTAAGTCTTGGTTGTGAACAAATGAGACCTGTTGTACATGAGAAACTAGAGGAGGTGTAAAGTACTTGGTAGAAGTAGGGACAAAAATGGTAATAGTAGAAATGGGAGCTAGAGTAGTAGTAGGTGGTTGAGTGGAAACATAAATGGGTATGGCTGCAGAAGTGGTGAATTTGGACAAGTTAGTAGCTTCCTCGTGAGCAACATGTAAAAGTAAATCTATATCTTGGGGATTCTCAGCAAGGTGATCCTTGATATCCTTAAGGTGAGCTTCAGTAAAATCCTCATGAGATTGAGCCATGAAAAGAGAAGAATAAATCCTAGAATGAAAGATGGAAGAAAGGAAATTTCAAAAAGCATGAATGGTCAAGGCGGGTTCACCAAAATTATTAACTAAAAGTGGACTATGTAGTGCTAAGGTAGTTAATCTAAGTTATGTACAACTGTACTAAAGTAAATAATTGTTGTAAAGAAATATTTTAATGATCTAAGGAAATATATAAAATGAAATACTAAACCCTAATGTGCAAGAGGGAAGAAGAAAGAACTCATCTAAATAATGGAAGCGTGTCAGAATGTGTCACAGTGATGAATAGAAAATCAGAAATCAGGAACTACTATGTCGAGGTCCCACAGAGGACAAATCTGGGTTATGTGGCTAGACTGGAGTGCCTAGGAGAGGACTGGGGTGCCCACAGGTGCCTATGGTAAGAAAAAATAGGTACCCCGAGTCTAAGAAAAAGATCTAGAACTAGTCTTCATAGGTCTGGGAGATGACTATTATCTTTCGTTGCTTGTCGCATTAATTTCTCTGTACTGTGTTGAATGCTCCAAATAATCCAAATGGAAGAATAACCTTCAAGATACCCAAAAAGAAGTATCAAAACCGTAAAAAAATAAAGATGAAAAATTAATGGGTCAGACTGACCTCATCTACCACAACACTGGGCTTACTAAACTGAGTGTTACACTACATTTTAGACACAAATGTAGTTTTGGTGAGTGTGTGCTAGTTATGTCCTAGGTTCTCTTGTGGCAGTCAAAATTTTTGAAATAGTGAGAAATAGATAAATGTAGACAATTTAAAAGAATGTGTGCATGGAATAGAATAGAATCCATCCCCTATGAAGTGTGATGCAGATGTCCTAGCTTGTTCCTTGATGATGGAGCTATATGGATGCCAATGCAATAGATGGATGCAACTCTAGATGGAGTGATAGTAGTAAATGATGCCAAGTCCCTCATTATGGTCTCATAACTTTATATTTATAGGGTTTTCTTGTTATAATTTTGTAATTAACCCAAAAATGTCAACCACAAGAAAGATAAAGATGAAAAATGGATAGAAGATGCCCAAAAAGTGGCGGGAAAATGATAGAAGGATCAAGACACCCCTAGGTATGACTAGGGCACCCATGGGCACCCCAGCTAAGGCTAAAATAATGTGGGATTTTAGAAAATGGTTGGGAATATGGGTGCAATAGGTCTCAAATTATGAAATAAAATAAACAATATTACCAAAAGGACGAAGTTTAATTAGTACTTTCTTCACTCAAGAACATTCTTAATAGTAGTATGAGAGCGGGATAAAACAAATGTCTAAAGTGCATGATTTTGTGACTACACCTGTAAATTGGAAAACTCGACAAACTTAGGTGTTGGCAGTAATATGGAGTGCACTATATTGTAGATACTAAGGTAACTCATAGATGTCACGACCGAGTTACGACCAAGATATGATCAAGTTTATTTTATACACTAAGTAGGGAATTATGGAAATTCGATATGATGAACACAAGAGCAGAGATGTTTCCGGTCGGTAGTAGGGACATGAGGTAGGAATAACCAGTAGTGACGAAGGAGATTGGCGTGGCTGTGGTCGATAGGTTTGAGGTAGCATAATTACTACAGGTCAGTAAGATGATGAAGATGATGGATCACACAACAGAGGATATGCAGATGGTCGGTATCATAAATATTCACTACCAGATGACATTGCAAAGATTGGTCAAGAAACAACACGGGTCAGAGTGATGGGACTACGGATACGACTACCCAATTTTAAGAAAAGATGCAACCTAACTGAAATCATATTATTTCCACATGTTGACTCAATAGAATTAATGTTGTCAGCTGACACCTAGAGTAAATAAAGGAACCGTTACTATTGGCTGACTCCAGGGAATATGCAACCAGTCGCTATTCGGTTAGCATGTAACTGAAATATTATAAGAACATTAACTTGAAGCTGAATATTAATGGTTGCATTATTAGTAGCTCAACTACTTGTCAAGAAAATTAATGCATGGTAGTTAAGGAGAATTCTCTATATATATATATGTAAAACCCCCACATTTTTAGGGGGGATTTCCTTAGATGTAAAGGGACTCAATCAAAATTATTCTAGAACTTTTCTAGGTTTTAGGCCTCAAATTTTTGCATTCTAAAAAGGATATTTTCCTTATCTCTACATTTTAATAGGTTGTGCATCCTTTGAGTAATAAAATTCATATTTTGTGGATTTCTCTACACTAGCTTGTGTTATATTATATTTCTTTCCTTCCATTGCATTTGTAGGTATATTTTCCATAATTTGTTCTTCTTATGGGACTCAAATCTATTATGTTCCACAAAATATGGATTTTGAACATTGTTTTGGACTATGGCACTTCTCTTTTCCCTATCCTACTTCGTTTTCTTCATATTTTCACTCACCTGGAATATATCCACCCCTTTTTTCTTGGTGTTATCACCTCCCTTAGTTTAGGATTTAAATTTCATGTATCTCTTTCTTTTCATGGTTACTTGGAATTTTAGGTCAGTGTTAGGTAGTTTCATTTCCATTTCTAGGAGTATTCTTAGCATTAGGAATAGGTAGAGGAATTTGACCTTCGACATAGTTTCTATCCCAATTTGAGTCCCACAACTTGGAGACAATCCAATGTTGTCTCAATCCCTAGGTCAATCTGATTTGGTATGTGTGTAATTTTTATCTCCAACAGGAACTAACCCCATAAGGAGCAATAACCCCTACTTTAGTAGAACATCAACCCTACAAAGAGAAACCAATCCCCTAAATGAATCATCTGGGATGGGTTGGGTCCATGTCAATGTAGCATTGATACCATGTTAATGCAATTTGCAGGTATCACGGAAAAATAGAAATGAATTAAGGAATTGTGACTCTAAAATTGTATTTAACTTATAAAAATATGTATTATTTCCATAATAATGAAATGTAGTGTCTTTGAAATGATCATGCCTTATGTACACTTTTAAAAGGAAAAAAATAGTTTATATCATGTATATATTGTAATGGATATGAAATTGCATTTATATGTTGTAATTATATGGTTTAGATGTTTTTGAGAAATTGTTACATTGGTTATTATTATAGATCCCTTACAACATTTGAATTATGTAAAATAGTAAAGTAAAAACCTATAAACATTGAAAATGAACAAGATTTATAACCTTCCCACTAAGTTCCTCCTCTTATTTGATCCTTGACTAGATGGTCAAACCCCTAACATTATATGAGGAGCCTACAATGTCATATTCCTTATCCTGAGTGAATTTACATGAGGCATGATTGCAATATGTATACTCTATCATAAATGGGGTGAGTAAGACCAACACTTCTAGGTGTCACATGTCTAAACACATCATGCATAAGTTTGAGTTTAGTATGTTCATAATAGTCCTTTGCACCCTAGTGGATAACCTAGCTCTTCTTAAGATAGCTTTGGGTGATAACACCAATGAATGATCTCATTGTGATATCTAGATGATGTAGGTAGTTTTAGTGTATCGGTTTACTTATGCATTAAACACGTGTGATTGATCCCATTAATCCCTCACAAAAAAAATCTTTTTGTGACAATTATAAATTTAATACCTTTGGTTTTTATGAAGCTTTTATAATATAAGGATGTCTTGATTTCTCTAGTGTTGACTCGTATTAGGTTGTACACCTCTTAAGTGAAATTTGGGATAAACCAAACCAAAGACCTCTTAAGAGGCTAAATGTAGATGGAATTTGTAATCAAAAATATTATCAAAAGTGTGTCTAATATGATCTGTTGAAATATGTATGGTGAAACTTGATCTCTCCATGTTGTAATGTTAATACCAGTGAAACGAATTGTCCCATGTGGGAACATGACTTATGAAAATATGGGATCCTAACTAGAAACAAGTGGTATGTGATTCATATGCATATCACGAAGAATGAAAACTAAATATTTAAATTACATAGTTATTTGTATTAACATTAACAATGAATTGGGTGTATTCGTAGTGATTGGGTGTTATTATGAAAGGGAAATTGGAAATTTTTCCACTCTTAAACCTAAGATTATCCCTTTTGACTCCATGTTAATCCCTCCTTATGTAATGAAATTAAAATGAATCGTCATGTGGGACATGTCTTTTGGTTACAAGATTCCCTAGTTGAAAACAATTTCTATGAGAGTCATAGGTGTTAAAAAATGATTCCAACTAATATTTTAAGAACGTAAATTAATTGTGGTAAATAATGAGAAAAATGATGTGTACTCATGTGGATAAATTTTCTAATGAACTGAAAAATTTGTAATTTTTATACAAGAGCATATGTTATGTGTACATTAAATTTTGTATTATCAATGATGTAAAACAAAAAAAATCATTTGAAAGTGAATGTAAACCATGATAACTATGTACATTGTGGAATATGTTCGATCTTCTACTTCTTGTTTTCAGTTATATCATTGTATTTATTTTCATTCATTTGAGAAAATTTTGCATTGATGTGAATCTTGATTATGTGTAAGTTTCATCAAGTTAGGATGATATTGCATCATTGTTATTAGAGGAATAAGGTTTTGCTAGTGAAGGGAGGAATCATGAGTATTGTGTGTTGTTGTTTTATAGGAACCAAAGGAATTCATGGCTAGTATTATTGGAGGTGTAAGCAAGTGTTATAGTGGCGGGATAAGGGGCCTATCAAAGTTGAATGGTGTATTTCATTTTAGAGGATCCAAATGTTATCCAGGTTTCCTTATCGGAGCTATAAGTGGTAGTTACAATGATGATCTCCTACCATTTACAAGCCTCATAGGTAGGATTTGTAGTGTGATTCATCTTTACTTGTGGTTTCAACCATATTATTATCCCATCATATGAGTGGGACCATATTTTTTAAGTGTATTATGTGACATTGAGTTATTCTAAGCAAGCTCAAGTGATGTTGTAGAAAAAGAAAAAGGAAGAATTAAATATATCTTAGATTTTTTTGGATTTTTTTGTCTTACATGTGTAGGAATTATAAGGTACTCATCGGGATATATTAAAAACTTATAGAAAAAAATTTATACTTAAACATGGGATATTACATGAAATGAGTCATCAGAAACAACTCTAGACACCAAAATTTGGCACAAATCACACAGGTGCAAGACTATATAGAAATGTCATGACCGTATGAATGTTCTTGACTGTATAATACATTTCTTCTCTTGGGGCAGTTATACCATATTTTTCTATAGTTTTAGATTTCTTGTCATGGATACAAGTTTTTGTCATATTCTCAAAATTAGTTAAAATAGTTCATATAAATTTATAAGGGGAATGAATATTTCACTCCTTCCCCTCTTTAGTACTCAATTCGAACTACAAAATATTTTTTTTTAGGGGCGTGAGTATCCTTCTCCGTTTTCATTTCAACATACTACACACTCTTACTCACCAGTATGGCACATGATAATGTTATGGGGGCACCCATTCTCTTTTTATATACTTTGTATCTATCTGCACAAAGTTGGTTCTTGCTCCATCGACAACGGTGTGGTTTACACGGTATGGAAATTATCAAAGAAGTGAAGTTATTTTTAGGCAATATTTCCTTTCCTCATTTCAAAGGGGGAGATATTATAGAAGTTACTAAAAAAATTGATACATGATCTTTTTCCTTCATGAGGTGTATTAGTACATATCTTTTCTCCTCTCTCTATATTTTATACAGTGTTGGATTGCACATACCCAATATTCTAGTTTCTCCTTCGGCACAATTATGAGTTAATCACCCCCAATACTTCAGAAAATTTCAGTAACACAATCTAAATCTCCAACTTCAAGAAAGGAAACAAGAAGTTTTTCCCTCTGCAATACAAACAGTTGTATTTTTTCCATGCTTTACATTTTTTAATTTCACTTTATGCAAGTTCAAATTCTATATTTATAATTGAGTTATAGTTTGATTTTATTATGGAAATTGACTATACTGTGTGTTGAATGTGTCATCATGGAGTGTGCCAATACCAACACATCTAAAAAAAAAAAATTCTAAGTGAAGGAAAAATGTGTCTACACAATGATGTATATTCTCCTTTAAGCATGTAATTTTCATTTCATACTTAAACTGGTGAAAATCTAGACTCTAAAATTTAGCAATTTACTCTTTGAAATGGCTAATTGTGACTATGATTTTTGGATAAGACAAGCACCGACATCGTATCCTCCCTCAATTCATGTTGTTATCTCTTTCCTAACTTGTTTATTCCCACACAATTATTTGTTGACAAATTTTGAATACAAATCCATGAAATAAATGCTTAAAATTTAACCATCATAATGTAACTTTCAAATTTGATTTTCTTTTTCCCTTTCTAAAACCATACATATTGGTCAGGGTCAAAAATTTGGTCCTAGATTGACACATCTTCTTACTCTCTATAAAAAAACATTTTTGTGTATTTTCATCATCCTAGGTCATCCTTATAATGATAATTTATCTTCAGAGTCATATATAAGCAATTTAACATCACATGATTTACTAACATGGCTCTTGGAAAGCATATAGAAAAAATCATTTGGCACACTCATTGTAATACTCACAAAAGAAACCCAATAATCCCTAAATCTTATGCACATCAATTAGGACAACCACTATTAACATTTTGAGGTGCTTAATTATGCCAAGGAGTTTATATTCTCTCATTTGCACACCAAGATCCCTACTTGGAATTCTTAGCAATAGCATTGTCCTCTCAAACAAGTTCAACATGGTTCAAGTTTCCAACTAGTTAGATTCATATAGATGCTACATTGTATGTTGAAAAATATGTTATTTAAGGCCTATTTAGAGTAGTGCCAATGTAGGTGGTGTAAATATTACACTTCAACCCAAATTAACCTTCTTAGAGGGTATTCCACCTATGGTTATGGTTTTAGCATGATTCAGTTGATTACATATGGTTTCGATATTGTATGAAAACTATGGTTTGAAAAAAAACACATTTCCAAACCATTGAAAGGCCAAAAAATTTACAAATCCTCATTCCAAGAGGGTCCAAGATTGTACCATAAGGGAAGGACTAGATATTACAAACTAACTTAGTTTTATGGTCTTGTACCAGGAGGTTTTCCAGTCACAATCTCAGAAACAATACATCTTTAGTCTTTGTACTCCCAAATTCTCTAATTTGTGCATCCATGTATCCCCTACACAGTATTTTGTAGCTAAGTATATCTTCCTTCTTGACTTTTCAAGCTTGTATCATATTATAATCATTAATTGCAATTACTAATATTTTATTTTTATATTGTATGATTAATGTTTAAAGTTAATTAATATTCATAATATCTCTTAGTTTCAAACCTTCCATTCATTTTTTAGTGGTGTGTATATCAATAACATAAATATATTAAGTTTGAAAATAGTATAAACACAAGGTAGAGGGAAACCAAAAAATTTAATCCATTAAGGATCTAGAGGAAGAGATAAGAACAAATAAGGACAAAATCAAGCAATTCCTTACAAAGTTGAAGAAAAAAACATTTAATGATGAGAGTGCACTCTATAATGCTAATATTGAGGTGAGAATGGCATATAATCAATGAAATCCAAGGAAAAGGGTCATAAAAATAATGTTGATGCCTTGAAGTATTTCAGTGCATGGTTTGAAAAGTTGAGAAAAATCCTATAAATTACACTCAATTAATGGAAGTGGCACAAGAACCATTTTTACCAAGAGGAGTCGAAACATTTTGCAAAGATCAAAAAAGTGTTACTCGAGGGAAGGCTACCAAAATTGTGTGGATTAATGTTGAGCCTCAATTTTTTTGAAGAAAAATAGGATTTTGGCTAATTATTCCTTTTTGTAAAGCATAAGGAACTTCTTTTCTACTGCAAAACATTTATTACTTGTGAATTTTTGATGATGTAATCCGTCACAATCACAAAGGAACATAGACACACATGCGTAGAAGTTTTATAATGATATTTAAGTTTAATGCATATGGTTTCAACAAGGTGTAGACACAAAAATTGGGTCACACTCCCCTTGGTCCCTCGTTAAATAAATACCTTGAACACATCCACCTAGCCATGGCCCCCCTTCACCTCACAATAATAGTAACTTAATTATTAAAATTAAATTAATTCATTATCCTCACTATATTTATTATTTAAATATCCTAATTGAGATAATGCCCACATATCCGCCTCACCTAGAAACCTCATCTAGCCACCTCACCCTAAGACCTATTCTTAGTAAGTTTCCATAACTAACTAAGACCTACCCAAACCCTAAAAATCAATGCCTACATTCCCTCTAACCACATTCCTGCATGCTTAAAGGGAAGTTTCCATCCTAATCCGGTGAGGGCCAACACATGAGATCCCAGAAAATCAAGGGGATCTGCCCAGTTTAGTAAACCTAGGAAATCCCACCCTAACCGACGCCGGTTACCCTTAACCACCGCCGGTTAAGTTCGAAACCATCATCAGTCACCTTTTAACCCCCAAAAAAACCTTATTTTTGAGGTTGGTAGATTCCTGAGAGATATCACATCTTTTGAGAACAAGTTTCAGGGGGAACACGCATGCAAAGAAGGAGATCAAGTATTTTCTCTTGCATAGACATCCAACATTCACCCAGCAACCATCCAACACTCACCCCAGTCACAGATTTGATCCAATCAGGACAAGAAGGAGAGCACATGCAGCCCATGCAAGAGCTCCCCAACATTTGGTGATCCTCTCACAAAATTCAACCTCTTATCAACACCTTCATTCCTCACTCACAGATGTCTAGGACCAGATTCCAAGTAAGTAGAACATTTTACTCCTCTAGTTCACTCATTTCATCATTGTATTTTCATCCTTTGTTCTCCTAGCCACCCACTGACCTCTATTAATACTCACCCCTCCATATCCCTATTAAAACCTTGCCAAATCCCATCCAAACAACTTAATACCTCATTCCGACCAGCCTAGTCCTTGGTGCAATCATAAGGGAGATCTAAAGCTCATTCTATGACATTCCCAATATCCCATAGTAACCGGCACCAGTTCTCCCAAACTGGCATCAGTCTTCTGGCATTGATCTATGTATTTACCAATACAACACAGAATAGTAACCTACCTACCTATTCCCACATCACCCTTAATCACGTTGTGACCTACCTAAGACCTCTGTCAAACCTGTAGAGACCCAGAACCAGTTACTTGATCTTTGGATCTTATTTTAACCTAGCCTGTTAGATTATATCTTTCTTATTGTGTTTTAAATGAGATACCTAAATCATTTTAACTACAATAGGATTTACTTTATTACCAGCATTAAACTTTTTTAAACAGTGGATTAACAGTCATCTAGGAAGTATCACACTTCCCGGATCTAGCATACGCTAGGCAGTCCACTGCATATACTTGTTTAACTCTTTTTGGTGGTCTTGTTTTCCATTTCAGGTAGTTCCTCCCAGCCAAAAGGAAGCTCTCGCGATCAATTTTGGATCAAGGAGTCAACATGCACGCAACAACCTATCAACCAACATTTCAACAGGTATTCCTCCTACGCCCGTTACCCTATCTGTTTCGTCATTTTCAAAGAAATGTCTAAGAATCAGGTGAAACATTTTGGCATGCCTGGTGGGACCCATTCAGGGTTCCTTGCATTTTTATTCATTCCTAGGAAAATTTTGTGTGTTTATTTCCCTTCTGAAAAGCATACACATTAATTTTCTTCCTTGGTAACCTTCTTTTTCTTTTTATTTGTCTCTAAAAGAAACCTTTTCTTTTGGTGTGCGTAAAAAGAACCATTTCTTCTTGTTTTCTAGCATTTTAGTGAAAGAGCATCCCTCTCCCTCTTCATCTATTTGTGTCATCAAATTCCATATTTTGATTTGGGTTTAAAAATCATTATATTTAATTCTAAATTTCTACATTAGCTCACATTAATTGAGGGCAACCTATACGCTGGAAGTCATTCCCAGCTGATGGTTGAAAAATGAATCATAGAAAGCACACCTCTCTCTCTCTTTGAGTCTTACCAAACTACACAAATTCAAAACAAATACATATTCTTAAACAACATCTTTCCTGGGAATGCCTGTCAATGATCGCACTGATCTGAGGATTGGAAGGTACTCCCCAGCTCACTGCTCTATTGAGTCATACATTCAGAGTGAAGCCCGCCCCTACCATAACATACTTGAAATCTCACCTTTTAGATCTCCTTCTTCGTAGGAAGCCATCCTCACCAAAAAAAATATATTCTACAGTTCATGAGTCAGTCCTTAAATAGCATAAGCTAAACAAACATAATAGAAAAGGCACTCTTAGGATCACATTTTTCTTAGTGTTTCTGCTTGGCTTGCGTTTTGAGGTGAGAGGTCATGTTCTTCATTTTTCTAGTTTCTCCTTGTACACTCCTCATCACAGTTGGTGTATTCCAACTTCATCTGAGTGTGCCTGGACCATATTCTCATCATTCTCAAAATTCTGGGTTTGATTCCACATCAGATTTTAATTCACAACCACTTTTCTTTCATCACTGTTTCAATTTCACAGTGACCAGTGTCGGTCTAGCAATCGTCATCAGTTACCCTCTGACCGTCATTGGTTATACCCAACTGGCGTCGGTTCCCGGTCCTTTTGGTTAATCTACCCAAAAGGACATCTATTCATCTTCTTTGACTATTCAGAGTCCCTGTCACTATTATCATTATCCTTGACCTGGTAAATCTCATCAGTATTCGGCATACCTGTCAAATTTGGCCTTATACCTTGTTTTTGACCCACTTTTCACTTTTCCATAGTAACCAACCTCGCAGTTACCTGTGACCGGCGTCAGTTTACCCTAACCAGCATCAATTAGCCTATTTTATTTTCCAGCTGCCATTTTGGCCCCAATTCATCTACCACCACCTATTTATCCTGCATGTGTTGTATTTCTGTGTCACATACAGAAAGCAGTCTTACCCCGCTAGTACCTGTTCACATGGTGTTGACACGCATCGACAAGAAATCACCCTTGTATTCCATGCCATTTGTCAACCACTCCCACCTATTCCTTCACCACCTTCCATTTTATCACCCGTCATGGAACCTATCCAACCTATCACTATCGCTACTAGAGATGAGGAGTTTTCACAAATCCTTGACCAAAACCCTTCCGCCTTGCAGTTTTATCTTTCACACTCATCCACTCGAGATGCCTCGTGTCAGTTGATATATGACATGCCCGTATCTATCCCCCAAAACTCTCATTGTTCCCACTCCTGCATCTAGCCCCATTTGGCTCCACGTTGCCTACATTTACCTTACCCCTAGTCGTTTCGTAGCTAGGTCCTATACCCGCTATGACTTTCATGTCTGCTACATCCGTTGCACCTGCCCACATCCACCATACCTTTGACAACCACCCAAAACACAACCTCATCTACCCCTATTGTCTCGCATATACCTGTAGCTACACAACCACCTCCAGTGTAGGTGACCCCCTACCCCTTTTCAAAACATGCTCCTTTCTATTCCACAATCGTTGGCCCCCATTGCCATTAGGGTCACCATGACCCTTCCACCTCCATATACGTACTATCAGTAGCCTCTTGGTTCATCTGTTATTCACTCCAGGTACGTACCCCCCTATTTCACTACCTTCTTCTCAATCTACCTACACGCTAACACCATATACTAGAATGCCACCCTTGTTACATGCCCAACACCAACCCTCTTACGCTACAGGAGGCACCCAATCATTGCAACCTACCAATGACCTAATCAAATTAATGATGGACAAGATGCAGACATTGAAGGCATCGGCTTTTGGCTCCCGAAATACTCTCACCTATGATGAGATTTGTAATGAGCCTATCCACCCATCCATTCCTATTTTTCCATACCCCATGTATTGGGAGATGCCTGAATTCAACCATTTCAATAGCAAGGAAGACCCACAACAACATTTGTGGTCTTTCAAACATGGGTGCTACCTAATTTCCCAAGATGATTCTTTGCTCTTGAGGACCTTTCCCATGTCTCTAACTGGACTTGCATTAGATTGGTATAGTGGGTTACCTAGACACTCTATATTTTCATTTAATCAGGTAGCCCAAGCCTTCTTGGATCACTTCACCATCAATATCATTAATAAGGTTACCATGACTGACCTATACTCCACACGTCAGTATGATGATGAATCTATCACATATTTTGTTGCTCACTAGCGTAGCCTGATTAATCAACTCACATTCCAACTACCACAAACCAAACTCATCGAAACTCTTCATGTGGGCTTGTGCTAGACATATCTCCCTAACCTTGTAGGTCCAAACTTTTTGAACCTTTGACAATGAAGCATTCACCATGGCATGAAAGCTAGAGATTCAGGCCATTGAAGAGAAGAAAATCCAATTACGCAATAAGAACTCGGCATTCAAGTCGAATGATACCTCTTCTTCTTCCAAACCACAAAATAATTATTCAAAGGCCAAGGGGACCGCTAACGCAGTGGTACTCAAATCTTGGCCCATCTCATCCATCAAATCAGGCTAGCCCCTCATCTAATCTCTCACCCATTTAGAATTTTCAATTCAGATGAGAACAACAGAAATACACCCCAATTGGGGATCCTTACTCTTCTGTCTTAGAAAATCTCATCAAAGCTGGGGCCATCACCCTTCCACCTATAAAACCACACACTAAGTTTTGAACCTACTCGCCCCATGCCTGCATGGTATAAAGAACATGACTTCTGTAACTATCATCGAGTAAAGGGTCATAGTGATGGAAATTGCATCACTTTCAAAAATATTGTCCAAGAAATGCTCGAGAAAGGTGAGTTAACTATGGATAATCCTAATGCACCAGCCAATCAAAACCTACACATATTCAAAAAACCCTTTCCCAATCATGCCCCTTTGTCTGATCAAACATGATGAGACCTCAACTCATGATAGCCATACCCGCAAGGTCCACGCTATTTTTAGTGATGCACACCCATTGCTTCCCAATTACCTCATATTCCTTCCATAGAGGAAATTCTAGCCCAAAGTCCTTCCTTCTACATTGGAACCCACCTCACCTATTCCTCCACCCACAGAGGAACACCTTTCACCTCCTTCCTCACCCATGGAGGAGCCCTCCACCAATATCAAGACTATTTCACCTTTGGCTTCTCCACCTAAAGAACCATCACCCACGGTACTTCTTCAATCCATGGAGGATACTTTTTTACCTCCTTCACCCTCATCTCCTCCACCTATGAAAACCCATTTTCCTCCTCCACCTATCAAGGATAGAGATACCTTTTCCTCTTGGTGAGCATTCTCCATTAGCTACCCAAGATCCCACAGACCTACTTTCGGCTCTCTTACCCATGGAAGCTGAAGCCAACAAATTCCCCATCTCTAAGACACATTTTTTGGGAATAGCCATTAGGTCCTCATCAACTTCACCTACAGACATGTCGTTCTCATGCTTGGCCGATCACTTAGATTATGTGGACAGAGCCTTACTTTGGGGGTGCCTTCTACTTCCATGTCTCAACACAAATGCAGATGTCACTTGCTGATACTTCCACCATCTACCCAAAAATATTTTGGCCAGTTGAACTGAGCACAACCACCTCTATCACTACTTCTTCCATAACCCTCGGCACCACTCAACATACACCCTTACCCATAGCCCAACATATATCTAAATCCAAACCCACACCTACAACATCTTCCTCGACTAAACCTATTAATTACTACCTTAGGGGTCACCCCAACCACAAGCCTTACTCATCCACCTATCAAACTAGATTTAGCTACATCCTCCAAAGTCAATACCCAAGCCTACTTCGGCAACCCAAACAGAAGAACCAAACCCATAGAACTCATACCCCAGCTGTGCTAATCATACCTGCATCACCTTCACCCTTTCCATCTATCTTAGGACCTCAACCTCCCAAGTGCAGTCAAGAAACCTCCATTCATTAGTAAACCAAAAACACAACAGCCCATTCCTTCCCTCACAAACCTATAACATACCCAAGCACCCGACATGAATTACACCTACACCTACAACATCTTTACCACCCATACCTCTAATACCCTCAGCAACTTCTTCACTACCCACTACACTTTAGTCTCTATCCCTCACACCCCCTACACAACCCGCATCATCTACCTTCACAACACCTTCGTTATCCCTGTGGGTAACTCACCCTCTTCCCCCATCCACTTTTCCTTCTAGATCTCATACACCCATATCACCTCTACCCAAGAAGGTGCAACCCAAAGACAAAAATCTACTACCCTCCAATAAGGTAGTCAAAACAACCATACACCCTCCTGCCCATTCATCTACCATACCCCTACCCAAGACAAACACAACCAACACCCAAGACCACTCCAGCACCCAAAACCATGGCTCGACCCACTCCCCCTCCTACAAGGACTGTTCCTCAACAATTAGTCGCACCTACACCCAAACCCACTTTCACTTCCCATTGCGATCCACTAGTAGGGTCCTATGCCAAAATCTTAACCAACCTCCTAGAGACTTCTATCATCACATTACTACCACTCAGACCTTATGATCCCCTCAAACCCAAGCCAAAAGGGTTTGATGACACTAAAATTTGTGCCTACCATCATGTGCCAGGGCATGATGTGGAGAACTGCAAGGCTTTGAAAACCATCCTTATCTAGTTGTGTCCTCCTGAAGCCAACTTTGACGATGATGACCTTCTTGATGAGGACCCTGCTTCACCAACACCCATTCCCACAGTCCTTCCCCTCACTACCTACTTAACAACCATGACCTCCACCCCTACAGCTCCTAGAACCACCCCCAAGATTTGAAATTAACATGGTTCGCATCAGAGAACTTGCCACACCATTACCTAAATGTCATTGCACCTATCTCACTTCACAATGGATTTTCTCCCCTGGTAGGTTTTTTCCTGTCATGTCATTATACCACTCATCCTACACCTTCTCCATTTGCCAACTCCCCTCAGATCAACATGATACACGTCACTACATGTGCTCAGAAAGACAAAGGCAAGGAAAAGGCAACTAACTCACCAACCAATTTTATACCCAACATACCATCTGCACCCACACCTAAGATTACTATCCATGTAGTCCCACATACCCTATTTCTAATGGGGTCACACATTACACAAAGCTCAAACAACTACACCAATCCCCCCTCAAAATGTCCCTATATGACCTCATCCAAACCTCAGAATCCCATCGTCAAGCTCTCATGGAGGTTCTTCAATCTATTGAGGTTTTACCCAATGATCCTACACTTGTAGCCTCCATTATCAAACCCCATCATGTAGCCTCTCTCACCAAATTTCCACCTTTATCCACACCTCACCCTACTCACCAAATAGCCTCCCTTAGCTTCTCAGAGGAAGAGATTGCACCTCACCAAACCGATGACCCAGACCTAGCCCTCTTCATCTCTATCCACATCGATGATATACATGTACGAAGTGTAATGATCGATGGGGGTGCTAGCATTAATATAATTTCATCCCATGCATTCACTCAAATGTGCATACCTGAACAATTACATGCATAAACATCTTGTCATGTTGCATTCATTCAATGATGTTATCACCTCTACACTAGGCACCATCATCCTCCACATTTGCATGGGCCCCCACACTGTTCTAGAGTTTATTTTACATCTTGGAGGGGGAATTTTAATATAACCTGTTGCTTGGTAGACCCTAGATTCATGTCATGGGTTGTGTTCCTTCCACTTTGCATCGTTGTGTAAAGTTTGAGCATGAAGGGCACACCTATACTATTCCAGCTGATCCATCACCTTTTAAAACATGCAACATGCTTTACCGACCCAATGACATGCTTATACCCATTAAGGCATCTACCTCCACAACCACTACCACTTCACCTACACCTCCTCTTACCATTACAGTCACTACCTCAACCGCACATGCCTCCTCCATTCCTACCACAGCCACAACCTCCACGGCCAACCCATCAACCTCCCAATCTGTTAGCTCCACCTCTACATTGACCTCTGACACATCATCTATTCCAGCTACCCACATACCAACCACCAATCCCTTGGAAGGAATTTTTCAATGCCTCACTCTAGGGGAGTATCACCTATATAGTGTCAACACATTCCTTACTCCACAAGAGTATGGAAGTCTTCACCAACACCCTCGCTATGATCACTGCATAGGAGAACGTCTCCTTTATGGTCCTCCTCATCTTCATACTAGTCTCACCTATGGGGGACTTGATACTACCACTTACACACCTGAACCAATGTCACAAACTCGCACCCATTTTCCACTGACTTCTAGTCACTCACCAATCATCGTTTCACCCACACCTTCCTGCACCGATGTGTGTGGAAGGGTTTTGGTTTTGGATTTTATGAGCAAGGCTACCATACTGTTATTCCATGTACTACCTGCAAACATAACGACTAGTGGTATCAGCTTTCCTGAACCACCTACTAAGAAAGGCCCCACATTGAAAACCATCGAGAACATCAACCCTTCTCCACCCTCTTCACCCACTCCACCTCCATAAACCACCCTCTCCGATGGAGTCGATGGATCCTGAATCTATCCCTCCTAATTTTTTTTTTCATAAACACCATTTCCTTGGGGCCTTTGACTTATCAACGTAAGGTGAGGCTCCTTCCTCTCTTCCCTTCCTGTATCTTGAAATGATTGAGGATGATACACCTTCCATTAACTGTCGTTCAATGTCAGGATGATGAATCTATACTCACCTACCTTGGTGCAAAAGACTCATATATTCATCGGTCATTACCTTCTAAGACACAAACCATGTTGAATGAATCGACTATCGAGATCAACATTCATACTCAGGATGACCCACACATCCTAAAGATAGGTCAATCTTTAGATGTTGCTGAACAGGAAGCCATCACTTCTTTTCTCAAAGATCATAACCACACTTTCGCTTGGTCTTACACAGACATGCCCAGTATTGACCCCACCATAGTGGTCCATAATATCATAACCATTCCTGATGCCAAACCCATCAAACAAAAATCTGAGGAAAATGCACCCTCGCATTGCCCTTCTCGTCAAAGAAGAACTTTAGTGCCTTCTTTTCATTTCCTTCATATTTCCCATTGATTATCCTCATTGGATTTCTAACATTTTCCCTATCACTAAGGTGACAGGGGGACTCCACATTTACATGGATTTCCATGACTCAACCTAGCTTGCCCAAAAGATGACTTCCCTCTACCCAGTATTGACCAATTGGTTGACCTTACCACTGGTCACGAGATGCTATCACTCATGGATGGCTTCTCAGGCTATAACCAAATCTTTCTTGCCCCGGAGGATCAACACAAAACTGCATTCATCACCCCTTAGGGGACCTTCTACTACCAAGTCATGCCTTTTGGCCTTAAAAACATGTACTTGCCACATATCAGCGGGCATTATGAATTATATCTTCCATGACATCATACAATCATATATTGGAAGATTATGTGGACGATCTCCTGGCCATATCTAAAATGCCACTCCGAGGACCTTGCCATCCTAAAAACCATTTTTGACTGCCTCATTAAATATTGCATGTTCACCTTCAGCCCAATGAAGTGTATCTTCATGGTTCTCTCAGGAAAGCTCCTGGGATTTATTGTTTCCTTATGTGGTATAGAAGTTTGACCCTGCTAAAGTCAAGAACATTTTGGAAATGCCTCTACGCCCACTAACCTTAGGCGAACTCTGTATCCTGCAAGGTAAGTTATAATCTATTCGCTATTTCATTTCACAAATTTATCTAATCGATGTCAACCATTTTCATCATCTACTCAAGAAGGATGTCTCCTTTAAATGGGATGATGAGTGCCATAAAGCTTTTGAGGCCTTAAAAAAATACCTTCTCCAACCACCCATTACTCATTGTCCTCCTAAAAGATGATCAACCTTTCTACCAATACATCTCAGCTACCAATCACTCTTTGGGAGCCATGTTCGCTCATCATGATGAACAACACAGGGAGCCGGTGGTTTATTACATAAGCCGTACTCTTTTGGATTATGAAACTCTGATACACCCATCCCAAAAAAAAATTCTTAGCCTTAGTTTTTGTTACCAAAACACTTTTCCATTACCTACTCAACCACAAAACCTATGTTGTGACCAACACCGACCCCGTACACTTCATGTACGCCAAATCGTTATAAAAATCAGCAAGCCGCATGATGGCTTATGCTCTTAACTGACCTTGACCTCGAATTCATTCATCAAAAGGTCCATCAAGGGCCAAGCTATCACCGACCAATTGGCCAACGCACCTATTCCCGGGGATCAACCCTCTAATTTTTACTTTCTAGATGAGTCAATTGTTACCCTTTCCTTGGATGAACCCGACTTACCAAATGACACTCTTCTTCGATGGTTTCCAAGTGTCAACATGGGCATGGGGCTGGTATTATCCTCATTCTGCTTGATGGTGAACCCATGCCTTTGTCTTTCAAACTAGATTTTGATTGTACAAACAATATTTCTGAATACAAAGCGCTCATATTAGGTCTCCAAGCCACCTATGCCCTAGATTTTAAATCAATAAACATCTTTGGTGATTCCCAATTGGTCATAAACCAAGTTTATGATATATCACCAATGTCATAATTAGGTACTTTCAAAGTATAAACATCATGTAGACATAATTTTGACCACCTTTTGACCGTTACGCCCTTCAAACTCGTCCCCCATTTAACCAAAAAATTTACAGATACCATGGCTTGCTTAGCCTCTCAAATACCTACTTTTCTCGTTGATTCTAAAATATTTGTCACCATACAATGTCTCCAATCACCCTCCTATATACCTCACGACATTTAATCTATCCAAACTGCTACCCCAAACCTGAGCGAACTTTGGTATAAAACAATACCCTGACTATCTTTCTCTCTCCATCTTACCTTATGATCTCACCCATAATGGACAATGTGCCTTCCTTAAAAAGGTCTCTCATTATGTCATCATGGGGGACCTCCTCTATAAGCACGACTTTGATGGTATTCTCTTATGATGCCTCACGAGTTCTAAAATTCCTTATACAATTAAGGAAGTTCATGATGGCATATGTGGAGGTCACTTCAGTGGCCTTGTTGTTGCTAAGCGTATTCTTCACCTAGGCTATTACTAGACGACCCTTAACCATGATTGTTGCGACTACGTCAAACATTGTGTAAAATGCCAACAAAATGCCAACCTTCATCGTACACCCAGTCATGCCTTACAAGTCACTCACGACCTTTGGCCCTTCTCTCAATGGGGTTTGAATCTTGTCAAAGAGATCAACCCCCATTCTTCCCAACAAAATCAATGGATCATTACCGCTACCGAATATTACAAAAAATGGGTGGAGGCTATACCACTCATCTCCACAAAAGCCAAGAAAATATGTGAGTTCATCAATCATCACATCATTTTTCGCTTTGGTTTTCCTCATCGCCTCATCACTGACAATGGAAAACAATTCAAATTTTTTTTTTGCAAAAACTTTTACAACGCCTTCGGCATTCAACTAAGTTTCTCATCACCTTTATTACTCACAGACCAATGGCTAAGCCAAATACAGTAATAAAACCTTAAACAAAATTCTCATGAAAGTGGTTAATGATACTGGGAAGGACTAGCATACGCACATCCCTTTTGCCCTATGGGCATACCACACTAGTATCCGCACTTTCCACTGCTGCTACACCTTTTTCTCTGGTCTACGGTATAGAGGTTATTCTGCCTCTCGAAGTCCAAATCCCCTCACTTCTCATTTCTCTCCATGACATGCTCAATGATGATGAATTTTGTCAAGAACGTTTATCAAAACTTGAGTTATTAGATGAAATTCATCTTAACGCTCTTGATCACCTTCAAGTTCACCAAAAACATATCAAACGTGCCTATGAAAAAACATGTCCATGAACGAACCTTCTAAGTCGGTGACCTTTTCCTGAAAGAAAAATCAACATGTAACCAAAGCAGAAAAAAGTAAAGGGGACAAATTTACTCCTAATTGGCTTGGACCATACATAATAACCCATACTTATGGATCAGGTGCTTATCATTTATCTTCCCTCGATGGTAAACCCGAGCCTAATCCCCTTAACACCTTACATCTTAGACCATTCTATTGTTGACTTTTAGTCCTACATCACTTTTTGCCTCTTTCCATGCTTGTCCCTTGAGCGCTGTCCACTTCCTACATCTCACTGATGACTAAAAACAAATCATGTGCATCCCGTCACTTGTTATCTTCACTTGAATATGTGTACCACAACGCTACACATAACATGATTCTCATGGATACTTTTTGTCTACCATTAGATGAGATCCCATGGTCGTTTCACCCTTCTATCTAAACAAGAATCCTATTCCTCACCTTGGTCTTGTCCATGAATTTGAAGCCCTCACTTGGGACCCAACTCCTTGTGTCAAAATTCTAATAAAAAGATGACTCCCTCAAAAGAACATCTTCCTCTTAGCAATCGCTGCTATAAATAGACTGCTCCCTCAAAGGATAGCTATGTAAAGTGTTTCCAAAAAAAAAAGAGAATTTGAAGCTTCCTGCATTGATCAGCTTCATGAAGACCTCAAGGAGTTAATTTCATCATCCCATATAGACTTCCCACATCGATCAGTCTATCTCAAATACAAGTCAAAATAGAAGACTTTTCATCGTGGACTTGCCCATTGTGACCCCAGTATCATCAATCCGCTGGTCTACTACCTTCTCCTCCTACCCTGTGGGCACTGTCAGCTGTGGTAGAGGTAAGGGCCTCTCCACATCATCTCTCCTATACTATGGGAAGGGCAGAGGTATGTCTTGTAGCAGCCCAAACTGCTACCTAACTCTGTCAACTAGGATCATCTTGTGCTCCACGGTATGGCGACCCTGTATCCATCTCAATAGTTGAAGCCTAGCTAGCTCATCACACATATGCCTATATGAAGGGAAGCCCACATATGGCCTCCATATGATGTCCACTCCAGACAACCCCTCCAATAAATGCCTGTAATAGGCCACATCATGTGTGGGCTTGTCTGATCTCCGATCTCCAATAGTAGGCACCCATCACCTATAACCCACTCGTACAAATCCTGGTAGAAAGGCATTGGCCCGAGGCATACCCACTGGACACACACAGACAATGTGCTCATATGCCCAGTAGTGAAGTAAAAGGGTACAACACAGGATGAACCTACGTAGCCATCCATATGCCCATAACTCCCTATATAACTACACCAGGAATGTTAGCACCCAGGTAAAGCAGGTTTGATATATCACCATGTCATGGAGTACCCCCATCAATGATCAGGGAAACCACCCACCCTCTGCATCTGGCAGTGTAAAGTAGCACACTGCCTCCATTAATAGAACTAGTAGCCTCATCTCCTCCGGATGGGCTAGGTACATCTCTCCATAGCTCAAGCTGGTGCTATGGAATGTCAGCTCGACCATCCCCTCTCCAAACACTGTCAGCATCAACTCCTCCGAGACCTCAAAGGAGATCGAATAGACCTATATACCCAATATGGGTAGCCATAGAATCCTGAACACATCCTCCAGGGTGACTATGATCTCACCCATCGGTAGGTGTAACGTGTTGGTCACAGAATCCCATCTATCGATGAGAGCAACCATAAAACTTGGTTGTCGGACTACATGTCATTAGTGTCGAAACCCCACTAAATCCCACCTCCTCCACATGTCGCAACTCCTCAGGGGTCTCTGAACCATGAACTGTCACGAGCAGAGGTAGAACCATGTCCCGCATGTGTAGCTGATCTCTCCCCTGCATCCAATACAAACAACAAATTAATCTACATTTATCATACCCATACTCACCCACTCTCATTTTTCCACACCCTATTTTACCCCTACCTATCTCAACCACCCAACCTGTGGCACTTTTGGCCCCTTGCTCTCCAAAACCTAATCAGCGCTGGTTCTCTCTAACTAACCATGGTCACCCCTAAACTGGCATCGATCACCTGTTTCATGACCGATACTGGTTTATCCCTACCAACACTAGTCACTGTCGCGGTGAAAACCCGTAACCCCCAAACCCTCCCTTTTCAAAAACATACCACCCCTGACACTTCTACCCACCCAAAATCACCTACAACTCCCCCTACACCTCATCCTCTCCCCTCTTCTCCCACTTATCTCCCTCCCTGATCCTATTTCACCAAGTTTACCCTCCCATCTTCCAAATTTTTATTTTCTCCTGCCCAAAACAAAACAAAAAAAAACCCAATTTTCTAAATCACCTAATCTATTTAATAAAACACAACAAGAGTTGTACGCTTACCTCATCATACTGCCATCGTCATGGTGGAATGTCGAGCCGCTGCACCAATGGCCTACCCGATCCCTCTCCAGCCTCTGCCATCACCAGATCGCTACCCGCGACTCCTACCAATCAAATCACACACACCGATCCTGTGAACCCACCTCTCAACAACCAATCACCCACCATGTTCAGCTCACCAACTCAACTCTCCATTCCATCCAGCCACTTTTTCACCTTTTTCTCTCTCTCGTGTCATTTTCCCCAATTCACAAGAAGACAAATGAATAACAAAAAATGTGGATTTTTTGTTTTTTATAATAAACTCTGACCTAACCGACACTAGTTTTACTTTACCAGCATCGGTCGTGTGCCCTACCTTACCATGCATCGGTTACCCTATACCAGCATCGGTTACCATTGACCAGCATTGGTCACCCTCTCCTACACTTTTCCCTAAATGGTACCCCTATTCCCCTACCCATCACACTCTTTTTTTTCCTCACCCAACGTTCACCTTGACCGTTCCCCTTACCCTCCTGAACTCATCATTTACTACCTCACCTCGTCCTCCTTTGGGGACTCATTATTTTACCCATATCTCAGCCCTACCTATGTCGTGACCTAGATTCTTAGACCTGGACCATCGCTAGTGACCTTTGACCTAATGTGTTCACTATACCTTGCATAGCATTGTTACCTGTGTTGATTGACCCGATGACCTTACCTTGCCTCTTGCCGTGACCGTTTATCCTGACCCTACCTTTGGTGTACCGAAACACACCTACACGTTCCTGCACCTGACTTATGTCATGTTTCCTGACCATATCCTATACCTTGGATACCGGAATCACTTCAACCTTGTTTGGATAAACCTATTGACCTTAGACAATGTAGAGTTTTCCTGCTCTTCAACCTGGTAGTGTGCTGCAGTTTATACATGTGTGTGCATTTGATTGTTGTTACCTTTGACCCATACCCATTACCTAGATTACCTGAGTAAAAATTTTCTCCTTTCTCCCCTATTACCCACCTTCCTTTTCATCACATTTACCTTTTATCAAACCACTCACCGCTTTTTGCATTCTGCCTCGTCAGTTTATAGTTTGAGGGGGATCACCTCCACCCACACATGGGGCCAACCACATCTTATTTTTGTCAGCATTGCTTACCAATACAAACTACGTAACAAAAATGGGCAAAATGTAGACACCAAAATTGGGTCACACTCCCCTTAGTCCCTCATTAAATAAATACCTTGAACACATCCACCTAGTCATAGGCCCCCTTCACCTCACTATAATATTAATTTTAATTATTACAATTAAATTAATTCATTATCCTAACTATATTTATTATTTAAATATCCTAATTTAGATAATGCCCACATATCCACCTCACCTAGACACCTCATCTAGCCACCTCACCCTAAGACCCATTCTTAGTAAGTTTCCATAACTAACTAAGACCTACCCAAATCCTAAAAATCAATGCCTACATTCCCTCTAACCACATTCCTGCATGCTTAAAAGAATCTTCCATCCTAATCCGCAGGGCCAAACACACAAGATCCCAGAAAATCAAGGGGATCTACCTAGTTTAGTAAACCTAGAAAATCCCACCCTATCTGACGTCGATTACCCTTAACCACTGCTGGTTAATTCAGAACTATCGTCGGTCACCTTTTAACCCCCCAAAACAACCTTATTTTTGAGGTTGGAAGATTCCTGAGAGATATCACATCTTTTGAGAATAAGTTTCAGAGAGAATATGCATGCAAAGAATGGGATCAAGCATTTTCTCTTGCAGAGACAACCAACATTCACCCAGCAACCATCCAACACTCACCCCAGTGCATATTTGATCCGATCAGGCAAGAAGGAGAGCACATGCAGCCCATGCAAAAAGCTCTGTGATGTTTAGGGATCCTCTACAGCATTTAACCTCTTATCAACACCTTTAGTCCTCACTCACAGACATCTAGAGCCAAATTCCAAGTAAGTAGAACATTTTACTCCTCAGGTTCACTCATTTCATCATTGTATTTTCATCCTTTGTTCTCCTAGCCACCCACTGGCCTCTATTAATACTCACTACCCCTCCATATCCCTATTAAAACCTTGCCAAATCTCATCCAAACAACTTAATACCTCATTCCGACTAGCCTAGTCCTTTATACAGTCATAAGGGAGATCTAAAGCTCATTCTGTGACATTCCCAATATCCCACAGTAACCGGAACCAGTTCTCCCAAACCAGCATCAGTCTCTGTATTTATCAATACAACACAGAACAGTAACCTACCTGCCTATTCCCCGCATCACCCTTAATCATCTGTGACCTACCTAAGACCTCTGTCAAACCCTGTAGAGACCCAAAACTAGTCACTTGATCTTCAGATCTTATTTTAACCTAGCCTGTTAGATTAGATCTTTCTTATTGTGTTTTAAATGAGATACCTAAATCATTTTAACTACAATAGGATTTACTTTATTACCAGCATTAAACTGTTTTAAACAATGGATTAACAGTCATCTAGGAAGTACCACACTTCTCGGATCTAGCATACGCTAGGCATTCCACTGCATATACTATTTAACTCTTTTTGGTCGTCTTGTTTTCCATTTCAGGTAGTTCCTCCTAGCCAAAAGGAAGCTCTCATGATCAGCTTTGGATCAAGGAGTCAACACCGCGCGCAACAAACTTTCAACCAGTATTTCAACAGGGATTTCCTCCTACGCCCGTTACCCTATTTGTTTCATCATTTTTAAAGAAATGTCTAAGAATTAGGTGAAACACAAGGTATATAATGATCATACACAAAAATGAATTGGAATACTTTCAAAAGTGTTCACCTACAAGAATTATTAGGGATCTAATTAAGAGGAATATGAAAATTTAACTATCTATTTTTGGTCGCATATATGATAAGTGACAATCACTTACAAGCGACAATAAGCTAGAGGAAGTTAACTAATGGAGCAGAATTCCCAAGGAGCTATGAACATCCGTGTTAGGAAAAATAACAAAGAGTGGAACAATTTGGCATATGCCTCACCCTCTTGAATTAGAGTTAGATTTTGTAAACAAGGCCAGAGGGCCAGAATAACTGATGTTAAACTAATGAAGGGAAATTCCCCCATCAATATATACCCCTTGAAGGGTTAGTATAAAGGGTTGGTTATTAGTTACTAAGGTTACTAAGATTAGTTAGGTTCATCATTTAAATTAATAATGAGTTTTCATATAAATGTGTAACATGAAAATTTAATATTTTCAAGCATGACAACGGACCCCAATGTCAAAATTTTGCATTGGAGATCTTGTCAGGCACCACTCTCAGATCAGCATGTCCCCTATATCAGGTATATATTACCCTTCATAAGTGGTCATATGTGTTGTGTAAACTTGTTCCATGGGTTATTTAGGGAGATAAATTTCATTTAAGTACTTGAAATTCAAGATCTTTCAAGACATGTTTATCGATAAGATTAAGAACAATTATTTCTAGTCTTTCTAAGATTGGCGCACACCCCCCAGAGCGGAATGAAAGGATAAAATTCATCAAGGAAGTGTATTGGAGAGATAATAACCTTTTGAAACTAGTTTTGTAAAATATTCTGACAAGTTTCAAAGATTTTGGGTCAAGTTCAGTAAAAGTGGGTCTTCGAGGGTGAAGCAGCTTGCAGTGCAAAAATAGGACCCGAGCTTTGGGAAGTGATTCTCGGAGCTCCATAAATATTTGGATGTCAAAAAAAATATCATTGGAAAGGTATTTTTATAGCTATAAATTATTTTGGTTTCACATTTTTCTCAAGGCATCAACATTTTTCTACATACACAACATGAAATACTGAAAACAAAATCCTATTGTTTAGGGGGTTGCAAGGAATAATAAGAGGAAGAGACCCATGTCATTCTTATAAACATAATTTATAGTTAAAATCATATAGGGAAGTGAATTAAAAGACCTCTGAATTCTAAAGTTATGCCCCCAAAAATATTCTCTCCAAGGTATGCATTTCGGAGCTATTCAATTTTCTGGGTGGACACGTGTCACTCCCAGGCTCAAAGCAAAATTTCTTGCAACAAATGTCAAAAAACATAGTTCAAATGAGACACAATTTTTTTTCCCAACCTCATTTTAGACCCCTAGACCCTCATATGAACTCCGTTGAGCCTAAAAATCTAGTTTAGCCTCATACACCATTCCTTAGCCATCGCCTTCATCAAATCCTACTGTACCACTTGTCAAGCCAGCGTGACGGGGCATTTTTTTGCATCAACTGTACAAAATGTTTGAAACAGTTGGGAAAATTATTTCCAACCAAGCCTATCTCATTCCTTGGTCACCCACATAACCTAATTTCAATTCCTATTAGATTTTTACTCACACTCTCTCTCTCTCCTTCACCAGTCAATCCCACTTTGGCACTTGTCAATCCATGGTGAAGGCACATTATCTTGCACCAAATGTCCCAAAAAATTGGGAGACTCAGGACAAAAAATTTCACCGTGCCCAAGTCAAAAGAAGTTTGAAAATACATTTTTGTAAATTTATAGTTGTTTTTACTACTTCTTCCCCATGTGTGCAAGAACTTCATTGCTAGAAAGAACTTCAAACCTCCATTGCCATTGCTTCCACCACTCCATTCCTTCAATACCAATCCATCTCCATTGCTCCAAAACTATAAATACATTGAAAGGAGTGATTTTTTAGATGCTTCCATGCATGTGTTTACTAGAAGAACTCCACAGTCAAAAACCTTGAATCTTCATATCTCACAATCTAGAAACCAGGTGATGCTGAAATTTTGGCCACATCTCTTCCTCTCAGGTTCCTTCAATCTGTAGAAAAACTATAATTCAAAGGTGCCCCCATTTATTTATAGAAAAAAAACTCAAAAACAAATCACTTCATTCTTCTCCTTCAGTTTCCTAGTGATCCGGAGAACGGTTGAAACTATAAATTCAAGCATTGCATCCAGATGAAAACCAATTACAAAGAAGTTGATTTCATTACAATCTAAGGTGGGAAATAATTATTTCAAAATTATTGGTGAATCCATTAATGGATTCCATGGTAGCTTCATACCTGAAAATTCACCAGGAAAAATTTCATTTTTAGTTTTCAAGGAGTCTAGTAGGTAAATCACGGTGAAATTTAGAGCATGAGATCACAACGAAGAGCCAAATCTAAAAATGTCATCCCCATCAAAAACTGAGGTCATTTTATAAACTTACTAAAAAAAACATATTCTATGCTCTTCCACATACTAAAAATAGTATGTTTCCTGAGTTTCAAGTTTGGAGCACCTGGTACAGTCTATAAAGATTCAAACTGAAAGATAGGAAAAAAATGTCAATTTTCCCAAAATAGAAGGTCAAGGAAAAACAACCCGTAAAAAAATATAAAGTTTTCAAAAATAAAAATACATCATCAACCAAGGAGGATGAATTGTTCCAAAAGGTTCAGAAGGTCGTATTGAAGAAAAATGAGGTGATATGTCCTAATATAGCAGGTCACACTCCTACCTGCTAAAGTAAAAAATCTATATTTTGGGTGTAAAAAGTTGCAAATGGCCATGTCTTCACTCATCTTTCTATGTTTTGAAATCTTCACATGGTGAAAAAATGATCTCATAGCTCAAATAGATAAATGAATCCTTGACATGGGCTTGAAAACCTCATCAAGATGAGCTGGTGGTGATAAGATTGAGTTAACAAAGCTGAATCTAGTGAGTTGGGTGAGTTGGTTGCAGTGAGATAGTTGTCTAGTTGGGTTGATTAAAGTAAGTTGAGTGGAATTGGTATTATTTAGTTTTATTTGGGCTGGTTATGGTAGTGAGATATGTCATGAACCCATATTTTTTTACGAAGATGCCTGTGTTAGTGATCCAAGTCAAGCAAACTAGGTGAGCTAGTTGGATTACAGTGAGAAGAGTTAGTAAAAAAAATGAGTTTTGGTTAGCACAATGCACTAGTTGAAATGAGCTCAGTGAGCTTGATGAGTTTAGTGAGGTAATGGAGTTATTTATTTGAGCATCAAGAAGATCATCATTAGCAATGTATGGAGTCACTTGAGCTTACATCAAGGTATCTCTCAATAATGTTTCTAAACACACATTCAGTGACTTGAGGGGTTTGTAAATCATGTCAAAGGAGGAGATTGTGATCGTCATCGATAATTTCTTCATCAAGGAGAGCTTCTTCATCAGATGTGTCAACTCCCACTTCTTCCTTCTCTCCTTCTCCCCTCTTTCTTATCTCCCTCTTCTAATTCTTCATTGTGTGTAATCATGCTAGTTTGTCTTATTCATCAAAGTGACTTTATAAAGTTGAACTGTAAAATTCCCTTTGATTTATAAAAAGGGAATTTAATTTTCTAGGTCCTAAGAAGATGAAAAGTCACAAGTTGTAATAAGGACATGAAGATTCATGTGGGGGGTAGATGAAAGGTCAATTCACATTACTATAAATTGGGATGGATTCTCCATTCCAAGCAATCTTGAAAATTTTATCCTTTGTAGAAATAGTGGATTATGATATGTTTTTGATATTTCTATGCTACATTTCTTCCATTTTTATTTTCTTGTATTCCTCTACTTCTCTCTTTTTTGCACATTGCAAGTATAGTGTTAGAGAGGAACTTTGCATCCTTGATAGATGAATATAATAACTTTGTGTTTTAATTCATTGGTCCCACTAGCTTCAATGTTTCCTTCATCTATATTGAATGTTGAGCTACTCTGATTAGATGGTATGAATTCTTCAATTGGCCTACTCACGAAAGTAACCTTCCTTTCCTAATTTTTATCCTTTTCCCCTCATCATTGTGATTTCTTCCCTTGTACCTCGTACAAGAAATTTTCCACATGTTTAGTGGAGTGTCCCTATGTGATCTTAGAATTATTTTTCCAACCCATGACATTTAATTTAGGATTATATTAGTTATATTTAATAATGGGAGTAGCACCATTCAATGCAGAGGGGCGTAGCCCTGTGAACATTGGTGGAGACAGCGGATTTTCCCAACTAAATTTTTTTCTCGCCAACATTTTTTGGAAACTCTACTGGGGATATATTTTCCCAAGTGCACCCAAAATTTATCTCTTCCCAAAAAATACATATACATATCCATATATATACATATATAGTGATTTCCTCCCTTATATCTCATACAAGCACTTTGTCACAGGTTTAATGGAGTGTCCCTTTGTGCTCCTCAGCCTATTTGGCTAACCCATAACATTTAGTTTAGGATTAGATTAGTTGAATTCAATAATGGGAGTTGTATCATTCAATGTAGATGGGTGTATCCTCGTGAACATTGGTGGAGACACCTAATTTTCCCAATTAAAAAGTTTTCTCACCAACAATTTTTGGTAACTCCGCTGGGAAGAGATTTTCCCAAGTGCACCCAAAAAGTATCTCTACAAAAAAAATTCATACACACACAGATATATATATATATATATATATATATATATATATATATATATATATATATATATATATATATATCCAAAAAATATAAAAATATATTTCAAAGAAAAATAATTTTTTAAGTTGAATCCATCAAGAAACGAATCCGTGTCACATTCCTTTCCTGCAAAAAAAATGAAGAAATTTCCATACTAGAGTTAAGTAACAATGAGTGACAGTGAAGAAGAAGAAGAGTATTGTTGAGAAATGAAAATTTTGGATCATCCATCATTCTGGAGAATCTCTTGTAAAGCCAATAAATTCGAAGGAAAGAAGGTTTGTACCATCTCTACAATAACTAGAAAAAGACTTCCGAGAATGGAGAAAATTATTTTTTGTGAAGATCCCATCATTAAGTCACTGTGGTTACAAGTCAAGAAAATCATTGTTAAAGGAATGAAAATGGGAATTGTTTATGATGGTGATCAAGAATCCAAGATATGGATGAAAATGATCCATAAGAGATACGAAAGGTTGTATGAAGGACATGATGGTGCAAAATCTATTGAAGGTAACTTTTTCAACCTTACACAGCTCACTAACAATCTAAGAAAATTGTCCTTCGTCTCCCTCCCTCTAGATGATTTTATTGCATACGGTAGTAAAGAAATGGATATTTTGAGAATATAATTTGTGTAAAAAAATTTGAGTATAAAAGAAGGAAATTATCATCCGAAGGCCTGTCATGAAGTTTGGAAATATGAATTGGCACTACAAAGATGGTATGAGCATCTTGAAGCACTCCATTAGGTGAAGGAAGAAGAGGAGATCTTTCATATGGAGGATCATGATGAATGTCCACAGTATGAGTTGTTCATCCCTGGAAGATTCTTAGAAATTGTTGATGAATGCCATATTCTTGATCCTTCTCAATCAAATTCAATCAGCATGGTGGAATATGATGAAGAAGATATGGAGGCAGAACTGTCATTAATCAACTCATTTTGGCTTGAGGCACAACCAATTGATGAAATAATGAATTCAGGTGAGGAGGATTTTTGTTGCACAAAAGAAGATCCAAAACTTTCTGAAGTCTCCACCAATAATGAAGAAGTGCAAGAAATACATTTTTCACCTTGGAATCAAGAAGATGAATGCAAGGTATTTGTATGCACCCAAATTTGCATGTGCTACAATGTCAAAATGGTTCAAAATCCTCAATGATGGTTAATATTAATATATTTCCAATGGTGTTCAAGTCCAATTTTCTCATTTCCAGTATATATTTGTAGCCTAGAATGCTTCTCTTGTCCATTGCCATGATTTTCCCTCTTTTCTTTATCATTCTGCTATCTTTTTTTCTTATCTTTTAACTTCAAGTCATGTAACCTCCTTAGCAGTTATGAAACCATCATGGAAATTATGAAACCACCGGTCTTCCCTAAGAAGTTGTTGCATAACAACCCATGTGGTTTTCACAACCTTCAGTCTGCACAGACAGGCGGTTCTGAGCACATTTACCCGAGACTCTTTTGGTGTGTTCTTAACGTGTGTCAACTCCTTCAATCTCACTTTTAGCACATGTTTCTTGATCAAATTGGTTTTTTTTTGGATTAATATATGCATAACAAATTCCTCTTCCCCTATTTTTGTTAATTGAGAGTGAAACCCCCATTCCTTGAGTGATGTGACATCCTTTGGCTTCCAAATCGCTTAGACCATTTCCCTTCCATTTTTGTATAAGAGCGAGGCTTCTACCTAGAGCATTGATTGGAGATTATTGTTTTGAATTGCACTGTTATGCTGCCCATAATCCTATCAAGAAATAAATAAGAAATCTCATTTCTCTTTCATTATTGTTCTCTTGCATGTATTTTCCACTAGATTGATTGCAAGCCATTCCAATTCCAACATTTTCTTCATCATTTCTTCCACACAAGCCAACACAGTTCCCTGGACTTGTTTGAACATACATTAGAAAGAAGTTGAGGAGAAAACAAGAAACACTTATACCAATGGATTTGTCTCTATACAACACTCCCAGATTGAGGGTGTCTTTTAATTCCTACAAATTTCTTCATTTAGTTAGGATAGATTCAAAGCTTCAAATTTTTTAATTACATTTCTTCATAAAGATACAATTTCAATAGTTATTATAGTAGTTTGGACCCGTGTAGATTTCATCAAGGATTTCCCCTAGGATTATTCCTGTGAATTTTCCTTAGAAGGATTCAAAAAAGGATTCTGCTACATTGTTGTGTTACTATTTCTTCATTATTAGAAGTTTTGGGGAAGTTCATAGCATTCAAAAATATTCTATATTACTAGCAAAGTTTCAGGGGAAGGATTTATTCTAAGAAGCTTTATTCTCGTGACTCTGAGGTAATGGTGGAAGAAGCTTCTATATCCATAATCACAAATACGAAAAAATATTTATTTTGGTATATTAGTTAAATCCTCTGCATAGGGAAATAGCCAAATCTGGGTATTTCTTTTTTTAGCTGAATCTAAATTAGAATAGAAGTAGTTTCATTTAATTGGAAGAAATTAGTTTGTCTATGCATATTTCTTTGTTTTCCAGAAAGCACCAAAAATACAAAAACATAGATTAAAGTAATTAGTTTTCTTATTTGTCTATTTCTTTCATTTAAATCATTGAAAATCACAAAAATATTAGGTTAGCCTTGTTTTTCTTATTTATTTAGTTACCTTTCATTTATTAATTAGCTTCTAGAAACACATAGATTTAATTAATTTTGAGGAAAGTATTTGAATCATTCTAATTTAAATTAATTGTTTTCCATTTGTTAAATTAGGAACATAGAGATGATTAGAAAGGAATCAACACATCTCCCCACATATCCCTAGTTGTCTTAGGATTAAAATTTCCCTCTTGCATTTTTCTTTGCGTGATTGTTATTTTCTTTGTTTTAGTATTTTGTATATTGTACATGACCATTCAAGTCCCTCAACAACCAAGAGACAAAGTGTATGATCCCCAAGTCCTGTAACCAAACACACCTTACCTATTTACTGACATTAACATGGGCCTTAGAATCTTGGTTTTCCGGTCCATGCCACATAGTTGACATCATTGAACACCGAAGTAGAAAATTCTTATGAGTTCTAGTAGAACTAGCCTGGGAGAAACTAGTTCCCACAATCCACTCACTTTTCATCTTCACATGTTTCACTCTCGCACTTCCATGACCTTGTCTAGAAAATTCTACGAGGAAAACGCAGGACAGCTCCCACACCTTTTGTAACCCATTATGATCAATTTTTGTGAGCTATATATTGACTTTCATTTATATGTTACTATCATCTTTGACCGTTCCATCTCACCCACGCAAGTAAAACAAGATTTTGCTTCCTTAGATGAGTAGATTCCATTAGTACCCATTGAGGACATTAGATTGCCTTGATCATTTTTCACCCACCCTCCCATATTCCACCCATTCGCCTTATTTATCCTATCACATAGCCATCTATCCATTCTGAATCAGTTGTCCTGGCACGACCTCGAGAGGTCGGGTGTTCTTGAAAGTCACATGTTGATTTTCAGTCATACAAAATTGGTGAACCCAACATAAAGGACTAGTTCCTTTCATTTCCTTTGTTTATTCCTTGTTTCATCCATCCTTCTCCATTCCCATTATTCTACAGGTATTTATATACCCCCTGAATATGTCAGGTAAGGAATACAACAGGCATATTTTGGGTCTTAGTATTATTATCAGATGGGTATGAAACAACTGCCCTCATTTTTAGGGTGGCCTGATAATTACTCATCCAACCTACCTTGACCTCCCACTCCTCCACCTCAAGCACCAACAACGGTTCATCTGTGAGGATGGAGGAAATCGATCAACCAGAATTCTCCAACTCGAACAACATGACATTCATTGGAGAAAAGTGTTTCTATCCTCGGGTCTTGTCTAGACCCCAAATCAACATGCAGTCTGATACTTTTTCCTCCTTCCTCTTGACTAATGATGAATTCATGGCATGTTTCACCCGAAGCAATGAGCATCTCAATGAAATAGACCAGTCCTTGGAAAGGATGGAAGGGTATACTAATTCCCTACTTCAGAACAACATTGTTACCCCTCCTCCTACAATATAAAATACACCTAAAGAGGGGTGGTCTCCCAGAGAGTAGTTTGTAGTAGGAAATCATGTGCCTTTACCCCCTAGCAAGGCTCAATATCCGCCTAGGAAAAATATAACAATGTCTTTTAGTGATGTTATTTTAATGTTAATGGACAAAGTTGGAATTAGATTTTTACCAGTCTTCTCACGCCCCATCTTTTGCAGAGAAAGGAAAGGTCCCCCACCATGCTCAGAACTCTGGTTATGTTCCTTCTACGTTATCTCCTCCTCCAGTCTACATGGGTGTTCCTAGTCTTGGGTACCTCCTCAATGGATCGGGAATGTTAAGTATGCGCCATACACTTCATATGGATATCCTCCATAGGTGCCAATCAGAAGTGTGTTCTCAATGCGGTTCTAACTGGAAATGCAACATTCCCTAGTTTCAAACCTATTACTCTGTATCAAAACAATGTTCCCCCGTACTTGCATATGTATTCCAAATCTCCTCAAGGGGACATGTTTTCTTTTCCTGGCTCATATTCTCATCGTTAGGGGATGCCCTATACTCCCACAAATTCTTATGCTATGCCTTTTCATCCTCTTATTCCACATCCACCTCCCCATCAGGGGTCATTTATGATAGAGTCATATGCGGTGGGAAAATATTTTGAATATCTCATGGATACCCCTTAACTTCCCCATAAAAAGTGTGATACTTCCACGACCATTACCGGAAATTCCAAAATTTAAATTGGAAGGGGATCTGAACACTCATATAAAAGCATATGTAACCGCCATTAGAGAGTTTCTCCTATGGGACGTAGTAGTCACTAATATATTCTATATGATCCTTGAGGGGATCACTCTCGACTTGTAATATATTATACTATAAGCCTCAATCCACTCATTTAAGCAACTCATTTTAGATTTTATAAATGATTTTGACATGATCAAACTCTTGCAAATGGGGATCAGGGAATTCCTCCACATCAAGTAAGAGCACAATGAATCCATCGTTTACTTCATTCATAGGTGGCAAAAATTCCTCTAGTCCTCAGCTAATACTCCCAACATGGATCAAAAGGAGCTTTGTGACTTATTCCTTCATTCTCTCAACTAAGAGACTAAGGAGGAAGTACAAAAGTTCACCCTCATGAGTTATGAGGAGGTCTTAGAGGGTGCCCTCTGGCATTGACCAAGTGGTAATTGATAGTGGTCAAAATACCTATGGATCCAATAGGGATACTGGTCACTCCCTCACAAAGTAATTCAAATTACCTGAAAAGTTATAATAACAACAATCAAGGACCCAAACTCCTTAACAAGAACCATGGTGTTACGATAGACAGTGTCACTAATCAAGCTAGAAAACCAAATGTCGTTAGCACAAGTAATGCAAATAACAGAAAACAATAGTGCAAATACCAACAATCTAAAAATTTCACTTTGTTAATGTAGGTTGAATTTAGTTGACCTCCCCCACCTCAGCAAGTCCAGGCCCAAGGCCCAGTTCAGTACCCAAGCAATTATCTAAACCAATATCATAACTAAGGCCAGAGGCCTCCGAAATTCAATTATAACAACCAACAACAAAACTAATAATAGGAACTATGGACCACAAAAAAACCAAGAATCAAATACCTCATGATTATGATCCCGATTTATACTGTGGTTTCCATAGGGTTCTAGGACATGACACACGTACATGCCGCGATTGCAAAAAATTTATACAAAGACTTTTGGAGGACCAAAGGTGGCTCTTTATTGAGATGTTTTTGGCTAATCCTACTGTGCCTACACAAAATGACTCACATGGGGCATGTTTCCCCTCAGAATGCTCCTCTTGGAGTTTATAGAGACCCTCTTCCAATGCATCCTGAGAACTGAAAGCTTAATCCTCATGGTAACCAATAAGGGGATTCCTCATAGGAATGCCCATAGGAATTTCTGTTTGGAACAACGATCATGAAGCATCTACTTCATTAAACCCTCTAGTGGATCCTCCTTTAGATGGTCAGAAAAAAAACTAAATATTATAGGCTATGGTTGAGTTAGAGACTGAACCCAAGGGTAATGCAGTGACCCACACTCGTGATTATTCCTCACAACCTCTTCTTGTGTATCCTTCAATGTTATAAAATGCACTATTCGCTCCTAAACTAGTAGGGACCTATGATTTAATCACGGATTTGACCAAGATATTTTCTCACATTTCCTTTTTGGATTTGTTGAAGAATTCCCCTATACACTGAGTGGATTTATTAGAGGCATTAGGCCTTGGTCATTTAATTCACGTCACCCCTCCTCCAGAAGCTCAAGTTAATCATATATACTTTGATGTCTATCCTTCAGGGAAGCCCAAGAGGGATGCGAGGTTTGTATTTATCATTAACAAGATGTCAATGGATGTTGAGTTGGCATGGAGAGGTGATCCTACGTTATACCTCTAGGTTTGGATCTACAACAACTATGTTAAGTGTGTGATGATAGATGATAGGGTTGTTGTAAATATAGTCCCTTTCTCATTTCTTCAGAAGTTAGGCTATGGAGAAACCAATTTCTCTTCAACACAAAACATGATGAGAGGCTATGATAGTCTCAAATAAACTTCCATTAGGACCATAGTGCTTCCAGTTACCCTTGGAAGAAAATACCGTGTTGACTAAGTTTTATATTATAGATCAGGAAACCAACTATAATATGATTCTTGGGTCAACCTTGGATTCACAGAATGAAGGAAATCCCTTCCACCTTATTCCAAGAGGTTAGATTATTGCACCTGGGTAAGGTTTTCATAGCTCAGGGTGACCCAAAGCCATTTTAAATCCATTTGGCCAACCTAAATAAGAAACCAGAGATTCATACTGAGTTTGAGCTCCTAGCATATCAGTTGAATAAGCCTCAAGATGTAAATCCTAAGTCCCATCTTGTTCCTACAACTGAGTTGAAGATCCCTAAGGAAATTGAAGGGGTTGATTCTAGTGAAGTCATGGCTACTGTAGTAGAAATTGTATCAACAAAAACTACAGCAGAGATTGTTAAGATTTTGGAGAATGATTCACCTATTTTTCTCATGTTCAATTCTCTTGGCATAGGACATGCTCTTGGGATTGGTTCTCTCCCATTTATTTTCTTTGACGAGGTTTGCATGGTTGAAGTTTTAGAAGTTCATGAACTAAGATTCCAAGAAATATCAAGATTTTATCTTCCCTAAGGATTGGTGAACTCTCAACTATGATGGTGTGAAGTGTCGATACAACATTGGGTAGGGGTGATCCTTACTTCTCCAAAGGGGAGGTTCATGCCTTTTTCCTTTAGGTTAAACTTTGAATGTACAAATAACACCGTAGAGTATGAGGATACTTCTTCTTGGTCTCATCATAGCCAAGAGGATGGGTGTCAACAATGTTAGAGTTTTGGGTGACTCCCAACTTGTTACTAACCAAGTATCTGAAGTCTATGAGACAAGATTTTAACACCTATAACTCTAAAAATCTGTCATATTGGAACTTTTTAAGAGTTTTTATTTCATTTCTATTGAAATCCATACCTAGAGGAGTAGAACCAACTGGCTGATTCCATGGCTACATCTTTGTCCTCATGGTTTTTTCCAAGTGAGGATTTGAGGGAATATGAGTTTACAATCTCAGTTTGATCCAAACCTATGGTTAGAATAGTGCTAACCAATGTCTATTTTGGCATATGTTGAGGCCGAGAATGATCTTGCCACTATGGATTTCACAAAGAATGATGAGGTCAATCCTAGGATTCCTCAATGCTTATACAGATCTTCATCCCACCCACCATAAGAGAGGATTTTCTCTTAAACCTCACCCTTCCTCCTACTAAGGAGATTGCATGATGTATCCTTCCTCATAAGAGGGTCTTGAGATCTATGAGGTAGAGGAAGAAGAACTAGAACTACCTCCAGCCCCTCCTAAGTTTAAAGAGGGTAACACCTCTTTGATTGAAGGAACCATAGATATCAATATAGGGATGGAGGAGGATCCTAAGATCTTGAACTTGGTTCTTCTTTAACTTCTGGATGAGATAGAGGCACACAAAAAGGTTCTCAAAGAACATTCAAAATTATTTTCCTTTAGTTACAAGGAAATGACAGGAATCATTCTTGATGTGGTAGTTCACAACCTTCATCATGAAGGTTGATGTCAAGCCTATGAAAATAGAAGTCACGACCCAAGAAGCCAAAGGTGGCTCTAATGGTTAAAGAAGAAGTAATGAAACTAGTTTAGGTGGGTTTCATTAAACTAGTGGACTATTCCATGTGGGTGTCTAACATCGTTCCCAGTCCTTAAAAAGAACGGGAAGATATGTATTTGTATCGACTTTAGAGACATCAACAAATCTTTTCCTAAGGATGACTTTCCATTTCCTTCCATCGATGTCATTGTAAGATGCAATGACTAATTATGAGTAAGTTTCACTTATGGATGGCTTCTCCAGCTACAATCAGATAAGGATCTCCGAGGAGGATCAAACTAAGACTACCTTTACTACTCCTTGGGGGACCTTTTGCTATGTTATAATGTTGTTTGGCTTGAAAAATGCTGGAGATACCTATCAAAGAGCGATGACATACATCTTTCATGATCTTATTCATAAGATTGTGGAATCTTACGTCATTGATTTATTGGCTAAGTCCAATAAATTTCGTGATCACCCAGAGGTGCTTCACATCATCCTCTCTCATCTTATCGAATACAGTGTAACATTGAATCTAGAAAAATGCATATTCGGAGTGAACGGGAGGAAAAATTCTGGGGTATATCATTTCTTCTCAAGGAATTATGTAGATCTAGCAAATATTAGGGCGGTTCTGGAGATGACTCCACCTTCAGATGAATCAGGAATTAGGTATTTTCTGGGTAAACTTGGGCAATCCATAGGTTTATTCCAAATCTAACTTACATTGTCATCCATCATATTAACAACTTGTTAAAGAAGGAGTAATAGTAAAGAGTGGAATTTTAAATGTCACAAAGTGTTTGAGTTCAGTCAAACATTTTCTCATGTCAACCCCTACACTCATGCCACCCAAATTCAATCATCCTCAATCTTATACTCTCGAGCCACCAAGGTCTCGCTAGCTTGCATGTTGGCACAAGAAGATGATGATAACCATGAGTGTGTCATTTACTTCATTAGTCACACTCTTCTTGACTATGAGACACATTATACACAGGTGGAGAAAGAATTCCTAGAAATAGGTTTCATGACCAAGAGGTTAAGGCATTATATGCTTAACCAAGAGACTAGGTAATAGTAAAATGTGATCAGCTATGGACATTTTTGACTCAAGGTGCCTTATCTAAAAAGGATGGACATTTTCTTACATTGATGGGTGAATTTTAACTCACCTTCATCAACCAGAAGTTTGTCAAAGGACAAATCGTTGCAGATTGGTTGGCGGACAACCTAATAGATTGTGGAGACCTAGTAGACCTAGATTTACCATGATGAGTGTGTATTTTACATGGAAAAAAATCCTCCCATTGCATCGTGTCCCTGGTATTCTGATATCATTAATCACATCATGGACCGTATGTATCCTGAGGGAGCAACCTCACAAAAAATGCGGTGGCTACATGTCATAGATGCCAAGTATGTAATTATAGAAGAAGTACTCTATCATAGAGCCTTTGATGGCATGCTTTTGAGGTGTGTAGATGACAGAAGAAGAGTCAAAAATATTCTCTTCGAATCCCACAATGGAGTCTATGGGGGTCACTTTTTGGAGGGCATGCTACCACTCAGAAAATTCATCGAATGTGGTTATTTTTGGCCCACCTTAGAGCATGATTTTGTAGAATATGTACGTAGGTGCCATAAATGTCAAGAATTCTCACATGAGATACACATCCTTCTCAGGATCTACAACCAATTATGACACCCTAGGCCCTTTTTCTACTTGGGGTCTGGATTTGATAGGGAAGTTTTCTCCCTCATCTACAGATGGACATTAACTTTATCATTACAGCCAAAAAATATTTTACAAAGTGGGTTGAGGCCATGCCTCTCACTACTGTACCTGGGTCTCTTGATCATCAAGTTCATTTTGAATCAGATCATCTACAGGTATGGAGTCCCACAAGTCATTATCTCAGATAATGACACTATCCTTCAAGAATGAAGAGGTGCGTGAGTTGTCCTTCACAATTCGGAATCTCACATCACACAACTTGTTTCTATTACCCTCAGGCCAATATAAAAATGCTGAGGTGAAAAATAAAAAATTGAAGTCCATTCTCCTCAAAACATTCAAGGAGAATAAGTGTGACTAGCATTTAAAGGTATTTTCGACCTTGTGGGCCTATAGGATGTCCGTAAGAACACCCATGGGGGTAACCTCATATTTTTTAGTCTTTAGATTTGAAAGAGGTTTTACCACTCGTAGGTAGAGTTACCTAGCCTCTATATATATCTTTGCAAGGCATCCTGGATGAAGATGCATATCGAGAGGCATGACTAGTTCAACTAGAAAGCCTTGATGAAACTAGAGTCAGAGTTGAATAATGACATAATGTTTATGCTGATAGGATGTGTCATCAGTATAACAAGAAATTTTACGAGCGTGAGATACATGTAGGGGATATAGTGTTGAGACTTGATATCTGGATTGACAAGAAAACTGGTGAAGGAAGAAAGTTCAGGCCTAAGTGGTTAGGTCCATATCTAGTCATGGAGGACTATAAGAATGGCATGTATCATCTGTGTACTTTAGAAGGTGAGGAGTTTGGTGAATCAGATCAATTCACTTCACCTAAAATGCTTCTACACATAGTTTATTTACATTTCCACATGTACACTACTATATCCACTGCATATCATCTACATAATCATATTGTAATATTGTGAAACAAGAAACTTATTTTTTCAAGCAAATTTTCAAAGTTTCTGAGAACATTGGAAAAGCATTCATAATCATACTTCTCCAACTATTCATTATATCATTTCTAAACTATTCAATATCCTTATCATCCTAGTAGATGAAGTTTTGACATTGATCCTACCAAGACATACACACTTAGTTCTATTCACGGCTACTTCTAGCTTAGGTATTTTTCCCATAGTCTATACTAGAAGCTTCTTGGTGTCACATATTTCCTTAGAAATATCTCTTTTGACAAAGACAATCTAAAACATTTCAAATGGATTCCTTGTTCACCTATTTCAACCCTCGGTGATGAGCCCTCACATCCTACTGGTTGCATGGGGTTGAGGCTAGGGGAAATTATTCCTTCCCAAAAATCCCATGGTTCAAGAAGTAAATTAAAAAAAATAAAAGAATATAAATAAACAATAAATACAAAACAATTTCATTAAACAAATAAAACTATACATTCTTTTCCCTACCAACCTTTGGTGATGAGCCCATGCTTCCTACAAGTAGCATGAGGCTGGGAAAGGAGGGAAGTTCCCTTACTCACCTATGCCTTGTCCTTGGTGATGATCCCATGCTTCTTACTGGTAGCATGGGGCAAGATGTAGGGGGTCTTGCAAATAAATCAATAAGTTGTAAACAAGTCAACAAATAAAAATTGACTTTGAGTCCTTTGAAATCATCAAAAAATGAGTTAGATGCATAAGTTTAAGAGAGTTAATCCATAAAACCAGATTTTTTCAATCAGGAGTACCATCTACTGGTCTAATTCTAGTTAAACTTGCAAGAAAACTATTTCTAAACTGGATAGTTACCTTTCCTAGAGTTGAGTTGTAGTTTCCTAATTAGGTCTTTGTCAAAATATTGTCTTCATATCACCAATTTCATTCATCAAGGTCATATAACTCACATCCTTCTTGGTTCTTGGTGTTGAGCCCTCACATCTTATTGGTTGTGTGGAGTTAAGAATGGAGTGGGTTCATTTCATTATTATATCACTATTCATCAAATTTTCCAACAAAAGCAGAAATATCAAATATTGCTTGAAAACAAAAGTTTTAAGTTTACAATTTGTCCTCATATACATCATATATATCAAAAACACAAAAAAGAAATAAATCATTCTATTACACATTTGCATAATTATCATCATCCATACATGCATGCATTTATAAAGCATATAAAAACATCAGAGATTCTACACATCTAAGATTACACAGATGAAGTAAGTCATGAACAAGTAAACTCTTACACAAGATATCTAAGATAAAAAGAAACATGTAAAAAGAATATATATATATTATATATATGTAATAATCTAAAGTTTGTATACAATGTCGTTACACCCTACTAACAATCGTAATGGCACAAAAATAAAACTCGATAATGATATACAAATATCTAAAATATAGTATATATATATATATAATAAAAATGTATCCAAAGCAATAAAGGCCTATAGCCTATCCCTCTCTACGAGGATCTGGATGAAGGTGCATGATGAGGACTCCTGGTACAAGCTCCTATGATGTGAGTGGGATCCTCCATGATCATAAACCTATGAGAATGACCATGTGAGATGGGGTAGGTGATCTTCCAGTGGTAGTCTCGCTACGAGAATTCTCTCACCCCTATCTCCTCTCAGCTAGACTGGTATGGAAATAGCTTGGTCCTCATCTCATGGTCATAACCTCTACAACTTCACCAATCCATGCCATGCAAATACATTAGTGTGGCACCCTGGCCATTATACAGATACCCTGCATCCACAAGCATCTCCTCTCGTGTCTTCCCATGGGGAAGTAGCAAAGGTTTCAACAAGAATGTGATGAATAAAATCTCGTGCCAACCATCTTCAAGTGGCTGCAAAATACAAAAGAGAAAAATGGCGAGTTAGAATTTTTTTGAAATATAATATATATATATATATATATACACAGTGCATGATTTACTAAAATTTATAATTTCAATAGCAGATTCGAGAGAAGAGTATTCACTTACTTGGATCTCTTGGCAAACCAAGATGGGGTCTACTGATGTGGTGGTGGTGGTGGAGCTACTAACAGCACCTCCTCGGCTCTAACCTCCTCTCCTCTGAAGCTCACCCGCTGTCCCATAACATTCGAATACTACTCATCACCTCCCTCCCTCATGCTATGAAAGAGGCTCCTCTGAATGATAAGGTCTCAACATTTGCATCAACCTCAGCCTGGCCCTGGTTGCTCTGGAAGCTATCCCTAGTGGGCTCTCACTTCGTGTCTATTGGTCTCCTCTCCACCCTCCTTATCTCCTCCCTCCTCTGTCACTATACCTTGTCCCTCCTCCTGAGTCTCTCCTGGCCTCCTCCTCAATATCCATCCCTACCTCGGCCTCCTCCTACCTCCCATTATGTGTCAAGAGCGACCTCAATCTGTAATATCACTCCTAGCCTAGCCGGATCTAGGGACAACCTATGAGGTGCTAATCGGGACCCTAGGTATAGAAATGATCCACCTGAGCTTGCCCTTAGGGCCAGCTCTAGCCTCTCGAATCCCACAGTAAATAATGGGAACTGCTTGGAAGGGTGTCAATGTAAGGTAACCTGAACTACTTGCACACACTTTGAATTGGATGGACCTCAACCATGCTGGTCATGTCCACTAACTATGTAGTAGTGTACTGTATGTAACCATAATAACAACTTATCCTCCCTACATATGGCTGGTCATGCTCCTGATATGGACATGTAATCATATCATCTGTGGTAAGTGTATCTAACTGGCTGATGATGCCCCTTGAGTGGGGCCATAACTATCCATCTTGAGGCTCTGATAGCCCTGGGTGTCTAGCAATCCCAACAACCCTCTAATAGGGGATCATCCTCATCGTAAACCCAACCCATAACAAGTGTGAGGATGACTAAGGGAACTTCCCTCTATTATAACAATCCTATAAATATCATGGTAGGTGGCACCCAAGATGTCAATACCCCATGTAATAAACACAGCCATGTTGCTCTATGCTCTAGAATGATGGGGGGCCCAATAGTAAAGTAACTTGTTCCCTACCCTTGTCCCCAACCAAGTGCGAAGATCCAAAATACCAATGATGGCCTTGTGCAAGGTGGGAATAGGGGTCGAGGAAAATAAAAATAATCTCATGCCCTACTTGGCACCAGTATCATGGTGTGCCAATGCATCTCCCATAAATATGGTTCCCACTAGCATGACTGTACTGATAGAAGCAACACTATATAATATCAACCTCCTTCCCATGATAAGAACCCATAGAATCCTGTGGACATCCTCAAGAGTGATGGTCCACTCCCCTTTGGCTCACAGGAAACTAAGAAAGTGTTCATGTCTATGCATCCCAATAACTCAACAAATCAACTAACAAATAAGTACTCTGGTGGCAAGTATCTGTGTCTGGGATATTCTCCATATCCTGGCCAGTGTGTAATATATCCCTCTCATCCAAGAGTAAGAATCATAAAATGGAGAGGAAGACAATCACACTCTCTGAGCTCTACTCCATCTGATATACGGTCCTTGCATTCACCAAAACACCTAAAAGAGAAAGTTAGAAACATCTCATGCATAATAAGATCATCAAAAACATCATAAAACAACACAAAAACCAAAAAAAAAAAATTCAGGGGAACTTGGTCTGATTTCAGGTCCTCTCATCTCAACAATTACACTAACTTTAACCCCTCTGTGCAGAGCTTTGAGGTTGCATAAACGTGCCACTCTATCAAAGTGAGAAATTTCATTATCCATGGAGATTGACACAGGAAACATCCTATGCGAAAAGGACAATCATACCATGGGACTCGTGTCAAACTTCTAAAAAAGACAGAAAAAATATTTTTGACTGAAATAAAAGTCAAATACATAGTGGTGCCAATTTTCGGCACAACATTTTGCCCACTATAAGGATTATGCAAAAATAACCCCCCCCAAGCCATGTTTTTCACATTTTTCACATGATAGGTTAAAAATAAATAATGCAAAAACTCGCCTGATCTCTAAGACATGCTCTCTAGGGTCAACATGGTTAGCAATCATCACGTTGTAAATGTTGCTCGATTTGGCTTTACTTGCACGCTTGAAAATCACAGGTGATCAAGTTAGATAAAAATTCTCAAAGTGTGTGAGTGAAAATTTTTGGTTTCTAAAAATAGTGATTTTTGTACATAAATATAGTGTACTTTAAAAGAATCTATTTTTGAGTGTGTGATTTTTGTAAGGGATCACTGTGCACATATAGTTTCTTTACTGTCAATGTTGGCATGGTAAGTCCTCTGAAATCATTTTATTTTAGCAACGTTTTTCGATTTTATATTAGATCTTACAACCTTGATTCATCACTTACTTCTTGTACACGTAGTGGGAATTCTAGGTTGACGTATCGGGACTTATAACACATGGGCATGGGTTATAGGTATAATTTCTAACCCTTCAAATCTTGGGACATTCTTTTACTCGGAATCATGAAGGCACTAATTCTTTATGATCCATTTATGGCTAAAATAATTCTATGAAAATATGGACCATCCTGCCACCTAAATTAAATGGTTTCACATTATCAACAACATGTTCAAAGTCCCCAATAAGAGGTCATGATATGCGGGTGTGAAATTATGCTCGAGTCTGCAATTTTCTGGCTTTCAGAAAGATATTCCTGTAGCACTTTCAATGAAAATCCCTTTACCATTTCCATGAGTTTGATCTCTTTAACTGTACTAGTTTAAATGCTAATTTTTGCATCAATTTATCTTTTGAATATTAAGGATCAAGTAACTGAATATGTTTTATGGAACCAGCCGCGGAAGCTACATAACTTCAGAAGTCTGGGTAGTCTAAGTGGCATCTTGTGTATCCCCCTTGTATGGTAAAGTTGCTAAAGTCAGTGATGCACGTACATCATTTAGCCCAAGGAAAGGATTTTCAACTCTATCTCTGATACCCTTAAATCAACTCCTTCAAATTTCAGGGGACTTTTAGGAAGATGACAATTCTTTAGGTCAAATTGGTTGTTAGTTACTTGATATATCTGTACATAATTCCTCAATTGCAGCCAAGAAGATTTGGTGCATGATGTTGCATAATAAATTTCACAGAGTAATGGGTTCAAATCATCAAGTGATTGATGTTCTTTTCATCCAATTTATGACGGGAATTGCAGTCAAGTAACACTACCAAAGGTTCCAATGAACAGTTTCCACCCAATCATTAGACCCTTCTCGGTTAATAGATCAGGGTCTACTTCCTAAATCCTCATAAAACTATTCGTAAGTTGTTTGCATCCTACAACTAATTTTGACCTATAAACTATAATCCTTTTACACAATACATAAGGGAATTTAACTAATTATGATTTTGTAACCAAGCTTTCATATTTCATTATGAATAATAATCTAGAGACTTAATAATGATTTAAACAACCGAATTAAAGAAAAACATTCAAGGCTTATGTAGTAAAATTATTAATCACATCCAATCTTCACTTCCTTCTTTAACATTCAGGTAACAAGAACTCATTTCGTAAGAACTATTCCACCCTACCTAGTCTAAAAGAAATATTTAGATTTTAAGTATAGACGTCAAAATACCACACTCATGATTCCCTCGACTAAAATATTGTCGCTTGTTCGTGGACAAGCAAATGCAACCAAGTTTATCCATATCAACATCCCTGGAAATCACGATTACCCATTTCAAGCATCCAAAAGTCCATCTCACATGAGTGGAAAAACAGTGAAGCCTTGAGGTTTACAATCAGAGGCATATTCAGAGCTGAATCCCCAAGTTTATGGAAGAATTCTGTAAAGAAACATGGCACCTTCTAGATCTAGCTCAGGACTCAGGGGTATATTCACCAAAGGCCATAACAATCCTTCCATAAGGTCTCCGTGATACTCCTTTTCATTTTGACAACCCTGAAAAAAGATATAGCTAGGAGTGGCCAACATCTCACCAAATTAGTTCTTTGCAAAGCTTTTCTCTGTTTTGGTGAATGAAAAGAGGTTAATTTGAACCTATTGATTGGGTTTTCTCCACTCCTCTGATATAATGTTGCTAACCTCAGTCAAACGTATTAACTTGAAGCACCATTGTCTGCACATTCGAAAGGTTAATTTTGAATTAGTTTGTTTCCCACCTCAGCCAAAAAACCACTTGATGCGCAAACTGTCTAGAGAATCCACTGGCAGAATGAGATTCCGTGAGTCAATGATTTTTACAAGGGATATGGTTTTAAAATTATTTTACTTAATATAAAAACAGTCCCATAACAAAATAATCATCAAAAACACCGTATTTGTGACTTTCTAGGGATTCTGACTAACCATAGAAACATGTCGTTGAAGACAATTTAAGCCATTTGGGTGCTGATTACTCTAAACAATTACCAAATACATTGCAGTCCCCGCTTCAGTTAAATCAATAGCGAAGACATAACAGAGACTTAAATAAAGTAGTTATTCTCATCATGTTTCATGTAGAATTTAATTCATTTTCCAACAAATGACATGCCATAGGCAATAGAACCAACTTCTTAATTCTAACATATTAAAAGGACTGTAATTAAAAATGTGAAGCATAAATGTTTTGATTATAAAAAACTTTTTGACCATTTACGATTAATAATCCATAAATAACCTAGGCTGCATATTCATATGTGAGACAACATGTTTTATAGCAAATACTAATGTATCATGAAAATAGAGAATCAATACAACAAATGACATTAAAACATTCCACAAAATGAACGGATGAAAATAAATACAACGCTGAAAGGGTAATCGACAAATTACAATGTTGCAGTCATTTTTTAAGCTCGTTGGGTTATGTTAAACATATAGTTTGTTTTGAATGATCTTTATGTTGATATGTACATCTATATTTATATAATTACCAAGGCATAGCTGTGTGATCCAGTAGATTAAAAAATTTTCAGAATGAAAAATAATTTGCTCCAAGATAGATGATTTTAGGTCTATACTATCATAATTTAACTTTAAAAACAAAAAATTAATGTCAGGGACTTTAGAAGCAACAGGTCTCATGTGCCAAGCTATAAGTCGCAGATTATGATTGTTTATTCCCCACAAATGGTAATTGTCCTAAAAATTTCGTGAAGTTGTTAATTAGTAGTATGTCGGTAGGATAATAATAGATTTCAAGATTATATCTGCAATTGGAAGAGTTATTTGCATTATAGATGGCATAGAAGTGATATGGCCTTCAAATCATGATTTGAAAACACAAATGGAATGAAAGGTGGATAATTTTTACACATGAAGTCCCATTAGAGTTGATCGCATAAGAGCTCCTATTTTACATGGTATCTTAGAGAATGCTTGCTATTAAATGACCCTTACAAGGTATAGGGAATATTGTAAACATGGACACTCAATTGCACCCATGGTGATAGCCATGTAGGGAAACTTTAATTCACCCCTCTATTCCCCAATCAATTCTTTAATACCATTATTCCAATGACTAAATATGGATATACACATTTCATAACACATGTGCCTTGGATAGGAGGATGAGTGTGTGATAATATGTTGTGTCCTATGTAATGTTAACCTTGTCCCTAAGTATGCTTTTCTGATATAAATTGGAACACAAGGATGTGAAAAGTAGGCCTGGGTTCCTTAGATTTGCACATTAAATCACAGAAATATTATTCACAGTATGTACTGAGGGTTTATGCATTTTTCATCTGAGGCTTAGCATGATGGTTAGGTCAACTTCCCTATAATTGTGTTAAACTCCATCAACACTACTATATCAAATGGTCCACAATGACTTTATACGTAAGATGACTTTATTCCTGCATCTTCTAAACATATGTCAAATATTTTCCCAAACATAGATTTATATACAATGTTCCAGTTGTTAACCAACTCATCTGAAAACCTATTACTCATAACTTATTGATTTCATGTTTAAACCAAATTAATCTAAACTATTCCCTTCGTATTGTTAATTCCTGATTTTTTCTCCTTCCTAAAGAGAGGTGGCAGTTCCCATATTGGCTACCAAATGGAATTAGACCATTTCACCATTAGCCAGTTTTCTATAAGAGCCAAGATTCTACCGTTGTCAGAGCATTGGTTAATGAGATTATTGTTTTGAATTTCACTGTTCTGAATACTCTTTAATCCTTCTAAGAAATACACATGGGGGGTTCACTTAGTAAAAGTATGGTATACACGTAACGTTCTAAGGGTATTAAAGAATACCCTTAATTCTAGTTTATTACCTCTAATTATTCAATTGATAATACCCCCTCATATTATATTATTGAGAATTCACGGAAATACCACCTATTTTCTGTAAATCCAATAAGTTACCTTACTTACCCATTAAATTTCCATTGAAAATACATTTATAGAAGCCATTACCCCTTTTTATTTCTACCCTAATATATTAAAAAAAATATATCATATTTCTCACTCAGTTTTTTTTAATATAGCATTTTCTCTCAAAAGATAGTTTGAATCCATTCAAAGACCTATTACAAATTACCTTATATATGTTAAGCTTTAATCATTTATCAATATTTCTTCAAATAATTAAGATGGTGAAATAATATCACTTGTGTTGAAAAACATACTCAATCTTAGTTTTCTACCATCTTATTATTTCTTGGTTAAGAATCTGCTTAATTGATATTTCTTGAATGGCAAAAAGAGATTATAATTTAGACTTTATGACGACCAGTCCTTTAAATCCAAGTTTAAGGTATTTAGTTTTAAAAACTAGAGATTCAAATATTTTAGTTTTATATTAAAATTAACATCCCATTCCTTTGGCCCACCTCTCTAACCTACCTTCCAATACCTAATTCAAAATATTAGATAAATTAAACCCTTTCAGCCTCCTCATCGTCTACCGGTACATTGAATTTACTTTTTCTAATTTTAATTACCTCAATATGAATTCACCATCGATAGTAAAAGTTGACCTAACTGATGATTCGCCAACCTATGGAAAAACATAAGTAATCTTCAGTTTTATTTCCTTATTATTATCTTGAACTGCGTTGCCACCAAATTACTTGTAATTCATTCCTATCTCTAGAATTTCTTCTTCATCATTTCTTCCACACAAGCCAACACAGTTACCTTGGACTCATTTGAAAACGTCACATTTGGAAAAGAAGATGAGGGGACAACAAGATCAACACTTCAGTTCTAATGAATTTGTAACAGTTGTAACACATTTCTAGGTTAGGGATGTATTTGGATTCCTTTAAGTTTCTTCATTTATTTAAAGATAGAATCACAGCTTAAAATCTGTTTATTGGAGTATATTCATTCATAGGAAGATATAGTTACTAATAGATGTTACAGTAGTTTACGTCCACAAATCTTCTCACTGAGATATGCTTCCCTTCGACTTATCCCTGTTGATTTGCATGATAAGTTTTTATGGAGGGAGCTTCTGCTACAATATTATGTTAGTATTTATAAATTATCCCTTCATTGTTTGGGTAAGCTTCCATAACATTCAAAAAGCTTGTTTATTGTCGGGGAGGTTTCATGCAGAAGAATTGCTTCTGAGAATATTTTCTTTCTTCCCGTGACTCTGAGGTAGTGCCAAAAGAGGAATTCTGTAAATCCACAATTACAAATTAGGAAAAATCATCTACTTCATGTTAGAATATAGTTAGATCCACTCTTCACAGGGAAATAGACCACATCCGAGTTATTTACTTTGTTTAGCTTAATCTACATGTAGAATAGAGGTAATTTTAATTTAATTAGAAGAAATTTAATTTATTTGTGTGTTCATATTCCTTTGTTTTCCAGGAAGCATCAAAAATACAAAAACATATGATTAAAGTAATTAGTTATCTTATTTGTTTATTTCTTTCATTTAAGTAATTGAAAATAACAAAAATAAATATATTATCCTTATTTGGCTTTGTTAAATTAGTTGGATTTTATTTGTTAATTAGGTTATAGGCAATACACATAGATTTAATTAATTTTGAGGAAATTAATTGAATCGTTTTAATTTAAATCTATTTGTTTTCATTTGTTGAATTAGGAACATGGAGATTAATTAGAAAGGAATGTGACACATCTCCCCACATATCTCTAATTGGATTAGGATTAACCTATTGCCCTCTTGTGGGTTTTCTTTGTGAGATTGTTTGTTTCTTTTCTTTAGTATTTCATGCATCCCACATGACCATTCAAGGTCCTTAACAACCAAGAGATTACAGTATATGACCCCCGAGTTCTACATATTTGAACTCAGCTGATCTATTTACAGATATTGACACAGGTCTTAGAATCTTGGTTTTTTGGGTCCACACCGCTTCCACCCACCATTATCTCACATGTTGACAACCTTGAACATCAAAGTGGACAATGATTAAGAGTTTTGGCAGAAATAGTCATAGGCGAAGCTCGGTTCTCTGCAATCCACTCACTTATCCTCTTCACATGTTTTCCTCCCACACTTCCATGACCTTTTCTAGAAACTTCTACGAGGAAAATGCAGGACGGTTCCCATGCCTTCCGCAACCTGTTACGAGAATTTTTCGTGAGTCAGATATTGACTTCCATTTACGTGTTACCATCATCTTATACTATTCCATCTCACCCACATAATTAAGACAAGCTTTTGATGCCTTAGATAAGTAGATTCCATTAATGCTCGTTGAGTACATTAGATTTCCTTGATCATTTTTTCCCCACCTTCCCATATTCTTACCATTCACCTTATTTATCCTATCACATAGTCATTTGTCCATTTTGCATCGGTTGTCCTAGCACAACCTCTGGAGGTCAAGTGCCCCTGAAAGTCATGTGTTGATTTTCAGTCGTATGGTATTCATGGATAATTTTCTTTCTAATTTTGACTTTTCAAGTGGCAAAGAAATGTTGAATGATGGGATGGAGGTGATTGAAGAATCACATTTTTCTCCCGATTCAATCATGGATGATTGAATGGAAGAGGCCTCACTTCCTTTTTAAATTTGAGGATAATGAACAATTCGAATACAACATCTTCTCACCCAAGGAGCAGAATGATCATCTTGGTGAATGTGAAGTCTTTCATTTCCCATACGAGAAAGGAGGATTCAATAATGGATGATAAAGTCTTCAAGATAAATTTGAAAATTCTTCCCATATTTCTTCCCCAACATGGTTCTATACTTCCCATTAAGAGGATGATGAAATGGATTTTGAACTCGAAGGAGTGCCCTTCCCATGAAGCATGGAACTCTTCTCCTTGTCAAAATGTGTTGTGAATCAAGTATGCTCGTGCTTGCAAGTAGGTGATCCTTGGGTATGATAGAATCATAGAGAAGGTGAAAAAGGATGTTTCAAATGAATCATGGGCATGTGAGGATCATATTTTCAACCATCTCTTGGAGACACAATGCAGAGATACTTCCCATAAGGAAAACATGACTATATGGAAAAATCAGAGGATTTATCTTTGCAAGACATCTTGAAGGATGCAAAAGAGACTGAAGACCCTCAACTTAGTCTCGAGTTCCTGACTCAAGCTATAGAAATTAAAGATAGGTATGAATCAATTTGTCACTCTCTATTTTTGATACACCAATTTTTGATGTTGAGATGGAGTAGATGGATGAGCTTGATGTTATCCCCAATTCCTTGGTCAGTGAGAGGGAATGTAAAGACATGTCCTTCCCTTTCCTTTTGTGAGGAAGATCATAAGTGCAAAACAAGGAAGGTTATTGAATCTCATTTGAATGTCCCTAATCTTTAAAGACAACATCTTATGCCAAGGGAGGAAGATAGTAGGGAAAATTTTGAGACTGATTTGCAATTGAAGATGAGTTGTTCAAAAAAGTGAAAGAGTTGCAAGCAGTATTGGGAGTTTGTTCAAGATCAACCTATTCACCACCATTTTCAGAATGCTCCACCAATGTAGAATAATAGTTCATATGGAAAAATACACTCAAGAGGTAAAGAATGACTCTATGAACAAAATTAAGGGTTGTAATTTTGAAAATGCTAACAAGATGGATTTGAGTGGATAGATATTGTTGAAAATGGATCAAGAAAACAAAGTGAGAATGTGCATGGCTCTTATGAAATAAATCAAAATTTCAGATTGAGCTCACCATTTCCTAAGATCTAATTTTTCTTGAACATATTTCCATTCTACAACAATTTCTCGAAGATGATAAATACATTCAGACCAGTGATGTCACCTCTATTTTTGAAATTTCATTTTTTCGGGAGCAACAAAGTGAGATGTTTAAAGAAGCCATTGAATGGGAAGAAAAATAAATTTTTTCTCACTCCCTTCTAAGTTCCTCTCTGATCTAAGGAATGCTTTCTACATTGCCACATTCCTAGATGAAGAATGTTTCCATGACAAGATCAATTTTCACACTCTTGAGAGAACATGGAGAATGACTTCTCATGATCATATGACATCAAAAGGAATCATAAGATGCAAGAGTTTCAATAACCTAACAGAATTTTCATTCGATGTAAGAAATTTCCCAGTATATTGTGAATAATAAGATGGAATCTTGGTGTGTCTCCTTCTTCTCAAGCCATATAAATCCATTACAGGAGCATGGTATGATCAAACGGTGAATTTTATGCTTCAAAGGCCAAAATTCAATATGTTTTTCCATGATGGCATGTGCTTTTCTCAACCCATTTCCGAGTATGTGTACATTCTCTCTCCGCCTCTATAAATATCCTTCCCCTGTAACATAATTTCTTTTTTCCATCGTGTGTATTTTTCCACTTTTGGTGTGTTTACCTTCTTTGTGTTTGTTTTCTTGTGTACGTGTGTGTTGGAAGAAATGATTCCTTAAGCCCAATGGATAAGGCACTCGTCCATGAACTGAATTGAAATTTTGGAATTCTAATGCTATGTCCTCATTATGCTCGATCCACAACATATCCCTAAGCTAGAGCCATTTGTTTTCATGCAAATTTACAACATGAAAATATAATATTTTCAAACATGACAATGTACCATGGTGTAAAAATTTTGTAGTGTAAACCTTACTAGAAACCCCTCCATATCAACCTATCCCCTATATCAAGCCTATCATACCATTTTAAGTGGCCACATGTGTTGTGTAAACCTTCTTCATAGGTGATTTAGGGATATAAAGTTTCATCAAGCACTTCCAAGTCAAGATCTTTCAAGACATGATTTTCAAGAAGCTTAAGGACGACTATTTTTGAACTTTCTAAGGCTAACACACACCCCTCAAAGTAAAATGAAAGGATAAAATTCATCAAGGAGGTGTATCAAAGATAAAATAATATTTTGCAGCTGGTTTTGGAATATTCTGGGAAGTTTCAGAGGTTTTGGGTCAAGCTCAGCAAAAGTGGGTCTTGGAGGGTGAAACAACTTACAATTCAAAAATAACCCCTGAGCTTCAGGAAGTGATTCTATGAGATCCATAAAGATTTGGAGGTCAAAAAATATCATTGGAAATTTATTTCAGATCTACAAATGATGGAGGGTTCACATTTTCCCAAGGCATCATCATTTCCATCCACATATTGTTTTCTACATTCACGACCAGGAAATCCTGAGAAAAAAACCTATTTTTAGGGGGGTTGTAAGAAGAATGAGAGTCTAAGACCCATGTCATTATGCTCAAAATAGTTTTTCCAGTAAAAATCATATAATGAAGTGCATGAAAATACCTCTGGATGCTCAATTTACACCTCCGATCAAGCTTCTTTCCAAGGTATGCATTTGGGAGTTACTTAATTTTCTAGGTGGACACATGTCACTCCCAAGATCAAAGCGTAATTTATTGCACTAAATGTTCCAAAATATCAGTGCACATGGGACAAAAAATTGCACTTTTTCCCAACCTCATTTTAGACCCCTAAACCCTCATATGAGCTTCGTTTAGCCTAATCAAGCCAGTTTACCCCCGTACACCATTCATTAGCTCTCGCCCTCATCAAATCCCGCTCCACCACTTGTCAAGCTAGGGTGAGGGCGCATATTTTTACACCAACCATTCCAAATGTTTGGGAATTTTGGGACACTTTTTCCACTCAAGCCTAGCCCCTTCCCTAGTCACCCACATGACCCAATTTCAGCTCCCATGGGCTTTTTGCTCACTCTCTCTCTCTCCTTCACCAGCCAATCCCACTGGGCATGCCACTTGTCAAGCCAGGATGAAGGTGTAATTTTCTCACAAAAAATGTACCAAAACCTCAGGACACAAAATTTCACCCAAGCCAAAAGAAGTTTAAAAAACCAATTTTGCAAATTTCTAGTTGTTTTTTATTGTTTCTTCCCCATGCTTGCAAGAACTTCACTGTTGGAAAGAACTTCAAACCTCCATTTTCATTGCTTCCACCACTCCATTCCTTCATTTTCACTCCATCTTCATTTATCCATGACTTTGAAAACATCCAAAACAATGTTATTTTTAGTTTCTACCACATCTGTGTTGCACCAGAAGAGCTCCATAGTCAAACAACTTGAATCTTCATATCTCACAAACTAGAAACTAGGCGTTGTTGAAATTTTGGCCACATCTCTTTATCCCATAAGCCTTCAAGCTGAAAAAAGCATAGAATTAAAAGTTTCCCCCATTTATTTATGGTATCAAACTCCAAAAAATATCCCTCCATTCTTCTCCTTCAATTTCCCAATGATTCGAAGAACAGTCGAAGCTAGAAATTTGAGCATTGCATCCAGATGAAAAACCTATTCCAAAGAAGTTGATTTCATTGCAATATGAGATGGGAAAGAATTATTTCCAAAAGCTTGGTGGATCCATTAATGGTTGCCATGGTATGTGCCTAAAACTCTCCCCAAGAAATTTTTTGTTTTTTATTTCCAATAACTCCGGTCAGCGAATCACAATGAAATTTGGAGCACGAGATCGCAATGAAGAGCCTAATCTAAAAATGTCATCCCCGTCACAAATTGAGAATGTTTTTGACACTTATAAAAATAACATATTCCATGATCATCCACATACTTAAAATAGTAATTTTCCCGAATTGTAATTTTGGAGCACCCAGGAAAGTCTGAAAAATATGCAAAATGAAAGATAGGGTAAAAATGTCATTTTTCCCAAAATAGCAGGTCAAGGAAAAGAAACCTGTCAAAAATAGAAAATTTCCAAAATAACAATACATCATCAACCAAGGAGGATGAAGTGTGTCAGAAGGTTCAAAAGATAATATTGAAGCAAAATGAGGTGATATGTCCCAAAATACCAGGTCATGGTCTTACCTACTAGAAATAGAAAATCTCTATTTTGGGTGTAGAAAGTTGCAAATGGTCTCGTCTTCACTCATCTTTATGATTTTTGAAATCTTCACATGGTTAAAAAATGATCTCATAGATCAAAAAGATAAATTAAGCCTTCATATGGCTTGAAAACATCATCACCTCATCAAGATGAGTTGGTTGAAATGATAAGATTGAGTTAACCGAGATGAGCCCAGTGAGTTAGGTGAGCTGGTTGCAGTGAGATAATTGTCTAGTTGGGTTGATTAAAGTAATTTGAGTGGATTTGGTAGTAGTGAGTTCGAGTTGTGCCAGTTGTGGCAGTGAGATATGTCATGAACTAATCCTTTTTCAAGAAAATTCTCGTGCTAGTTAAATAGGTCAAGCAAGTCGGGTGAACTAGTTGGATTATAGTGAGATGAGTTGGTAAACCAAACAAGTTTTGGTTAGTGCGATGAGCTGGTTGGAGTGAGCTCATGGAGCTAAGGTATTTTATCAATCAAGCATCAAGGGGATCATCATTAGCAATTTTTTTGGTCATCTTGATCTTACATCAAGGGATCTCTTAATAGTGTTTCTAAACACTCATTCGACAACCCGAGGGGTGTGTGCATCATGTCAAAGGGGGGGGAGATTGTGATCATCATCAACCAGTTATTCATCGTAGAGATCTTCTTCATCAAGCATGTCAACTCCCTCTTGTTCCTTCTCTCCTTCTCCCCCCTTTCTTCTCCCCCTCTTTTAATTCTTCATTGTGTGTAATCATGACAGTTTGTCTTATTCATTAAAGTGACTTTATAAAGTTGAATTGTAAAAGTCCCTTTGATTTATAAAAAGGGAATTTAATTTTCTAGGTCCTAGGACGACAAAAAGTCACAAGTTGTAACAAGGACATGAAGAGTCATGTGGGGGTAGATGAAAGGTCAATTCATATTTCTATAAATTGGGATGGCTTCTCCAATCTAGGGGTTGCTGAACATTTTGTACTTAGTAGAAATAGTGGATTGTGATATGTTGTTGATCTTTGTATCACCAATGCACATGAAATAAAGGCTACATTTCTTCCATTTTCCTTTTTTCTTATTCCTCTACTTCTCTCTTTTATGCACTTTGCAAGTATAGTGATGGAGAGGAACTTTGCATTCTCAATAGATGAATCTAATAAATTTGTGTTATAATTCATTGGTCCCACCAGCTTCATTGTTGCGTTTGTCTATATTGAATGTTGAACTACTTCAATTACTGGGTGTGAACTCTACAATCAGCCTACTCATGACATTAACCTTTTTTTCCTAATTTCTCTCTTTTTCCCCTCATCGTTGTGATTTCCTCCCTTGTACCCCGTACAAGAACTTTTCCACATGTTCAATGGAGTGTCCCTGTGTGATCCCCGACCTATTTGGCCTACCCACAACATTTAGTTTAGGATTAGAATGGGAGTTGCACCATTCCATGCATAGGGGTGTAGCCCTGTGAATGTTGGTGGAGAGACCTAATTTACCCAACTAACAAATTTTCTCACCAACACAATGTTAGGATTGGAGTTGATTAGCCTTCCTTAAGTATAAAATAGTGTTTTATGTATGAATGCTAAGAGACTATTTTGATGATATTTGTTGTAACGGAGAAAATTGAATTGATATATTAATTTGAACACAAGGATATTATGACTATTTTGTGTGTTCATTGAGTAATAAATCAGCTAATATTGTAAAATCATACTTTTGTGACTTGATACTACTATTTGTACTAATCTAAATGTTACCTTGAATAAATAGAAATATTAAAAGCACTTCATCATTTGTGTCAAACCTGATAAGGACCGATATTTTCCTCATGCCTCGAGTGAGCATGCTAAGAATATGTTTGGCATGATAAGTCGGCTCAGGACATTGCAAGAACTTGTGTGCATCAATGGGAAAGACTCATGCACACAAGACTAAGATTAAAGGGAAGAACCTAGGCACAATATGTACACTATGCCAATGAGAATCAATCTTCCTAGCCAAAATATTCTACTTACAGCCGTCAAACAGTTGTATACTTTATCCCCCACTAGTATTTTCAATATTTTTTTTGACTTTCTTCAAACCATTAGAGACATCCTTTGCACCCATAAGTGCAAAAAAATTATTTATGGGTACCACAATTGATGAAATATTATGTAGCTTCTATTTTATAATATTGTTTAAGGTTTCCATTGCATCCCTAAAAGTTCCTAGGAGTTGTTTGACATGTGCATGCTAACTAGAGTATTTTCCTATTCTATTCTCTATTTCCTCATTAGTGGCATATCTTAGCCATTAATAAAGAAAAATCTATTTGGCTTCTATTCAAATAAGGATTTTTATGCTTTCACAATCCACAGATAAATGACAGAGATGTTTTGCAGGAAAATTTTGTGTTAAAACTTTTTTGCTCTGCATTTCAAGTCAGCTTATGTGAACTATCATCAAAACTCTTGAAGTTCTCTTCATGATGGTTCACAAAAGGCAACCAGAAAAGTAGAGGGAAAAAGTTTTAGCATAGTTTTTCCCAAAAAACTTTTTTTACCAAAATACCTAAATTGGAATATTTTTTGACAACATGATTTGTGTATGTGTAATACATATATTGGCATACGTATGGCCCCGAGGATTATAGGCCTCAAGATGAGGTGCATTATGCCATTTATAAGGGTCTAAAGGTTTATCATAACAATTTACATGGCCATAAACATCTACATCATGGATGTCAATGTCATTTTTTAATTTGTCTTGATGAACCTACAAGATCATGCTTTGATTAATTATAATGAAATGGACTATGGGGACTAAGAGGGAAATATTTATCATGGGCAAGAAACCAAAGACTTCAAGGGTAATTGTTGTTCTTTTACTCCACACATAAGTGGCGCATTAAAGGACAAAATAGAGAGATTTTTATTATTGGTCTTGGCACCTGAACTTGTTCACAAAAACCATCATCACATGATCCATGATAATCTCATGTTTTTCAAAGGTTAAATAGAGCGGGATGATTTCTTGAGTAAAGATGATATCTACAATATTGAAGGAAAGATGAAAGAAGCAAAATACAAATATGAGCTCAATTATACAAAAAATGTTAGAAAATTTTCCACCAAAATTTATGAAAAGGTATGTATTTATGAAGAATTTAAAAAATAAGAACATAAGAGTAGTTGAGTTAGGCCTATAGCTTCCGATCCAACATGTGCTGATGTTGAAGTAAGCCTATATTTGTATGTTTTCATTGGATTCCATGTATGAGACAAATGTGCAAAAAGTACTTGTGGATCTCTAAGTTTGAAAATTTGTAATTGTTATTATATATCACTTAACATTTCTCTTGATTTATGCAATTCTTGTTGCACACAAATCTTTCACTTATGGTATGCATGATGGGCTTCTTATTACATGGGTATTGATGTCAAGATCTATTATTATGGACCTAACATTGTGGACATGAAATTTGTACTACACGTTGTCACATGTTGGAATGGAAACTAAATACTTTCATGGTGGATGATCTAATTGTGCTCAAAATGTTGTCCTTAGGTAAGTGAGGCATGTGTATATTATAAATAGTACTTATTGTCATCGAAAATTATGTTTTGCCTACTAAATTTTCTCTCCCCTATTATATTGGAACTGTGAGTGCAGTGAAGTGTTTCAATGTGAGGTAAATTCCTTTGTAGTTGGCACGTGAGAAGAGGTTGGCTCAAAAACATGATGGAAAATTTGAATGATGTTGAAATAAGGAAAACAATGTTTACAAGCCTATGTGAAAGTATGCACAAGTTTCCTACTAATGAGGAAGCAATTCATGATACGAACATCTTTATGCAAAAATATACAACTCAAGAATCATTCATCACCTTTAGGAATTATCAATGGGCCCGGCATATTAGCATGTGGGAATGATGTTTCTATATACAATGTCACATGTGAGTCACAAGACAAATTCTCCCGTAGACGCATATCACTCTCATTTGAAGAATGTGTTTCTAAATTTTCACCCATCGAAGAGTGGATTGCTTGGTGAAGAAGTCGGTGACTCTTGAATTTGTGTACTATTGGTGGACCCAAATGTGTAAAGAAAATGGATTTATAGGATCTTCATACATGAGAAATTGGAAACCAAGTCATGGATGAAATCATTATGCATATTTGATGGTGACATGAAGTTCTCTGAGGTTTACCTTGATGTGGCAAGGGTCTAGTGCCTAAGAAAGGAATAAAAGTATTACAAGGTATATAGTGTGGGTCACTCTTTTGCAATGTTTGTGTAAGCACGTGTTGAAAGCTTTTTATTTGAGAAAGAAAATGGGAATGGAACTTTCTTAAAATTTTCTTCAAGAAGAAATTTCATTTTCTTCAAAAAATCATTTGCTGCCCATGTACGCATAATTTCTGTATTGTTTTTTTCCGATTTCTTATTTTGTTGATCCTCTTAATAATTTTCAAAATGCAAACATCCTTCTGTGGCTTATTTAGTATGAATCCAATAAAAGTTTTGTTACCCTTGTCGAAAACAATGTTGGTGATCCTAGTAATCCAAAGTGTGTAAGCACATGTTGAAAGTTTGTTATTTGAGGAAAAAAAAAAGGAAATGGAACTTTATTCAAGAAGAAATGTTTCATTTTCTTCAACAAGTCATTTTGCTTCCCATGTATGTATTATTTGTATATTGTTATTTACCGTTTCTTATTTTGTTAATCCTATTAATAATTTTCATAAGGTTACTAACAAACATCCTTTTGTGGCTTATTTAGGATGAATCTAATAAAAATTTGACCAACCTTGTTGATGACAATGTTGGTGATCCTAGTGTAAACAAAACTATTGTTGGTGATGTGAATGATCCCAATTTTCCCCAAATTGTTAAAATCCACACATTTGTAGACAATGCTTCTTTCTTTAGCAATTCACATTAAATTTCTTAAGAAGATGGTGGAATATGTTTGTAGCATATTTTGAGTAGATTGGATCTTCAATAATGGTATGGTCGTTCATCCCCACGCACAACCTTTTAAAATTGTAAAAGATGGTTACAAGAACCCTTTACAATGTTCAAGGGATTTTCTTAAGACTGGTTATTTTTTGGAATCCGCAAACAAATGAACATGTTGAACTCGCTCCCAAATTTAAAGTGCAATCAATACATGTTACTTTTCATGAGGACTTGGACAAATTAGTTGTAAGAGGTGTAGAACAACAGTGTAGATATATTGTAAAGGATCCTTTTATTTCCCATTTTTGAAATAATTTTTAGGCTTATAAATACATGTTCAGATATTTTATTGGACATCTAAATTATGTGTTAAGTTATATTGCAAAGGCTCCTTTGCCAAATATCTCATTTTTGTAATTCTTAATGTTCCTCAGTAGTGTAAAACACCTCACAATAGTGGATCATTTGTTGAATTCTCAAAATTTCATAACAAATCTTGTTGGCAAACAAATAATATCATATAAACACATTCATTTTTATTTTCTTAAAATTTATTTTAATTTGTTTTTTCCTTATTTTCTACTTACATTGTTTTGATTGTTTTGTTATTCTTAGTACTCGTACATGAGAATTAGTTGAATCAGTTTTCTTATTGAATCTAAGAATAAAATGCTAAACCTAAAATCTATTTTTTATTATTGATTTCGATTGTTTTCACATCATATTATGCCACTTAGGTTGTAGATTTTAGGTTATTTTCATATTGTATCAGCTCTCAAGTTCATTAGGATTCACTTGCACACTAGGTTATACTTCAATTTTCACTAGTTTTTGACATAGTTATTGTGTTGTAGCCTATTATAAATATGCTTCTTTAATAATTTTATTTGATCCAACATCTTTTATTTTTCATCTTTGCACTTTTAATAGTTCTTGAAGTTTTGGAAATAAAGACATCTCTAAATGCTTGTTTAAACATGAGTAAAACACTACAATATAAGGAATGTATAATCTCCCCCGCCCCCCTCTTCATTTAATATTTTCAAGTTGGATCTTCATTTAATATTTTCAAGTTGGATTACAAATAATATTTATAAGCTCTAGTAAACCATCTCATTATGTATGCTTCCAAAAAAAAATCAATAAAAAAAAGGAAGACAAACTATGTAAGTATTTTTTATTGATTTTAAAGCTACAAATTCAAACACAATTAATAATATTTTATTTATGAGGATACAAGATTGTAATAAAGATGATTTCACACTAAAACATTAGAAAATATCTTGAATGGAAAATTTAAATCTTCATAGGTTCTCACACAAACCCATGAGGAAGGATTCATATGCCCTTCTTATCATGGTGTCCTGAGTTGTAGACTGCCCGCATTTATGTTTCTATAATGTCGGGGAAGGCTAGTTGTTATTGGAGAATTATAGAAGCGTAAATGTGGGCATATTACAAATTATGACACCATGATTAGAAGGGAATATGAATCCTTACTCATGGATTTCAAAGCTAAAACTTGCATAAGGACCTTAATGTTCAGGGAACTTCACATACAAAGAATACAAACATCAAGTGTATTCGTTTCAAGTTCACACAATCTTGATTCTCAATTACACACTGGATTAATGTCCATTCGCATAGTATAATTTACCACAGAGGATATGTACAAAAATATTGGAAAAAATCACTCGTTTAAATTTCCATCAACAAAAAATATTTCTATTAAAAGACAATTTCAACAATAATATAAAAACTTTTGTAATATTAATTTATAGACATATAATCTATCCTATGTTTACAAATAAATATAGATAGAAAACTACAAGCAAGTCATTTTTAATTATAATAGAAAGATGATCAATAAATGATAATGGTTGATTATTACTTATATCAGTTGCATATTTGAAAGAGAAAAATTGCTTCAAAAGACAAGCCTTAGATTCTAAAGAAAAGTAACAACAGAAATAAATCCTTGTATAAGTTTGCAATCATTTATAATCTTAAAAAAATCTTCATATCTAGAGAACAATAAAACAAACATACTTTGATTCTCACCTACACTTCTCATAACCAAATTTTTAGATAAATCATTAGTTTACTGGTATAAAAAAAACACTCTATTTGCAAGCCGTGTACAAAAATATTAAAATGCATTAATGTTGATTCTTTCCGTAGAAATGACAGGTCAACTATTCTTCTAGAAAATTAAAGCCTCAAGATTTATAGAATTTGATGAAATATAAAAGTCGCCATAGTTATAGATTTGAAATTACAAATACTCTGGATTAGTATTTTCTTAAATTCTATAAAGGTCTTCAAAAATTAACGGATGGCCTTAACATATGCATCACGTAGACTACAAATATTCAAATCCTTTTTCTATTACCCAGATCAACACTATCATCTATGATGTGCTCCATAGCTTTGTTATGTGCAATTAGCATCAAATAATAATTCCTCTTCCTCTTCATGTTTGTCATCTTTCCTGTCAGTTTCAGTAAAATATTCTCACAATCAATCTCCTATAGCTCTGTACTTTCCTTCAGATCATCCTTTTCATTATTAGCTCTTCAACCCCCATCATCTTTTAACTCCAAAATGCTTTTGTCTTCAACTGTTTTATCCACATCAACCTTGACCAGTGGGTCATAATCAAAATCTTCAGATTTCTTGAGATCAACACATACAAATTCCTTACTATCACCTTTTTCGTCTTCCTTACTACAATAATGGTCAGTTTCTTCATCTTCCTTATCATTCCTGACTTCCTCTTGAAGTTTGTTATCATTACAATCAAGGATGTCAATATTCTCACTATCAATCTCCTTAATCTCAACATATTCTTTCAAAACATCCTTGTCACTATTAACGCCCAAACCCCCATCATCGATAAATGAAAAATAGTTTGGCCTTCGGTTGTCTTATCCACATTATCCCTGACAAGTTCATATTCAGAACTTCCCAATTCTATGCCATCAACATTCATACATTGCTTACTTGTCACAGTTGATCTCTAACAAAAATTTAGAATTTTTCAGTGTTTTTCAACCTCTTAACATCATTTCTCCCAACAACATGTCATTCAAAATTCACCTGACCATAGAACAATTTATCACATATCTTACATGCTTCAATGCTTAATTGGCTTGATTTTTATGAAATTTTATGTTTCTCGGATGACATACCTAGTCCCTTCATTTTTTTGTTTCTTGTTAAGCTCTATGTATTCCTCCACATATCAAACTCGTCACTTTTAGCACCCAAATTCATGTCATCTTTAACCTTTGAAATACGGTTTATTTATCTCTTTTCTCCACATCATCCTTGCCAAATAATACAAACTCAATGCTTCTCAATGTTTTTCCATCAGCAGCTGCACATTTCTTACTATTATCTTTGACCTCCGAAGAAGCTATAGAATTTTCCATTATTTTCGGCTGTTTCGCATGCTTTTTACCTGCAATCAGTGATTCAAAATGAGACTGAGAGACGAACACCTTATCACATATCTTACACTCAATTGTTACCTTGTTTGTATTTGATGATCTTTTGTATTTTTTTGGAAGGTATACCCTCTTCACCTGATTTTTCATTTTTATCTAGATTTTCAATTGTCACTCTTGTTGTTGCTTCTCTATTTGTGATTTTTGTTGCTTTCAATCTCCATCCCTTCTGCCTCCTAAGCCCTCTTTAACTTCTTTAACATCCGCTGGTGCTTTTTCCCCAAAATACTTGATCCTTGAGAACTACTCCTATTTCACTGTCAACCTCACAAACAGAAATCCATCCTAGTCATTCAAGCAACTGTGAATTAAGAAACCTGGAACTATCATGCTTAAACCTCTTACCACATGTGAGCTGAAATATTTGGCTTGAATTATTCATAAACTTGGCCCGCAATACTTGTACCATATACACAACTACTTGAAATACTTGTTTACTTCTTAAAAAAAAGGAAATGTTTTGGTTCGGGGGAATAGAAGCGGATAATTGATTTGTTTTTTGTTTAGATTTGGGAATTCTAACAAATAGGAAAACAGAAATAAAGAAAACAAAAACTTTTGGAAGACAAGGAATCATTACTAAAGATTTCACATTCAAATTCCTGTGTAAAATATGTACCTATTAGCTCTTTTAAATGGGAGGAACGGGATCTAAGATTGGTATCTCGTTGAAAGAGATTCCATTTTGTTTTTTTCATGTTCTTAGTAATACTTTCTATTTTTATTTCCCTATCCATTCTCTACTGTTTTAGTTTTGCAAGTGTTGGAGACACATCCAAACATTCTTTGAAATAGGGAGTTGTGTTTTGTAGGTCTAGAACTGAAACCACTTCAGAATTGGGTTATTTTGGTATCAAAGCATTCTTTTTTCCTAAATACTGGTTTCAAATAGCGTATGGCACAAACTAAGAGTGAATGTCAAGCCAGTGGAGATCCATTTCAATCTAGTCCAGTAGGGAAAATAAGATTGGCAATAATGGAACTGAGGTCACAATATAAGAGTTCCCATGAAGTAATGCTTGCCCGAATTTGGTACAATATTTATGCAACAAATTCTCACCCATTTTATGACCCACATGGTGAAGAGAGGATACGCAAAGCCATAAAACTGCAAAACATTCCTAGTGCAATCATAGATGTATTTAGAAAGTGCATGCCATCACCAGATAACTGAATCTGATTTCACAAAAAGAAGCAAAAATTGCTCGCAATATAAGCTCACATTTCTGCTTTCATTGAAAATACGGAGTGTATTCTTGCAATCAGACAAACCAGAATTTGAAAAATGTTTGACAAAAGTTAAAACCATCACACAGATCATCATGGCTCTAAAGTATTTGCCTCCAACACAAGTCTGTGATTAGCAATGACTTAAGAATAGCTTATAAAGATACATGGAATTGATGGGAGCACTCGTGAAAGCGTATTCAAATCCCCTATTGACATATATTAAGAATGCGGTCCAACCTTCTCTGCTCTAAACAAGCACGGGTTTCCCATTCACTATACCTATCCCCTAACCTATTGTGGTCCAAGCTATTTCACAGAGCATTGCAGCTAATCATAACCTGACCCAAGATTTAGCAAGAGAAGAAAAACCAATAGCATGGCTTAAGCATTACAATGAGAAGTCTAGAAAATAAGTGAATTTCCTTACGATGACAGTAAGGAAGAAATTAGGACAAACCTGATGTTGTGATTTAGAAGCATGGAAATTCGATTGTGTGTCTTCCAAGGCAGCATCCTACTATGTAATACGTTGGTAATATTATGGACTAAGATGATGATAAAGGCCCCTTTTGATAATCTCTCTTTCACGGTTTAATAGCTCCTCCAAATTCAGCTCATTCTGTAATTCTATGATCATACTACTCGATTCTTGTTGCTGTGAATGGATAGGAATTAGGAGAAGACAACCGAAGCAGAATTCACATGCATGCCATTAGCTAGTTTGTTGTTTTTTTGCACTGTTTTCGTCTGTGTTGCTCTGTATAGTAGACATTGTAAAATGATAAATCATAGCAGGGGACTCATTTCTTCCAGCATATTTTATTCAAGTACACAGATGTTGGGGCAGGAGTAGGGACGAGTGTTTTTTGTAATTAGTAAAAATAATATTGATTTGAATCTGCCAGAGATCATTTTAGTGATGACAGGAAGGAGAACTGGGACCCATCAAATTGATGATGACATAAAGTTAACAGAGGAGCCTTGGAAACAATAGAGGATGTCAACTGAACTGTAGACTCTTGAAGCCATGGGGTCTTGGTTGATTGGGAAAGTCCGGGTATTTACTAAGAGGAGGTCCAAGGTTCAACCCTCATTGGCAAGTCCGCGCATGCACGCATGAGGAATAGTCTGACCGATGTCCCTAAGTGCTACCGGAGTAGTCCAACCAATGTCCCTGTGTGTGTGACAATTGTACGGAGGTGCTGCTAGAGTAGTCCGACCAACGTCCCTGAGTGAGCGTCAGTTGTACGAGGGCAGTATGAAGTGTGCACCAACTATACGGAGGCGGTATGAAACCTAGGCTTCAGCTGAATGGAGGCAGCAAGAAACTTGTGCATCTGGTGGTCCCTTCCTCACGCCAGGCAAGAGTTTATCGAGGGTGGTAGAGACTGCTAAATTGTAATATGTAATGATTCCGCTAAATACCAAAAAAAAAAACTGTAGACTCTTGAGGTCAGAGGGCCATGTTGGTGGTCTACCCAGAATGTACCAGGAAGATACTGTAATATAGAATAAGACATGGAGTAGTGTGTCATCGTAGAATAAGACAACGGTGGTCATTTTCATTTAATAAAGTGCACCCACCACATGGACTAGTGGTCACTTTAGTAAAGTGCACCCACCACATGGAATAGTGGTCACTTTAATTTGATAAAGTGCACTTACCACATTGGACGACCCACATGGAGTAGAAAAAAGGTATAAAAGAAGATTAAGGGGATTCATTTGAATCATCTTCATTTACTATTTTCTTATATGAGAGAGCATTCTTGCTTCTTTTCAACTGTTAAGGACGAAATCCCTTGAGAGCGAGCTATGGAGGAAGAAATCCCTCAATAGCAATCAGTTTTGGGGACGGAAACCCTCCAAATCTGCATAAGGTGGTCTCATTTAGAGATTACATTGGGCTACATTCAGATTTCTTTGATACATTACCTATTTTCAGACATTTCAGCTAGGGTGGATAAGATTTGCATAGTTTTGAGTGTGGAACATCCACAAGACTCCATGTTGGATCAGCACAAGGGTTTGGGCAATTTTTCGGTCCATTGGGTGGAAGCACTATACCTTGGAGGCTGTTAGGCCAATTTCAGGCCATATCTGTGAGTGTACTCGCTGCTGTCATAAGTTTAATTAAATAAAATCTGTTGGTGGCTTGATTGATCATTTTCTTATTCTTAAGAATTCTAAAAATATTTCTAAAGCTTTGAATTCATCTAGGTATAGTAGTTGTGTTTGAGTATTTTGGGATGAAATTGCAAAAATCTGATTGCTGTTATAAACAAATCAGTTTAATGTACTTACTATCATAAATTTTCAGTTCGTTAGCTATTGGGTTTTGTGCAATATCCGTTTATTTCAGTTTTGAGCCGGAAAGGGACATTACAGATACGCTCGAGGGTTGCAATCTGCCAAAGCTTATCAAAATGTGTCACAACCATTGAACAACAGACCAGTTTGGAATAGAAGTCATCTTTATCTCTCGATTCTAAAGACTATATTTCATCGTGGATGAATAAATTTATTTCAAAATGACAAAAAAAAGATCCAACAATTTTTTTACATGTTGGGCCGCAACAGATTAGAGGGTCTTGGAAAATCTATTTGGAAGAGGGTTTGCTAAACTCTCCTCAAAACATACGGAATAAAATTGCATATTTCTGTTGACTGTAAAGATGTAACACAAATTAACATTTAATTATATTATTTTATGTACTGAATAGAAATATTCCAAAAAAGTATGTGATATCCCTGTCTTTTTCTGGGTTAATCAAAAAGGTAATATTGGATAGATTTTTGCAAGTGAAATTTCATAACAATCGATGGTCCTACCAAACAGGGCATTCACAATGTATCTCACCGCTATTCATCCACTCTGATCCACAAATATAACAAAACTGGAACCTGCATCTGAAAACAAAAAGACAAGAACCTCTCAGACACAATTCATTCTATCTGGGAATTAATAAAATTCAAATAAAACAGTATGGACTAAAATTCAAAGAAAATTACCGACCTGCATATTATTTTAGAACAGCCGGACACTCTTTCAACAAAACTTCTGCATTTACGACACCGTTGCCAATTTGTCTCTTTTACAAGCGCCAAGAGCTCCAAATCATCTCTTTCTATCTTAGAAGGATCTAATCTCTGAAAATCGTGCGAGGACACCAAACATTGCGCAGAAAACATCCTTGTAAAAATTAGGGTAGAAAAATCTGAAAAGGGGCGATAATACCTGTGAGAATTGGGAACAGCAGCTTCTACCGACGCTAAATGCCACTTATCAAGTGCTTCTCGAGGAAGGATATTTCCGCACTGCTCTGGTGTCAAATTTTGACTGCAACTAGGTTCTGGACAATTTATGGGGACTAATTTATCCTCCATCTTATAAAGGACATATTGGGCAATACAATCATGGCAATATATGTGCGAGCAAGCCTTGCCCTTCAGAGTTTTAGAGCTGCATTTCTCTTCAAAACAAATCCCACATAATATGTTGCCCCTTCTTGCCAGGGCCATCTTGTCTTGATTCAGTAACTCACAAAAAGAATGCAAGAAAACCAGACTGAAACACTCGTAGAATAAGTGTCTCAACCCGTCTAAAATAAATAATGTTAATTATATCAATCCTAGAGCGTGGATTGCGGAACAAGTAATAAACCAAAAAAAAATCATGACAGAGATCACAACTACAAAGAGCTTTGACCATTCCTAACATATATAACTAGCAATTGAACGTGAGGTGTGCAATGTTAACGTCGAAAAGGAAATTGAAACACACAACAAAGCATTATGATATTTATAATTGAAAAATGAAAAACATAATGGAGTAGTGGAAACTGGAGTAGTATAAAAGATTTAGATTCCAGAAGAGGTGGAGTAGCTTGAAAGGGAAGGGTTTATTGGGGATTAAGAGGGGAGTGTTAAGGACATAGAACAAAGATGAGATTCGTCTTACTTCTGTGAATGCAGAAGAGGCGCCGAGGAATTTTTTTCATAACGTTTGAATGAAAAGGGGTGAAATCCAAAGGGTGGATAAGTAAGGAATTCTTGATATAGCTGTGAAGGTAAGTGCCTTTCTTTCCATGTTCCCAATGTCAATAGTGACTCTATAAAGGAAGTCTTTGAGATTTGTAGATTGAAAATTTCCAAGCCATGTTAAGTGGTAATTGCCTTCGGCTACCTCTGGAAATAGGTGGAAAACGGGACATGGGAAGGGTTTTTGCCATCCCATTAGGGCCCCATGTCTATCGATCAAATATGACGATGAAAAATAAAGGAACATCAGACAGATCAGAGGTATTGTTGTTAACAATGTCAATGATAGAGCCAATAGCACATTTTAGAAGACATGTTTCAACCCACAAATTTACAAAAAGTATGACTTTCTAGTTGACTTAGAGAAAATATTTGTGTTGTCAAACTGATCATATTTATCCTATCTTGAGTCAATATGTTTGGTGTTTTGAGCAATGGATCTGACAACGAGAGAGCCAAGAGATTTAAAAATTTGAATAGTCTGGAGGCATCTTAGAAATCAAGGTGATGTCAATGAAAGCTTGAAAAGAAAACTTGCATAATTTGGTTTAATCTTGAAGTCAACATATGTTAAATAATGCAATTTTGCATTGAGGGTTCATTATGTTGTCAATTTAATGGTCATTTATGATTAGGGTTTATCTGTAGCTTTTAAGAATGCAATTAAGGTTCCCCCTTATAAAAATTCCTATTGATTCATGGAAAAGGTGTGGGACATGATGAAAGAAGTATTGAGTATCACGAGTCAACAAAGTAGAAAAAAAATTCGACCTTTTGAATGACAGTGCAATGCGTTAATTTAAGCCATATGAAGGGGTTACTTAGTGTATTTCATTAAATCATCTATAAGATGTATGGCACCATAAAAATGTCCGTACACAGTTGAATGTAACGGAATATTTTGAAATAAAAAATAGAAAAGGCAGCTTTACGATTTCGATAGGAAATTGTTCATGGGGATGATGGCTCATTCTTAAATCAATCCTGAGACAAGGAAACTCTTTTCCTTTTGCTACGAGCAAGGACCATTGTTTCTGAATTACATCTAGGTCATGCCAAGTATGGAGAAGGAGCCTGATGCAGGGATCCAATTGTTGCGTCAACTTCCATTTACTCATGACTTTTCCATCACGAATAATTACACCATTTTCATGCAAATCATGGTGTAGATGTTATACATGATTGAAAACATCATCATATTCCACAGTATTAGTTCGAGGATTTACACAAAAGTTTAACCATACATTGATGTCACTCGAACACATGACCTGTAGAAAGGTGTTGTAAGTAAATGTAGTTAGAGGGATTTAATTAAAGTCATCGATACGGTCTACTCAAAGGGATGATAGAGATTTTCCCACATTGTTATAGATGTCAAACACCCTCTAAATTTCTACCTAAGTAAACACCTTCGATGTAATAATATTTTAGATTTGACCATATGCGTAATTTACAAAATATTACATGGCTCAGAGTACTCCACACCCAAGTATGTTCACTACACGTGTACATACATATGTATTGTTTCAAATGAATATGTAAAGCCATGCACATATGATATCACTTTTCTGAGAGGAAATTACAATCAATCATACGTGCCTTCACTATCCAATCACAAATTTCTTTTCTTTTTCTTCTTGGAAAATCCTTTGAAATCACAAAGCCATGTTATCTCCGGTGACGAATCCCTTGCTAATACAACTAATAGAATGGATGACTAATATTTAAATGCATGGCAAATGCATCTCATTAGATTCTGCTAGAACGTTTCTTCAAATATTTTTAGACAACAATCAAAAACACAAATAATGTATGTTTTTCCACAACCTAGCTATTTTTTGTCACCTGGGGTTGTATTACACAAAAAATCTTTGTCAGTTGATAGTGATGCATCGCTAGTTGTTGTTTCTTCAGTTTGTAGTCGAGAGATGATGGAAATGATGAAGGTGAATAATATTTTTGCATAGTGTCTTAAGGAAAATCCCTTTCATCAGATCAAATTAAATTAATGTTATAGTGTTGATGCACATATGTAAATCTAGGCCATTCAAGGGGGAAGCCTCAACCCAACTGTGAAAGCCTTCAGTGTAATCAAGTAGTGGGATTTCTTTAAGATAATAGCTCCTCCTTTTTGCTGAATCGACGACGCTTACAATTAGCAACAAAAGTAATTGGTTATATAGTCTTTCACACTACAACAAGGATACCACCAATGCATGTTTGTCAGCTATGTGGAAACCCTAGCCATACTGGGTGCCCACAATGCAACATGTAGAAGAGCAGTTTAACAATACATGTTCCATTTCCATTTGACAGATGAAGACGGTCTGAACACATTCCATTGTTTATTTCGCAGCATATTCTTCAACTCTTCCTACTGAAAATTAGAGCATTCTATTGTTAGCGTCCTATAAAATGGTGACATCAATTGAACTTGTTTGCTGAATCAAGACATATAATGGTCGAATAGGTATTGCAAGAGCCAAAGAAAATGCAAAGGATTCTAATCAAAAAAGGAAAACAACAATATATGTATTATATAGAAGGTTGAGCAAACTAATGCCAAAATCAAACGACCCATAATTTGGATGGATATTCAACTTCAAACTCAGCTAACATGGAATTATCCGAAACAACTCCAGTCCTTCAACACTGGTCAATGTGAATGAACTAGGAGTTTACTTTCATCCAAAATCTCTAAATCCATAGGTGGAGCTAATAAAAGCGATTAATCTTCAAATTGAAATATACATATTTACTTTTCTCTGCCATAGATTTTCCTACATGTTTCTTGCGGTGTTAATAAATAATTTCACCAATTTGACTATTGTTAAGTGATGTTAATATGTTGTTGATTAGTGCAGGCCTGGAATTCATAGTGTCTTTGTTTCCTTGCTAAGAATTATATGTATTAATTGGTTCATAATTCATCTTTTAACAAAAGCAACAATGTAGTGTTTGGTTGAGGAATTCAACAAATTCACCACGTAAAGTGTTTTTAACCTTGCACTTTTTTTTCAACACAAGGCTATAAACCCATGTATGTTTACAGTCAAATTCAATGATAGCAAGTAGTAGGTCTTGTCGGAATACGTCAAAGATGTCTATTTAAGAAAGCATGGATCCATATCTTTTCACAAACAAATGGAAGATGAAAGTGTAGGAGATGATGAAGGAGATGGAGATATAGGTAACAATGAGGATGTTATAACATGTGTAGGGGGTATCTCATTTCAGGTTTAGCCTATAGCCTTTGGTCTTTGTTGTGTCCTTGATGAAATGATTTTTCCCCACCTAGGCATTATAACTACTTGTAATCTAATAGAAGAACCTACAACAGTTATTGGACCACTGAACAATAGGTGTAAGCTAAATCCATTGGCAAAAGGGTATAGTGATGTGGGTGGGGTGGACTATTTATCGGTGTTGGTGTTGCTGGTAGAACGTAAAAGAATATTTGTTTTTTTCTTATGCTTAGAAAATTGAAATCATAAAAAAATTGTAGCATGTTTACAGTTGATCACAAAATATGATAAGGAAAATTATGGGAAAGCATAAATATTAGCAAGCAAGCTTGTAATTCAATGAAAATGACAATCAAATTACATCATTCACAGGATAATTTTACATTACAATATGCTTTGAAATTTAGGATGATGACACAAAATCAACTAAAATTGAAAATCAAGAAAGTTGTCATCCAAAATTAGCTCAATACATGATTATTAGTAACTGTCTTTTTTTATGCAATCACCTATATTTTTTCGCACATAAATCTGAGTATTGGTATTTATTTTACATCACAAGTGGGATATTTGTTTTCTACAGTTGTGAGTTACACTTTACATTTGCCTTTCAACGGTAGTATTGCTCATAGGCCAAGTGTTGCGTACAATGTGATAGGTATCTTCGATAGCAATGGTGGTCTACGTTAACATTTGAGCCGTTATTAGAGCAACAACAATCATCGCAGGACTAGTGAGCAATAAAACATTATAATTCTAAAAACAAACTATAGCATGAGCATTCATCGCATTAGTAGCTAAGTAACCACGTGAAATCAATGTATAACAAATGCAACCAATACAATAGGTGTGAACACTATCTATTGGGAAACAGAACAGGCAAAGACATTGTAGCTACATGTAATGAAACACACACAATGAGAACATGAGCTCGCATGTTGGTTGCAATAGTAAACAATTATGATGCAATGAAAAAGTGTTTACGCAGATAGCCATTTTTTTTGTTGGCCGGAATAATAATGTTAGGAAACAAGGCATTTTGTGAGGGCATATTCAGTTACTTTAAAAGCAGTAAATTGGGTTAACATTACACTTTAGTAAAATATTATAGTAGTGTTGACAATATAAATAAACAATAATGAGTAAATGGATCAAATATAAAATAGTAAATGTATATGTACACTTTATTACATTTTGCTTTTATAGTGTAATACATTGAAATTGAGGTTATGAGTGTGTGTTTACATATGAATGGGTTGTAATACAATAACCTTTTTATTAACTCAAATCTCCATCTAGACTACGAAAATAGACCCCCAAAATATTGACCTCGGTTTCTAACCAATGATATTCACATACAAAAGTTATTTAAAAGAAATATCAAACAAAAGATGTTTCATTGCATGTGGCTACCAAGATTAGTGACTGTAATCCCAAATTGTTTTTTTTAGAGAAACAAATGTTGAAGTGATACCACAAGTTAGAAACCAAGTTCAATATTAAATGAATTGATTTGGGGGCGTATGTTTGTAATCTATTTAAAAGTTTGAGTTAATATTTGCCAATAACACCTAATAATTTATACTAGTGAAATAAACAAGTATTCAACTTATGCAATTTAAGTGGGAGAAAATAGGAGAAACAAATTTATTTTTTGTACCATTTGAAAAATGACTTATTAAAAAAAAAAATTTACATTTTTAACACTTTCTAATTCAAATTTATGTTAGGTGTTTTGAACCCCTCTATAGTTGATATGTTTTTATTCTAATTTAATATTTTAAACTTTGTTTTAATATTAATTTATGTGAACCAATTTAAATCCTTTTATGTTTAAATCTTTGACGTCATTAGCATCCCACGTGGCTTTCAGGAAAATATTCAAATTTTCTCCATTCGATCTAAATTATTGAAATTTGGATACATTTCATATGGTCTTCTTCTCGCATAATGGTGATAACTGACAAGATAGGTAAGGTGTTAAGAAGTATCGGTGGCTGTTGTTTTATGACACACCCTTTTGGCATTACGGGGTTTATATCGGACACCCAAACGTTTCCCTGTTTTCCTTGGTTTGTTCCATCGTTTTCTTCCGTGTTACCTTTCTTAACTGTGTTTAGAGCCAACATGCCCGAAGTTCAAAACCTACGGTTTTATATATAGCTGCTGATTATTTTTCTCACGGATTCAACAGTTGGAATTTGGCAAGAAATTTGTAGCTTGAACATCATATTTAAATTATGAAATCAGGGAATATCTTTCTCACCTGAACTTTACACGATGAAAATCATATACACAAAAAGCATATGTATCTCAGTCAAAAACTTGCAAGGCAACAGATAAAATATACCTTCCGCTACAGGGGCTCAATAAAACAAAAAAAAATAGCGAGATTCCCTCCTTAGTGCGGAAAAGGCAGCGAAGGAAAATGGGGTACAAATAAACACCATTTCTGTAAAGATAGGTCAGGAATAGCAGCGCGCAGGTCACTAAAGCGAGGAGAGTAAATCGACGGTGCTAACAGCAGCAACAGGCAACTAAGGAGAATGGTGGCGTGATAGGTAAGCAGCCAATGCAAAACAGGAACCCGTTTGACGCAGACAGCACCGCCCAAAACCAATGAAAAACCAAAACAAATTCATGCAAAGATAACGGAACAGAGGCTGTGCAGGCATTGGAATGCCGTTGCAGAAGGTGGACGACGAAAACAACGGGCGTGGATGCAATGTCCATTTACCTGCATCAACACATGTACCCCGGCCCCGTATTTCATGTCAGCCTTTCATCCTCCTGACAAGTTGTCAGTGCCAATACCTTGTGAATCCAGCTGAACAGTCGGCATTTCAGACCTGTCAGTTTCTTTGCACCCACGGGCCATGTAGACCAGCCTGCTAAACTAAATTGTTGTTGCCAAGTGTAAGGCTGGAAAACTGTCGTGCGTCGTTGACCAAATCATCACAGTTATCGTTGTCAATGTCAATGTCAGAGAGGGGGAGCCTTTTCCCATAGAGAACACGCCTTTCGGTGTAATTAATATCATATCATCCATTGCATAGCAAGGTCTCACAAAATGTTACAAACATAGCATAGCACTTACGTAATCTTCTCACACATACTTCGACATTGCACGCACCACATAAATAACTCTCAACCCCTTTTCTACGGGGGGATGCGCCACATAAGTATGTATAAGTTGTGGGAACTTGTCCTCCATCACCACCAAATAAATAACAATAGATAATAATAAACATAGAATGCATGCTTTTGAACTCTAACTTCAATATCCATTATGTGATTATCCTTAGGTGGCTCGATCCCCCCACACTATAAATAGCGTGCTCTTATCCATGCATGCATCCTATATTTAGCTTCGTCCATGCACAATCCTTGTCCATCCTGCATGTATTCCATCCTTTGTAAGTGTCTTATTCTCACTGAGTGTATTTCTGGACTTGCCTTTGCCAACCACGCCATCTCTACTTTTATCTATTTTTAGCCCACTCTGATAATTTAACTAACTTCTTTACTCTGTCTATGTGCGCAAACCTTTATGCATTGTTGTCTTCCCACTCCTTATAAGCACCTTCGCACGTTGTCCTATACTTACATCTTTTTCTTGTCCTCATGTGTACTCTCATGCGCCACATATTGTCTCATCAATAATTCTTCATGGTTTACGCATGTCCTCCTGCGCACGGTCTTCAACCTACGCATGTGGGTTGTACTTAGCCACTTTCTCAACCCAATGTTACCCCACACTAGGATTATTTTCCGTCCTCGACTATATAATGAATCAACGAATAATCTTAAAAGAATATCTAAGAGAATGTTTACAAGAATGTTTGAAAGAATATGGGTAATAACCCAATGAATCAAAGAATAAGAAATGTTCGCGTTCACAAGACTCAAAACAATGGTGATTGTAGAAGTTTTGGAAATTCTAGGCTTATTCCCTTCTCCAGTTGCTTCCATCCTTCAAGCTTGATTGTTACCTTATCAGGAGTTATCTCAACAACATCTGGAATCTTTTCTAGAGTCAACTCATCGACCTTCTCGTGTAGCTCTTTTATTACTACATCCCACTTTGTGGGTAAGTGCACGCAGTTGGGGGGCCAAAAAGCGGACAGGAATCCGAAAAAAGTAGAACGCGTATGCATTTCGCTAAAACGCGCTCACATTTCGATAAAACGCATTCGTGTTTTAATTTGTTTGGCTCGGGAATCACCGAACCATAACGCGTACGCGTTTCAAACAAGCCAAAATGCGTACGCATTATGTAACGCGTACACATTTTGTAACGCGTACGCGTTTGTGTAGTATGGACCATGTATATGTGTTTTGGTGGGGTATACTTACAAAAATAAATGTTAAAGTATAAGATTTCTTTTATTAGTTTCTTATACTTTTATTATTTCTTATACTTTAAATTTATTTTAGTAAATATAAGAAATTAGGGCCACTCTGCACCTTATGGAAGTGGTGTCGTAGCTCTAATAGTTATAATCTAAAATATAGTTTTTCAAAATCTAATCTGGTCAGTACTTACTCATTTTCAGGACTTCAGCAAATGACCTAAAACTTTTAGGGCATATATATTCTAGACGGTATTTGTTTTGGGAAAGCATATAGTCATTTTTAAGGTTTTTTGACCTTCTAAAATGGATTTTGGCCCTACCACTACTTGAATTGGTACTAATTTTTAAATTTGGTCCATAATTCACTTTAGTGACCATGAATTAACTCTATGGTGTTTGTCTACTTCTTACTAAAAAGAGATCCTCACTTTGTAGATAGAGGATTGTTCATTGAATGGGATTCTTGTCCTATGGCCAAAAATGAGGTGATTGTAATGTGCCTCCTCCTTAAGGTGTGATAACACTACTAGGTGTTGAATGAGTTACAGTTACGAATAGTACCAAGTGAATTGCATCAAGTGAACTCAGATGACTGCTCATTCTTAGAAACATGGTGCTCCATATAAAGATCATCCCCTCACCTTTCCTAGCTCTAAAAGAATCCTTTCATGGAATCAAATTCATGATTCTCATACATGTTTTTGCTCATATGTTGCTTATAGAGAAAAATGATGCCTTAATACTTCACAAATAATGGTCCTTGATAACTTGGTGACATGACTAGCTCATTTTAGCTTGTTCTGAAGGGTGTTCAATTAACTACAAAATGGCCAAAATGTCTTTTTAGGCCTTCAAAGGAAGTAGTCTCTCATAAAAACTAAATTAGTCGATCGATCACCTTAAACACTATTCCCTAACACACTGAAACATGATGAATGAGCTTTTTTGGACTTTCCTTTCGGTGAGGGTTTATGATTTAGGGTTTAGGGTTTAGGGCTTGGGGTTTACGATTTAGGGCTAAGGGTTTACGACTCAAGGTTTAGAGTTTAGGGTTTAAGGTTTAGTGTTTAAGGCTCACAGTTCAGATTTTAGGGTTTAAGGTTTAGGGCTTAGGGCTTAGGGTTCATGGTTTAGGGTTAATTGTTTAGGGTTTAGAGTTTTGGGTTTTGGTATCCAAAATGTGCCCCCCTGCACATTTTGTGGCTAACTCCTCCCATTCTTCCCTCTCTTGTGCCTCAGTCACAAAATTTTTGCTTTTAGGCACTCAAAACCTTCTAGAAATGACACCATTGGATAGAGCTCTTTCTCAGATTTCCAGAAAGGTAAAGTTTTCCTCCTAACTCCATGTATTTTTCAAGTTATGGCTCGGTGGAGTTTTTTGTGGGAAAATTTTCCCCTAGAAGGCCCGTAGCCAATCAGGACGTGCCACGTGTCCTCAGCTCACCGACCCGATTTGGTCCTGTTTTTGACCTAAAACTTCAAATCACCATATCTTTCTATTCAGAGATCGGTATTTCACGTTCTTTATATCAATGGAAAGCTGGTGAAATTCTCTACAAGATTCTGGGGTTAATTTTACATTTTGGTGGAGTTTAGAGAGAGAAAATAAAAAAATGCTTTTGGCACGTGGGTCATGAACAGAAATGACGTTTCAACCACCGATTTTAATGAAGAATGGCTCGCATTCTCTCCTAGCATGGTAAAAAAATGTCAGGGAATGGGTCTTTCAGGTCTCCCATGCTGTTTTGATGGAATTTTGGTCAATGGTTGAACCCCTTTCTTGTTTTCCCCGCGTTTCTCTCTCCTGGGGTCGTGGTTTGCACTGTAAAAGCCATAATGAGTTCATTTTGCATCAGGGAGACACTTTTTCAACTCTGCAACTTCCTTTTTCTTCCTACTTGGCAGAATTTGTGAAGAAATTTTACCTTTCCATGTAATGCAGCACCTTTTCTTGCCTCTAGATTACTGTAATGTATTTTATTGGATCTGAGATGGTGATATATGTTCTATGATTAAAATCCCTCAATCCTTTCATATATCTATCATTGCTTTCTTGATCTTTCATTACATTTTGAGCATATGTGCATGTTTTGTGGTGTGTTTCCTTATGGATTGTGTATTTCATGCAGCATTAGATGTTTGCAACTCCTTTGGTGCATCACCTATTAGCATTATTTTTAGTTTATCTGCATTCTCTATCTCTGTCTCCTTTGGAATTTAGGGTAGGATTAGGAATTTAAACCTCTGCAACTTGTAAGTGATAAATCTGATCAGAGGAGTTGAGGAACCAGCCTCTAATCTAGAGATTCCTTTCCCATTTTACAAGTCCCACACTTGGGGAGAGGATTCAATGTTGTGCAATCACACTGGATGTCTAAAATATCAAACTAGAAATTTGATCAACATCCAGGGGGTTGCTGATAATTTGCAACAACAGTTTTGGCATGCCCAGTGGGACCTTAGAGGTCTTCCACTTTATCTTTGACAGGTTGGTGTGTTCCTGTTAAAGATTCAGCCTTTTGGAGGCACTTTCAAAAGAACATCTGGCGACTCCATCTGGTAAATAACTCATTCTCTAAGTTGCAGACCTATTTTCCATTCATTTCCATCCCATTCTTCTTTCCATCATTTTCATTCTTTTCCATTCCATGAAGTTTGTGCAATCATGACTTCATTTCCATCATGGAATTCACATTTACAACAATAGTATATCACACCTCCAACATGTTTTACAAATCCTCCAAATCAGCATTTTGATCAAATTCAAAATCAGCATGTCTACCCATATGAGCAGCAGTGCCAAAGTCAGTTTGGATATGAAGCATGTCAAGCACAAGGGTATGCTGGTTGTGAGGGCAGTCAAGAAGAAAATGCAGATCTACTGGAACAAATCCAAAAGATGGAGGCAAAAATTATGCAATCAAGAGCAACAACTCAAATGAAAGCTTTCAGAATTGGTTGCAGGACTCCTTGTCCATGGGGAGGCCCTTTTCCAAGACACTTCAGCCCTCAGGAAAAGCTAGACTTTATGATGAAGATGCTGCCCCAACTTGCACAATGGACAGCAAAAATAGAGGCCTATACACTTGGTGTTGAACAACCTTGTCAATGGGTAAGTTCTACACCATCATCTGGTTTTTCTCTTCCCATTACTCAAGCAGCATCATCTCATTTGGAATTTCAAATTCTAAATCTAGTCAATGCTACCCCAGGAGTTAATTCCATTTCTCCATTTCTAGTCTTCCACCACATCTCAATTCTTCCTTCCCCTTTCCTTCCAAATAGTCACCCCCTCCACAAAAGCTAACAAAAATACCCTCTCCTCCAAAGAAACAAGAGTTCCTACCTCCTCCACCACCACAAAAAATTGCAAAATCAATTGAGTTACAATCCACTTCTCCTCTTGCATTCCCAAATCCATGTTGGGAGGATAAAAATCAGAATTCCAGTCAAGGAAAACAACAGCAAAAAGAGAAGCCAAAAAAAGATGAAGAAATTCAAAGTCTGAAGAGTTGGGCTCTTAAATTTGGGGTGACAAAGATCCCCTTGATGGTTAAGCCTTTAGAAAAGGTTGGAGTTGGAAAACAAGTGGTGGTTAGGACTAAATTTGTTACAGGAAGAGAAGAGCAAAAAGAAGAAGCAGATCAATAATCAGTTTGCTCATAAATTAGTGTTCATGTTAGCATTTTATTTGAAGAGAATGCTGATTCAATTCAAGTTGCACAATCAGCCATGGAGGAAGAAAGATCTGAAGAAGATCCTATAGTCCCAACTTTTCCTCTAGAGCAGCAGATCGAAGAGTTTGACTTAACGAACTTCGTGCTAGAGGAAGAGTTCTATCAAGAACAAGATTGTCTTCAAGTAGTAGAAGAGGGAGAAGCTGCTCCAAATCAAAAAGAAGAGGAGCACATTCTAGTTGTAGAGGAGAAAATTGTAGATCCAAGGGCTTTGAAAACAAGGTAGGCTATAGGAGAACCTTCAGTTCTTCTTTCTACTTCATCCCTCTCGTGTTCTAGTGCTGAAGAATAATTTGATCTTTCAAACTCAATGTTGGAGGATGAAAGAAACCATGATGATCAAGTTATAGATCAAGAGGACACTATGGAGGAAGTTGAGAATTTTCATCAGGACAACCATGAGGTAGTGTATCTGTCAGATTTGGAGGATTGTTTTGATGAAGAAGAACTGGTTGAGTTTCCACCATTCTCTTTTTCATCTTCCACGTCCCAAATACTTGAGCCTGCTATCATGAAGGAGAGCATTCATTTGCAACAGCCTGCATCTTATAGCAGCTCTTTGGAACCAAGATTGGAAGATTTTAATCTTTCATGTTCTTCATTGGAGGAAGAGAAAGGGCAGAAAAGTCCTACCATTGCTTCCACATCACCCACCCAAGAAGGTCTACAAGAAGACTCCATTTTTGGAGTTGAAAATCAGAGCTATGGGCATATCAAACGAATCATACCTTGCCCAATAAGGTATTTTACTTCATTGGAGTCAAAGGAGAAGTCACAACCAGTCATGCTTGCTTCTAAGCATGAGGGTGAGCTATAAAGTACCAAGGATCAACTGTCATACCTCTTCAATCCAAATGCAGAGCAACTAAAAGAGGTATTGGATTTGTTTTCAGTTGACACCTTGATGATTTGGGTAGAAGACAAGCTTCTTGTTGATTTTCCACTCATCCAATCAACCATGTTTAGTGCCAAATCAGTTGCATGGTTGCAACTTTTGAGAAAGGGAAGCTATTTCTCCCAACCAGTTGCAGGGTTTGTTTAGCCCACTTTTGCTTCCAGTTAGAATAGAGTAGGTAGTTTTGCTTTCAGTAAAATAAGTGCTTGTGCACACTCTGCATGTTCCATTTTGGAGCATGTATGAATTTTATTTTTGTACATAGTTTTTGTGGTGCTGGTTTTGCTCTTGCGCAGTCCATTTCAGTGGGTTTCCAAGTGGCTCGGAGGGAAGTTTTCAAGATATCAGGTTGGTTTCAGGTTATTTCTTATGACTCCATACCCAATGGATTGCTAAAAGGAAACTGGTAACTTCATCCAACAAGAAGATGACCCCTCTGAGTCGCCAAAGTTGTTATCCAAAATGTGCCCCCCTGCTCATTTGTGGCTAACTCCTCCCATTCTTCCTTCTCTTGTGCCTCAGTCACAAAATTTTTGCTTTTAGGCACTCAAAACCTTCTAGAAATGACACCATTGGATAGAGCTCTTTCTCAGCTTTCCAGAAAGGTAAAGTTTTCCTCCTAACTCCATGTATTTTTCAAGTTATGGCTCGACGGAGTTTTTGTGGGAAATTTTCCCCTAGAAGGCCCGCAGCCAATCAGGACGTGCCATGTGTCCTCAGCGCACCGACCCGATTTGGTCCTGTTTTGACCTAAAACTTCAAATCGCCATATCTTTCGATCCAGAGCTCGGTTTTTCAGGTTCTTTATATCAATGGAAATCTAGTGAAATTCTCTACAAGATTCTGGGGTTAATTTTGCATTTTGGTGGAGTTTGGAGAGAGAAAATAAAAAACACTTCTGGCACGTGGTCATGAACGGAAATGACGTTTTAACCACCAATTTTAATGAAGAATGGCTCGCATTCTCTCCCAGCATGGTCAAAAATTTCAGGGAATGGGTCTGTTAGGTTGCCCATGGTGTTTTGATGGCATTTTGGTCAATGGTTGAACCCCTTGCACGTTTTCCCGCGTTTCTCTCTCCTGGGGTCGTGGTTTGCACTGTAAAAGCCATAATGAGTTCATTTTGCATCAGGGAGACACTTTTTCAGCTCTGTAACTTCCTTTTTCTTTCTCCTTGGCAGAATTTGTGAAGAAATTTTACCTATCCATGTAATGCAGCACCTTTTCTTGCCTCTGGATCACTATAATGTACTGTATTGGATCTGAGATGTTGATATATGTTCTGTGATTAAAATCCCTCAATCCTTTCATATATCTATCATTTCTTTCTTGATATTTCATTACATTTTGAGCATCTGTGCATGTTTTGTGCTATTTTTCCTTGTGGATTGTGTATTTCATGCAGCATCAGGTGTCTACAACTCCTTTGGTCCATCACCTATTAGCATTAGTTTTAGTTTATCTATATTCTCTATCTCTGTCTCCTTTGGAATTTAGGGTAGGATTAGGAATTTAAACCTCTGCAACTTGTAAGTGATAAATCTGATCAGAGGAGTTGAGGAACCAACCTCTAATCTGGAGATTACTTTCCCATTTTACAAGTCCCACACTTGGGGAGAGGATTCAATGTTGTGCAATCACATTGGATGTCTAAAATATCAAACTAGAAATCTGATCAACATCCAGGGGTGTTGCTGATTTGTAACAACAGGTTTATGGTTCAGGTTTAAGGGTTGAGGGTTTAGGGTTTAGGGCTCAAGGTTCAAGGTTTAAGGTTTAGCGGTCAAGGTTAAGGGTTTAGGGTTTATGGCTCAAGGTTCAAGGTTTAGGGTTTAGAGATCAGGGTTGAAGGTTTATGGTTTAGGGTTAAGAGTTGAGGGTTCAAGGTTTAGGGTTCAGGGTTTAGGGTTGAGGATTGAGGGTTTACAGTTTAGAGTTTAGGAGTTAGGGTTTAAGGTTTAGGGTTGAGGATCTAGGGTTTACGGTTCAGGGTTTAGGAGTTAGGGTTTAAGGTTTAAAGTTCAAGGTTCAGGGTTTAGGGTTTAGGGATCAAGGTTTATGGTTTAGGGATCAGGGTTGAGAGTTGAGGGTTCAGGGTTTAGGGCTTAGGGTTTAGTTTTAGGGTTTAGGGTTTATGTTTAAGGGTTCAAGGTTTAGGGTTTTGGCTTATGGCTTATGGCTTATGTCTTAAGGCCTAGGGTTCATGGCTTAGGGTTTAGGGTTTAGGGCTCAAGGTTTAGGGGTCAGGGTTTAGGTTTTAGGGTTTAGGGTTTATGATTTAGGACTTAGAGTTTAGGGTTTATGGCTTAGGGTTTATGGTATAAGGTTTAGGGTTTAGGGATCAGGGTTTAAGGTTTAGGGTTGAGGATTTAGGGTTTACGGTTTCTGGTTTATGAGTTAGGGTTTAAGGTTTAAAGGTCATGGTTCAGGGTTTAGGTTTTAGGGTTTAAGGCTTGAGGTTTAGGGTTTAGGTTTTAGGGTTAAGGGTTAAGAGTTTGGGTCACAGAGTTCAGGGTTTAGGGTTTAGTGTTTAGGGTTTAGGGTTTAGGGCTTAGGGTTTAGGGTTTAGGATTTAGTACTTGGGGTTTAGAGTTTAGGGTTTAGGGTTAGGGTTTAGGGTTTATGATTTAGTTTTCAGGGTTTAGGGACCTTTAGGATTTAATATTTAGGCGTTAAGGTTTAGGGTTTATGGTTTAGGGCTCAGGGCTCATGGTTTAGGGTTTAGGGGTTAGGGTGCATGGTTTAAGGTTTACGACTCAGGGTTTGGGGTTCAGAGTTACGGGTTTAAGTTTAAGGGGTTAGTTATGGGTTTAAGGTTTAGGGGTTAGATATCATGGCTCTAGATTTAGGGTTTAGGGCATAGGGTTTAAGGTTAAGGGTTTAGAGCTCAAGGATTAGGGTGTAGGGTTCAAGGCTTAAGGTTTAGGGTTTAGGGATTAGGGTTTATGGTTCACGGTTCATGGTTTATGGCTTAAGGTTCAGGGTTCAGAGTTACTAGTTTAAGGTTTGGGGGTTAGAGCCCGGGGCTTTAGATTTAGTATTTAGGGTTTAGGGCTTAGGGCTCAGGGTTTAGGGTCTAGGGTCTAGGGTTTATGGTTATGGGTTTAGGTTTTAGGGTTTAGTATTTAGTGTTTAGGGTTTAGGATTTATTATTTTTGTTTTAGGGTTTAGGTTTTATAGTTTAGGGTTTAGGTCTCATGGTTAAGGGTTAAGGGTTTAGGTCATAGAGTTCAGGGTTCATCGAATTTGTAGGCAGAACATTCAAAGAGAGTCATAAAAATTTGATGTTTTTCATCTGTTGATATTTTGAAAAAATCCATGGGTTTATCATATAAGGAATTGTCAATGAATGGAAGGTCACTAAGTCGTAGGCCAGGTAACTCCCATTTAGAACTAAACAACAAAGATTTACTAGGTGATTGATAACCCCTTAATGTTCTTGTGTGATGCCCCGTTCAATGGTTACCCTGGTTCTTGTCATAGTGACCCTATTTGCTGAGCATCGAATGAATGTGTGTAATTCCAATGTCTTGGACCATGTCTCAGTGATGTTTTAGCACCTTCCCTCTCCTTCTTGCTTTCTCGAGTCGTTATTGACACCTCTGTGTGTGGACTGTGTAATTTCCTGTGCGTCAACCTCTTTAAAGGAGGATCTTGTTGTCGCATGGTTAAGCTGGATCATTGGTCATTATTGATGTGAGTAGAAATTATTTATATTTATAGTATATAATGATAACAATGTTGTTTTAATTTAATTATTGACTGGCCTCTATTTTATAGTATTATTGTTTTACATTATTGTCGAGCTGGTATATATACATCTTTGTTAATATGATTAACAATTATTTTAAGTGGTAATAATAATAATAATAATTAAATAAATAATAATAATAATAATAATAATAACAATATTATTATTTTAAATATCGATCGATGATAACTCAATATTTTTATTGTCGATTGTTATCAAACTTACATTATTATTTATCGTTAAGTGATTTTATTGTTTGGTTGGTCGCTTTGTAGAATGAACCCCGTTCCGCGCTGAGGAAGGGATTACCCATCTTGGTGCCATGGTCGTTCCTTGCTTCCTGTTTTATTTTGAATGTCAACCTCTAGTTTTCTTCGCTTGGTTGCTTAGGCATGTTCGCATGATGTTTTAATCATTGTGAGTAATGGAGAATTTGATTCTTACTTCCTTTAGCTTGCTTGTGTGTACGTGATTTAATTTTCTCAGGTTGAATAGTAATCATACAAAAATTCTTATACCTTTTTAGCTTATGAGAGATTTTTGGGTAATCTTGTAACTCCTTTTAATTTTTTATTAAATTAATCTTCTTGTGTATGCTTTGTGAGCTTACCTTAGTTAGTAGAGATTTTGTTTATCCCCGTATCTTTGCATAAGGAGGGGCTCGTGGGGGGTGCCAGGTCATGGTGAGGACTGCCCATTTTTTTAAAACTTTGAAACTTCTTTCACCTACCCTCCACTGCCACCTTGGCTGACCAGGTCCATTTGCATGTCTTGTTGCAACTAAAATGGCGTTAGACTCCTCCCAACCACCGAAACTACTAATAGTTATGGTATTTTAATGAATCCTTCTTAGCGATGTTCGACTTTCCTTGTTGGTGGCCGCACATCCTCGATTTATTAAATTTTTTTATTTGCAAATCTGTTGTCTTTCGTGGTCCTTCCTGCTATATTTCTTCCCTGGCCGCGTGAGTTTGTGTGGTGAAGGAATATTTCTTTTGGGGTGGTCTCATGGACTATTTTTTTTTATCATGGCTCTTGCAGACTGGTTCCTTGTTGAGGAGGGGCGTGGAAACTTGCTGGAGATACATGGTTGGTTCTGAACCTCTTGCTTGGCTGAGTTCCACCCCCCCCTCTTTCCTATACCAAACGTGGAAATGCAGTGAGAACACATCTCTTTGAGGCAGTTTGTCAAAAAGTTTGCTTCCTCGTGGGTGCTTCCACACCATACAAAACAAAAATTTGAATTTCCATTGTGCTGGATGGATGTCCATGTTCTTCTCTAACATTCCCTTTGGACATGCATTGGGAGGATGTTGGCAAGTATTTTAGACCACCTACCTTGGCCGTGAACTCCTGCCTATGCCAATGTGGAGATTATCGATGTTTGGTGCGCCCAATAAGCTTGAAGAAAATGGAATTAGGCTTGGGTTGTTGTTGCAGGCCCTGTTTCAGTGTGTCCTTGTCTTGGGAAGCGCATTAAAGGCATTGATAAGCCCTAACCCTCTCTCTTAATGGTTTATTCCCTTTAGTATTTGGGGTAAATCAATCTCTGCAATTTTTGTTTGAATTCTGTAGAAAGGATGGGTTTTGAATGAATTATAATCATAATTGCATGAGCTGATCTCTCTCCCCCCTTTACAGTTTATCTTAATTACTATTTGACAAGAAGAAATCTCTCCAATGATTCTTGCTTATCAATCTTATAAAGTTGGTTTATCTATTTTCCATGTTTTATCTTGTGAACAATGGTCTCTGTAGAAAATATTGTGGTGTGTGAATGAGTTTTAGAATATTTCTTGTATTGTTTTTATTATGTAGAACATGGCTTTGAAAACGGGAATTTTTCTCGGAAGACTGTGTTTGTCTTTTAATGTGGATTGATAATAATATAAACCCCCCCCCCTCCATTAGGATTGGGGAATTCTATTTGGGGAGAGTCGTACTGGTTTTACTGGTCTTTCTAGTCTACCATCTGACTCTTTTGATTATCGTTTACTTTGGGGATTATTGAAAACCCCTCACCAGGCCCTCTGATTATTATTATTTCTATGAGCTTATTTTTAGATTTGGGACGCTCCTGAAGCATGTGTTAATGGGCTTTTTTTTGTGACCTTTTTTGAATACGGTAAGCACTCAAGACGTTAGCTTGTGTGGATAATTATATGGCTTAAGTTTGAGGCACTACTTGGATCTTCGAATTAGTTAAAGTAATATTGGATACATCAAACTCTCATGAATGTGTACATTCTTCAAGTTGAATGACATGTGATGGCCCTCAGGCATATGAATTCAGAAAATTCTTGAAATATGAAATTATAAATTATCCTATACTTTGACTTCAAAGCTTGTTGAAATTCTTTTTGGTAGGAAAACAGATGAATAGGGAAGTTATGAGAACTACCCTAAAATGGATTCATACAAAGCCTTAAGTAAAGGTGACAACTACCATAATGGGACTGTACATACCATGTATGACAGTAAGGATAGAAGTTGACCTGAAATTATTTAACTTCATTATATAGAACAATAATTAATACCCATAGATTGCGATATGAAAGTGGAGGTTGAATTATATAACATGATATATTATGCTATCGATATATTATGCTATCAGGTAACCAATAAGGATAAATATGTTATTTAAATACTTGGTTAACGAGTGGCATATTTTCTAGTATTTACGACGATTATTATGTTAGCAAAAGAATTGATACTTGCATCTCATTAGGAGGTGAGATAATGTTGATACTTGTATTTTATAGTGGCTTGGACCAGGCTTACATATCTTAGCTAGTCCAAATGTATCTTTGGCATGTTGGCAAAAGATGACAGTATTGTTGATCATAACTCATTCTTATGAGTTGGACTCTTTTACTAAAAGAAATATATAAGACATGGTAATAAGCAACCAAGAGGATATCTAAATAATATATGAACTTGCTGATTGGTCAAATATTTGTTAACCTAATTATATTCTTAAAATTGCAACATAAATATCAAAATCTATACTTACATATCATTGATTATCTATGAAGGTTTGATACTTGGGTAATATCGATGAATAATATAAGATTGATACTTGTATTTATTATAGAAACTTGATGTCGTTGGTGATTTTATTTAATTAAAAGATAATATTATTGGATACATATATAGGAGAAGTAGAGAAGTAGATCGAAGGTATTAAGTGAGCGATATTATTATTACTGTAATCTAAGTATGATTAATTGCAAACGTTAAGGTTGTATATCTAGCCACTTGGAATTTTGTTCATATGTAAGCAGATACTTCCCTTAGGGGAGGTGAACATTAATGGGTATGAAATGTATTATCATGAGATGTGCAGTAAAGATTTGAATGCATGTTAGAAATTATTTGATAGGGAGTATTGCAAACATTCATTTAATTTAAATGCTAGATGGCATAAATTTTTAGGTGATGATTATATTCTTATCATGCTCAGTTCTAGCGAACTGACTCTAGTAAATATTTGTGTAGATGGATTATGCGAGTAGATTAAAGGAAAAGAGTGTAAAAGTTTCAGTTCGAATTATGAATTTCTTTTGTAAAAAGTTCAATGTGTTGTAAATTTTGTAACATTTCTTGCAAAGGAGTTTAGAAGATCTCTTGCCTTGGTATGTTCGGAAAACTACGTGATGAAGTGTTCTTTCCTTTTTGTTGTTAAACTGGTAACTTACCTTAGTGAGAAATGATATTCAATCATTACATTGGCATAAGTGTTGTAAAACATTGATCTTGAGAATAAAGTGTTAAGTTAAAACTTTCTGAAACCTTGTAATGATGTGTTATAAGTAAAATTAAATGGAGTGGTTAACCCTTATAGAAGTTAAATAAAAAAAATTGAATAAACTAATGTAGAAGTGATCTACCTGAGAACAAAGAATTCCTGAAGTAATCAAAGGTGAAACTATCCTTGTAAAGTAAAATTTTATAATTTGTTAACCCTAGCTAAGTTAGCAAACATTATCCTTACATGGTGAATTCTTAAACGAGTTTAAGGGAAATCAATGGTTGGTTTATGGAAAGATAATAAGATTTATAAGCAAGAGAAAACAATTTGGAAACCACGAAATTTATCTCTCATCCTTTTGGAAGGTAAATAGTTTCTGTTTGTAAACTCATTCAGTGAAGCCTAAGTAAAATACTTAATTATTTTTGGTAAGTCCTCAAGCCCCAATTAAATCTTGGTAATAATGAATGACGTCTTAAGGA